>CM076571.1:189566635-189968688 GCA_034641835.2 Pinus albicaulis | reverse complement strand
ACACAATATCTAAGGGGGAGAATACAATATAAGGAAGAAATAAAAAGAGCAACAAGAAGCATATGATTGTGTCAATAATTTGAAGTAGTCAAGAAAGATAACAAAGGACCATCATCAAGTTCAAATTGAAAGATCAAGTAGTCTTTTTCATGAAGAATAAGCATTAACTAGGTTCATCATTTAAAGGGTTCATTTTTTAATGAAAAAATTTATGAATAATATGGAATGAATCATTGTACATTATGATAAATCTTGTATTTAAATGACATTTGATCTATGAATAAAAAAGAAAATGGGATCATCTCTTCATATATATATATGTGTGTGTGTAAGAGAGAAATAAAAAGAAAAGGTAATTCCACCAAGCCTAAAGGAGCATGTCCTAATACATTAAATTATGTTTGGTTTCTAGAAGCATTAATCATGAAGAGTCATGAGATCCACATTTCGACCATATTATTTGCAAGTTAAAGGAGCATGTCCTAATATATTATTATGTTTGGTTTCTAGAAGCATTAATCATGACTTTTCTTTCAGATCCACATTTCCATCATACTATTTGCAAGTTCACATTTCCATCATGCTATTTGCAAGTTCTATATGAAGATATGTAGTCTAATAACTCATTAGCAAGTTGTGATGTCCTAATATATTATTATGTTTGGTTTCCATCATACTATTTGCATAATAGTAAGAAGATATGTAGTCTAATAACTATACAGTATATCCCATATAACATATAACGACCTTTGATAGTATGAGCAAAGATTCAAAAAACAGAGAGGCCTCCCAGTAGAGTTCCACCTATTCATCAAGGTAAGCAACATAATATCAGAAGTGAAACAATGACACCACTGAACATATGTACACATATTACCTTAAAGTGGTTGTGTTTTATGGATATTAAAATGAAGAAATTATATTTAGATCTATTCCAGAGATTGACTGTAGGGGTATTTACTAGATATGTCACCTTTCATAAAAGATGAGATCCAGAGGCTACTTGGCCCTTTACAGACTCTACCTATAAAACTTGTAGAAGTTAAGAAATTTACATTGACAAATTTACTTGTGAGAAATTTATATTGACAACATATAGAGATTCAACTAGGCTTGTGAAAAGTACCAATGGACAATGTATAATTCTACTTAGAAGAGTCTTTGGTTTAATGGTTAAGCAAGAAAGAGTCGTTACTTTCTCTATCTAGAGTAGAAGTGGAATACATCTAGTAGTTACTTCTTTTTTAGTGTTTTGGATGAAATGGGCTCTACAAGATATTAAGGTAAATTTATTTTTGAGTGAGTAGAAGTGGAATGTACATAGTAGTTACTTCTTTTTTAGTGTTTTGGATTAAATGGGCTCTACAAGATATTAAGGTAAATTTCTTTTTGAGTGTTTTGGATGAAATGGGCTCTACAAGATATTAAGGTAAATTTCTTTTTGAGTGTTTTGGATGAAATGGGCTCCACAAGATATTAAGGTAAGGTAAATTTCTTTTTGAGTGTTTTGGATGAAATGGGCTCTACAAGATATTAAGATAAATCTATATATCTATTAAGTGTTTCAATAGAAGTGTAATAATAATTTCAAAAATAAAATATTCTACTTCCTTCAATCACTATTTACATATCATCATAAAGTACCACTTCCTCACACAACAAGTATTTGAGAAAATAGTGAAGATGGAATACATACCCACAAAGCTTCTTGTTAGAGAAGCATTTGAATATATGTGAGAAACAAATTAGGAATAGTTCTTGTAAATTATCCTGTTAGAGAACCATTTGAACATGTGAGAAACAAATTAGGGATAGTTCTTGTAAATTATTGTCACTTATTTGACTTCAAAAGAAGAGCCTATGAAATTGAGTGCAATATCTATGTGGGAGAGTACACAATATCCAAGGGGGAGAATACAATATATTTGACTTCAAAAGAAGAGCCTATGAAATTGAGTGCAATATCTATGTGGGAGAGTACATAATATATAAGGAGGAGAATAGATATAAGGAAGGAATAAAAAGAGTAACAGTGCAATATCTATGTGGGAGAGTACATAATATATAAGGGGGAGAATAGATATAAGGAAGGAATAAAAAGAGTAACAAAAAGCATATGATTGTGTCAATAATTTGAAGTAGTCAAGAAAGATAACAAAGGACCATCAAAATTGAGTGCAATATCTATATGATCAAGTGTCAATAATTTGAACTAGTCGAGAAAGATAACAAAGGACCATCAAAATTGAGTGCAATATCTATATGATCAAGTGTCAATAATTTGAAGTAAAGAAAGATAAAAAAGGACCATCAAAATTGAGTGCAATATCTATATGATTGTGTCAATAATTTGATAATTTGAAGTATTCAAGAAAGATAACAAAGGACCATCATCAAATTCAAATTGAAAGATCAAGTAGTCTTCTTCATGAAGAAGAATCATTAACTAGGTTCATCATTTGAAAAAATTTATGAATAATATGGAATGAATCATTGTACATTATGATAAATATTGTATTTAAATGACATTTGATCTATGAATAAAAAATAAAATGGGATCATCTCTTCATATATATATGTGTGTGTGTGTGTGTGTGTGTGTGTGTAAGAAAGAAATAAAAAGCAAAGGTAATTCCACCAAGCCTAAAGGAGCATTTCCTAATACATTAAATTATGTCCTAATACATTAAATTATGTTTGGTTTCTAGAAGCATTAATCATGAAGAGTCATGAGATCCACATTTCGACCATACTATTTGCAAGTTAAAGGAGCATGTCCTAATACATTATTATGTTTGGTTTATAGAAGCATTAATCATGACTTTTCTTTGAGATCCACATTTCCATCATACTATTTGCAAGTTCACATTTCCTTCATGATATTTGCAAGTTCTATATGAAGAAATATATTACATGTGAATTTAGAATGATTTCAACTCTTTTTTCAAAGGAGAAAAAACCTTGTTTCATATATTGATAACAGTTCATATACAAAATCCTCTTGATATACCCATAACAGGTTATCAAGTATAAAAGATTAGATTCTGTCTCATACAAAAATACATTACAGCAGTATAAAAGACAACATGTAGTCACATTACAGCAGTAGATCATTCTAGTTCAATCATTCCAGCGTTGAGGAATCGAGAGAAGGCTCAGTAACGACATAAGCGTAACAGTGGTGGTAAACTTCCATGGACAAGGCAAGAATTAGCTAGAGTAGATGAAATTGATGGATCCACAGGAACAGTAACAACTGCAGCAACCGAATGCATATCATACTACCAGAAATTCAACATACACCTTATAGCAAAAGGTAATGAAATTTAAAGCATAATTAACATCATAGATACTTTGTTTGGAATTTTTGGGTTTCTCGTTCCCACTTGGTTGTAAAGACAAAATTTCTATAGCAATGAGTGCCTTGACTTCTACATGACACCGATAAACTCAAATTAAAACCAAGAATTCCAAAAGGCGCATTTGCAGTAACAATCCATGTTGCACTGAAAATTGTCATCCTGACATTATACTATATGTATGAGCTCATTATCACTCATACTTCCTCCTTTGCAAGTCTAACACATCAGTTCCTCATGTCAAGCCTTGAAAATAAGAGAAAAGTTCAAGAAAATCTCCTTAACTCTGGTATCACACTTTCTCTGTATCTTGTTTGTGGTCTCGCACCTAATTTTCATGTATCCTGTGTACCTGAATGCACTTTCTTTGTGTTATGGGTGCGGACCCCTGTAAATATTAAAAAGGCGCAAGTAAACTCAAAAAGCTCACTTTAAGTAAATTCTAGAAGCCTCTAGAAAGAATCTTGCAGTGGCAGAACCGCTCTTTTGAGGTTTATGTATCCATTACCTTATGGAGCTAACCCCTTGATGTGAGAAGCTTATCCCTTTGAAGAAGGATTCTATCCCTTCATAGTTGGAACTGAAACCTCCTCTTTTCCACTATAAAAAGAGGCATTGGGTAGCCTCAAAGGGAGTTCAAGCTTTAGAATTATTTGAGGTTAAGTGCTGTTGGGATTCAGACTCATTTAACTGAGATTTTTGTGAGGAGAGATCACATACCTCTATCTGTCTCGGTTGGAGGAGTGAAGAGCTTATCAGAGTAGAGGAGATTCCTACTTCGGACCCCGGGAAGGCCTGTTCAACATCAAGGCTAAGGTTGTAAGGTTTTACTTCTTTTAAAGTTAATACAAATGAATTCATTTTTCTCAATAAGCTGTTAGTTAACTATTTATTTCATGGATTCCTTGATCACCATGATAAGCATGATTTATGATGTTTACTATATAGGTGCTATTTAATTTTTTCTTGTTTGTGACTGCAGGTTTATGAAGATAACTCCTTCAAGTGCACGAGGGACAACAACTACTTCGAACAAGCATTGAACCTATGGTAAGTCATTGACACCTCTATAGTGATTTTTGTAAATCGTATATGTTTAGAGAAAGATAGGTTTATTTGGCTATTTTTTGCTAGATTACCTTTTGGTACTAGGGAGATCGATCTAGTCCGCAATATTGATTAATCCACCCAACAAATTGGCGACCATACTGGGGAAAGAACTTGTTGTTTTTAGTTCTCTTTTATTTTGATTTGAGGAAAAGTTTTTCTTGGTTTTTGATTGATGGATATCTGCCTGGGTAGCTTAGGTTTTCTCTGTTTTTGAAAATTTTGAAATCTTTTACGTTTTTCTTGAACTTTTCTGGGGACCGCACTTTGTTCTTTTGCACAGTGCAGGCAATTTCGCACTTTCCTTAAGTAAACAGTGCGGGACCGCACCTGTTACTTCTGGAAGCCTGCGGACCTTGTTAAAATTCTGGAAAAACTCCATATTTATTTTTCCAGTTTATCTTTATTTTTTATTTAGAGTTTTAGTATCCTCCCATATTGACGTTGTTTCTATCAAAAGCCTTTTGTGAATGAATTCCAACAGTATTTGTGTTTTGATGATTTTCTAGAAGTTTTGCATTTTGGATTGTTTTTCACTTGGTCTCTGTAGTGATTCAAAGCATTGGAAGTTTGAAATACCTCAGATTTCATTGGTCTTTTTGCCTTCCTGCTGAGTCTGACCTGATTTTGAAATCCATCCTTTATTGAGAAATAGATCTATTTGTTTCTTTGCAAATCTTCGAAAAAACTTTGTTATAGGTTTTGAATTTCATTTTTATAAAGAAAACATATCTGAGTGTTTTTTATTTGTTTGTTATTCTGGAAAAATAGATCCTTAGTTTACTGAACAAATAAGTAAAACACTCTTCAAAAAATATTAAAGCTTTTATTCAATTAGATTTTTAAAGTTTGTCGATCTCAAAATTAGTTTTGCAGTTTTGAGTGCTTTTAAAATTTGTAGATTTCTTTTGAAGGAAAATTGTTTTTTGTAGTTTCAGTTTTGAAAGAGAAAGGATTTTGTTGTGAGATTTGATAGTTTGTCTCATTTTGAGTTATTGTTGAAAAGACAAAAAATATTTTCTTCCATTTATTCTTTATGTTTAAAGAAAGAATTGTATCTTAAAAGAATTGCATTCTCGAACTCTTTCTTTAGCTAGAATTTCATTGAAAGAAAACGAATTGATTATCATTTTTAGGTGCATTTTTAGTGTTTTTGGGAGTCGAGTCTTCGCACCATCAAAGTTTCATTTCCGTGCCTATTGACTTAAAAAACAACTCATAAAAGTAACGCTTAATTAAAATTCATCTAGTAATCTTTTTATTTCTAGGGCTCTTATCACCAACATAGCTTAAGGCTAGTATCTTGGAGTAGGGAGTAATTAACTCTCCAAGATAGTAAAAACAAACAAGTAGATAAATCTTGCGGTAGGAAATAAATCCAATTGTAATTGGTACAATCTGGGAAGCTTCTCTTAAAGAAGTTAATCACGAGATCATGTCTGAACCTTTAAGATAATCAATTATGTTTCATTGGGAAAGATAGAATATTTTGCGCGCATTACAAATGGTAAACCTTAGATTAACCATTGTCGAGGAGCCTGGGGTCACTTGTCGGTAAACCTCGGATTAACCATGTTGAGGAGCCTTCAAGGGGATTGAGCTTTGTTACTCTTCCCTTGCGCATGGGATCGGATCATAGATTGTTCCCCCAGTTGTATTTGCTACTGTTGGTAACCTTAGTGTCCATAAGCTTAAGATTATTTCCTAAGGTGACGGTGAAGTAAAGATCTCACTATACCTAGAGCAGATGTCGACTAGACTCACTTGGACTCTCTGGGGGGTTCTCTTCATATGAGATGGTTTTGTGAAGAAACTTGTCCCAGTATGTTTCATTAAGCAGGTTGTCGGGGTAAATGTTCCAACCGCCCTTTCTATATTAAATTTATACTAAGTTGGATTTCATCACCAACTAGTGTTTTTAGTACGGGAATTTTACTCTTTGTGTGTGGTTTGAACTCTTAGATTTTTAAGCATGTGATTCAGCTGTTTGTTTCTTTAGAGACTTTAGATGTTTTTATTGAGATTTTCTTTGTTTGCGTGTGATTGGTTAATATTTAATCGTGGCAGAATTACCGAGACAATCTCAGAGACTTTAGGGGAAGCCCCCTAAATATACACCAAGTCAGCTTAAAGGGTTGCGTGCTCTAGTATCATCTAGTAGCGGTAGAATTAGATCAACAGAAATTGGAACTTCATCTATAGTTGTTCATCCTGATCATCAAATACCCATGACAGAACACATTCAAGAACCAATTTCAGTTTCAGAAGTTACTGGTAGTATTTCTCCTTCCAGTGAACTAGCTGACGAACCTGAAATTTCTGAGCCTGAAACTGAACCTTCTGTTTTGGAAACATCCTCAGGATTTATTACACCAACTTGTAGTGATCCTGGTTCACCTAGGGTAAGAAATATTGTTACTAAAGATATTCCATCTGCCCTCATTTCTATTGAAGAGCTTACTAGTCCAGACGAAGAGTTATCTCTTCCCAAATCCCCTCAGTCTTTAAATCTTAGGGAGCGTGAATCTATTTTCTACAGCCCTATTCGAACTGACGCTTGGTATCCATCTTTGACAAACTTTTTAGAGAACCCGGGTCTTTCTTTTTCTCCACCTCGAATTCCATTTCATCCTACACCCAGAGGTTACTATCCGTCATCCATTATGGCAGGAGAGTCATCCATGTTTTCCCAAACACCGGAAGCATTTTTACACGGTGGTCCTTCTGTTCCTTTGGGATATCAGGATTTGTCTGGTACTTTCTCTGGAGCAGCTCCTCGACCGATTGAACACGTATTATCATCTGGTCTTAATGGAATTAAAACTGAAATGTAGAACGCAGAGAAAATCTTTATGATGTCTGGTAATATTCCAAATCCTCAACCTCAAGGCAGTCAATTACTGCCTGGAGGACAATTTTAGGGAAATCAGTTACCGCCTGGGGGGAAACCTCAGGGTAGTCAATTACTGCCTGGGGGAAAATCTTCAGGCAGTCAGTTACCACCTAGGGGGCAACCTCAAGGTAGCTTTTTCCCAGGAAAAACTGTGGAATAATATTATTTTGGAGGACAACTTCAAGGACAGTACATACCTCAAGGTTATCAACCTTCAGGACAGTACATACCCCAAGGTCAACCCAAAACTCAATATGCTCCTCGGGGTCCTTATCAACCCCAGCTTTAGTACGCACCGCAAGGTTATCAACCTCAAGGTTAGTACCTAATTCAAGGTTTCCAACAGCCTTCTGGTCAATCATCTGTACAAGGAGCCAGAAATTTACCACTTACTTATCAACCCTACGTTCAACCAGGCTATGGTCCTTACGTTCAACCTTCTACGGGACAATACCCCAGAATGAATATGGTGTAGGATCTGTCCCAATATCAATAGCCTATGCAGCCTAATGTGCAGTTGTCTTCTCAACCTGGACAGCCTTTGGTTTCTGGTCCAACCCAACAACCTGTTCAGCCTACTATTCAAACTTCTGCACCTAAGTCTGTTCAGCAGTTTGGGCCTAGTACACCTCAGACTCCGCCTCAAACTGCTGCAACGTCTGTTCAACCTATAACACCTGTTTCTAGAGTATATGTAGCTCCAAGTTATTCTATCCCTGCATCCGTGCAAATCCCTCAAGTCTCTGTACCCCAGTTAGGACCTTCAATTCAAACTTCGGTTCAGATGCCTACAGGACAAGCTGGTACAAGTACGGTTGTCACAAGTCAACCACAATTCAAGTATCAACCGTACCAGGGACAGCCTCAATTCGGTCTTGTTTCACAAAACCCAGCTTATCAGTATCAACCATACCTTGGCTATACTTATCAATAGCCTAAACAACCCCAGTTTGGTCCAGTTAATCCTGGTTACCCGAGAGGTTACACAATTCCTAATGCAAATCTGATTCCCAGTTATCCTAGGTATCCTCCTCCCGGAACTTCTTTGGCTACTCAAGGTTTTTGTGACCCTAACCGTCTGTTACCATTTATTGCAACTTTGGATTTACCTGATTTGACACGCCTTACGAATTATCCAATTTTCTATTATCCGTACTGACCGCCAATGCCGCATAAGTTGCCCAGTGATATACCAAAATTCTAAGGTAAGTCAGGAGAGGATCCATCAAATCATGTTATGACTTATCACCTCTGGTGTGCGTCTAATTCAATAATTGATGATTCAATTCGCTTACGTCTTTTCCAAAAAACTCTTATTGGTCTTGCCACCAAATGGTACATTGAGTTACCACGAGGCTCTTTTAATAATTTCATTCAGTTAGCAACGGCTTTCTTGACTCATTTTCAGTTTCCTGTCAGATACGAAAATAAAAACAGAACTATTAACTTCACTAAAGCAATCCACATCCACATAAATTTCTGATCATATTCATGAATGGCGACGTAGAAGGCATTTGGTGAAAGTTTACATTCCGGATCAAATTTTGGCGAAATGATTTGTTAAATCATTGTTACCCATGATCACTGAAGATGTAGCTAAGGCCGGAGTTGTTACTGAGGATAAAGTGATTGCTCAAGCTCAGTACCTTGACCTCTTTTATACGCAGTCAGGTACTTTACATGAAAAAATCCCCGATCTTCCAAAACAAGGTCAAATAACTGCAGCTCGTTCAGGGTCTCATGCCGCTGATGGTATGATTGGTACAGTTAATACTAAAAGCAAGAATAAATCTTCAAAGAATTCTTCTCCTATTATAACTTTACCTGATTCCCCGAAAGGATAATCTTCCCCCGAAATTTCTGCCGACATTCATGTCGTAGAGACATCTATGGCCAAATCTAAATCCGGCGGTAAAAAGAAAGGGAAGAATAAAAGCAAAAAGAATTCAAAAGATAAAAATGATAAAAACGAATCCAATGACGAAAAATGCAAGACTCGCTATCCTTGTTACATTTGTGACGAGGATCATTTTACTAAGGAATGCCCACATCGAGCAGAGGTTGCAAAATTCGTTAAAGGTTCACAACAACCTGCTATCTTGAAGGATCATTTTCCCACTCAAGATAGTAAGATGATTGGTTCTACCTTGAATGCCTCAGAAGAACCTATTATGATGATGTCTCATGTCAATATTGCGACGCGATTGCAAGATTATGGTAGTAAGAATCTTGTTGATGGTAAAGAAGCAGAATCTTCTAGTGCAAACACATCAACTACACCTCCTCCTATTTTTGGTCTGCTACAGATCAAGAAACCAAATCCAGACTTAATAATAAAACTGCCTGCTAAAGGTGTTCTTCGTAAATCAACTTTCAATCCACATGCGAGAGCTGCTCAGAATTACAACATTGTTGAGAACTTATCTATTTCCCCTTCAGCAATGTTGGCTTTGGAAGTGCTGCAATCATGCCCAGCACGGCATAAATTACTTTTGTTTTCCATAGGAGCTGTCGATATTCAGGACTCGAACCTTATAATCTTCGATTTAGAGAATAATACACCTCACCTACCTCACCAAATGGCTTTCTACATTCCAATATTAGTTAAAAACAGACCGATCTTTCGGACTGTGATTGATGAGGGAGCTTCAACGTGTATTATGTCGATCTAGTGTTGGAAATCACTTGGTTCTCCTACACTCAATCAGTCTCCGACAATTATAAAGGCTTTTGATGGCTGAGGTTTCCACCCTTTTGGTATTTTGCAAGATTTACCCATAGGGGTCGAAGGTAAAACCGTAAATCTAGATGTGGAAGTGGTTTATGCCCCTCTAGATTACAACCTTCTCCTGGGTCGTAGTTGGTCTAATGCTATGACTGCTATTGTTTCTTCGGTCTTTCGGCTTATAAAATTTCCACATCAAGAAAGGATCGTTACAATAGATCAGTTAACTTATTTTTCTTCTGATCCAGCCTCTACAGAAACAATCCAGCACGTTGGTAAAGCAACTATCCCTTACAAGGATGTTGGAGTAGGTTTGATTAAAGATTCTAGTTTACTAGGAAATTTTTCCTTTCCTCCTCCTAATGTATCGCCTTCTATCACAACTATTCATATGATTTCATCAAATACTATTATGTATGATGATCCTTGGATCGTACCTCCCGACTCCGAGTTAGATTCATTTGATCGCATGATGCATTTGAGTCCATTTGAAATTGCATATCAGGTTGTACAGTCACTTTCCGACCCTTCTTCAACCGAAACTGATCCAATGAATGGGATCCATGAAGAATCACTTTCTATATCTAGTTCAGCCACAACGACATTTCCTAATCTTGTTCATACTGATGAGCAGATTCATGAACTTTTGTCTGTTGATGATTTACCATGGGAATATCTACATCATCGATCTTCGTTTTTACCTGAGCTGGATCATTTTGAAGATGATTTCGATTCAATTTTTATCGCTAAATATGTCAAAGAACCGCAGAATCCATTGCAAAATCCTGATTCTGAGTTAAATTTGGAAAATATCTCTCGAATGATTCCAATTGAAATTTTAGTAAAGCCAGGAATAATTGAAAACATTCATATAGGTGCCTGTTGTATGGAAGATGAAATTCAAACTTATAAAGCCCTATTCCAAGAATTTTGTGATGTGTTTGCCTGGTCCTATGAAGAAATGCCAGGAATCGATCCGTCAATTTTCATACATGAAATCAAGACATACCCAAATGCCAAACCTGTCCGTCAACGTTTATGTCAAATACATCCTAGAAAAGCTGCTGCTATCAAAGCCGAAGTTGAAAAATTACTTCTTGTAGGTTTCATTTATCCAATTCCTTTAACCGATTGGGTATCGAATATTGTTCCTGTTACCAAAAAATAAGGAACGATACGAGTATGTAGCGACTATAGGGATATTAATAGAGCTTGTCCTAAAGACAATTATCCAACCCCCTATATCGATCAAATAATTGATGATTGTGCCGACAGTGAAATGTTTTCCTTTATGGATGGTTTTTCCAGTTACAATCAAATAAACATACTCCCTGCTGATCAACCAAAAACAACTTTCATTTGTCCATGGGGGACATTTTCTTATTGCAAACTACCCTTTGGATTGAAGAACGTTGGAGCAACTTTTCAAAGGGCTATGTCTTACGCATTTCATGACATTAAGCACATTGTGCAGCCTTATCTCGATGATTTACCTGCTCATTCATCGCATAGAGCTAACCATCTCACTCATTTACGAGCTATCTTTATGAGATGTAGGCATTATCGAATTAGGCTGAATCCACACAAATGTTTTTTCTGTGTAGAATCGAGTCGCTTACTGGGATTTTTTGTTACGAAATCAGGCATTCGCGTTGATCTGTCGAAGGTCGAAGCTATTGTCAATCTACCTCCTCCTTCGACTCTGCGCCAACTCCAAAGTTTGCAGGGGAAAGCAAAATTTTTACGTCGATTCATTCCTAACTACGCCGAGCTAACAAAAGGTTTTACTCGGTTGTTGAAACAGAACATTCCATTCTTTTGGGATGAGATCGCTCATCAATCTTTTGATGCACTTAAACACGCGTTGACCCATGCACCATTATTGCATCCTCCCAATTACAACCAGGACTACGTTTTGTACCTCGCCGCCTCTCATTCCAAAATTTGGATGGTTTTAGTTCAGGAAGAACATGTGATTTACTATCTTAGTCAAAATCTGCATCCGACTGAGATCAAATACACACATGTGGATAAATCGGCCTTGGCAGCTATTCAAGTTGTCCAAAGATTTAGACACTACATCTTATTACGTAAAACCACAGTAATTTCTGACTGTAACCCTATGATGTACATTTTAAGCAAAAAATTGCTAGGGGGCAAGTATTCCAAATGGATAGTTATCCTGCAGGAATTTGACTTGGAGTTTGAAAAATCCAAGGCAAATAAATCTTTGGTTTTTTCCGAACTGATGTGTGATTTCCCTTCTACTAATACCGAAACTATGGCGGAGCAGCCCATTGCGGACGAATCCTTGTTTCTTATCAGTACTCTTGATCCATGGTATGGGGATATTATCGTTTATCTCCAAACCCAATATTTTTGACCTGAAATCTCACGATTTCAGTGACGAAAAATACGTTTCCAATCCCAACAATACAATATTATTGGCGATACACTCTATCGTCGTGGAGCGGATTCTATTTTTCGACGATGTCTTACTCATGAAGAAGCTGAGAAGGTTTTAAATGACTACCATTCTGGAGCATGTGCCGGTCATATGTCTGGGTATGCCACAGCCCAAAATATATTGCGCGCTGGTTATTTTCGGTCGTCGTTATTCAAAGATTGTATCTATGCAGTCCGGAAATACAACAATTGTCAAGTCTTTGATCATAAAATGCGTGCGCCACCTGCTCCTCTTCACCCTATAATTGTTGTCGGTCCTTTCACAAAGTGGGGTATCGAATTTATTACATGTAACCCTCACTCGGCCAGGGGGCATGAGTATATTATCTTAGCGGTAGATTATTTTACTAAGTGGGTCGAGGTGATGCCTACATTTTTGGCAGACGGTAAGACTACTGCAACTTTCGTATTCAATCACATAATTGCTATATTCAGTGTTCCTCAAGCCATTATTACAGATTATGGAAGTCATTTTCAAAATATCATGATGACTGAACTGACAGATCAACTTGGCCTGTGCCACGATAGTTCTACCCCATATTATCCGCAGGCTAATGGTCTGGTTGAAGCTATCAATAAAGTTTTAGTCACTATGATCAGACGAATTATTGGTATTCATAAGTCAAATTGGCATTCCATGATATTTTCAGCACTTTGGGCATATCGAACCTCGGTAAAAACATCAACTGGTTTCACTCCCTTTCAACTGGTTTACAGTTTGGAAGCTGTGTTGCTGATTGAATGCGAAATTCCGTCATTGAAATTAGCCATAGAATTACTCCCAGCTACGTCTGAAGAGGAGAAACGTTTTTTGTACTTGGCTCAACTAGATGATAATCGACGAAATGCTGCAATAGCAAACGAGGCTCATGCCAAACGAATAAAAGCTCAGTATGATAGAAGTGTTACCCCTCGTAATTTTTCAGAAGGAGACCTAGTCTTAGTTTATGATCAAGCCAACGATAAGCTAGGAGCTATAAAATTCGTGCTTATGTGGCATGGTCCTTTCATTGTTAAGAGAAAGTTGGCAAAAGGTGCCTATGAGCTGATAGATTTTGACGGTGTCTCTTTAGATAAACCTAGAAATGGGCTTTATCTGAAGATATATTATGCTTAAATTTGGTGTGGAGATTTATTAGATTAGATTTCTTTACTGCTGGTGTGTCTTAGATTAGAAAAGCGTGCCTAGTTTAGAGTGTGTTTTTATCACTATTCCTGCTTATCTGAGTTTTACTCTTGATATTGCAGATGTCGACGTCTCTTCAAACCTACATTGGTTTTGTTGATGGTGCTTGTCGTAGTACACGAAACATTTCTTCCGTAGCTTGGGTTATCTATTCACCCTCTGACGAGTTAGTATCCATGCATGGGGTAAGCCTTGGTCAAACAACAAATAACATTGCAGAGTATAGTGCAGTGATTGAGTTATTATCTGAATCCATATCGTTTGGAATTTGGAGTTTGATTGTTAGGTTGGATTCTGAACTTGTTGTATTACAACTTAATAGGGTTTATGCCATTAGAAATCCAGTGTTATTATGGTTATTTTTAAGAGTTCGTCTCTTGGAACGTGAATTTGATTACATTGAATATCAGCATATTCCAAGACATTTAAATACATTAGCAGATGCAGTTGCTTTTAGTATGATAAATCGACATTTGCAATAATCAAAATAGTAAATTAAACAACATTCATAACATGTACACAGATAGCCGGTAAATAGTGATATATCATAGTATAGAAGTGTTTTCAAAAAAATCCATCGTCTTCGATCATAGGTTGGAAACACCTTATGATCGGCAAAAATGGTAATACAAAAGGTCAAAAATATGAGTCTACGACATAATCATCCTATCACTGATGGTGATCACGATAAGAGACCACTGCCCGGGCCACCCTACATAGGAACCTCCTAAAAGGTCCTGGGACACCAATCACGTATCTCTGTAATCTGAGTGGGATATCATCTATGCCAGTCTATGGAATGTCTAGAGTCAGGCGTTCTAGGTGATGCTCTAAATCAGATAGAATATCTACTGATTGGCCCTCTGGGGCTAGTGCTGCGGCAGCTGGATGCCTCCTCTCATAAGGTTGGAGATGGGCTGGTCGCCGTGGGCCCACATATGCATTTAAAACTTTTGGTTATTAATTTCAAGACAATCAAAATAAAATAAATAAATAAATAGAACTTAGAAATTGTTGAAAATGATTTTACCTGATTCATCCCACTGTTCCCCTGCTGGGAGAGCCATCTCTCGTTTGCCGCGGAAATCTATCCCGACGTATGGAAAATCCTTTATAACAAAAAGTTGGCATTCCAACCAACGGAAATATGAAGAAGGAAATCAAACAACCTCAACACCCTCAGCAGTATGACAAGCCATCAATGCAACCCAATGAACCATCCTAGGTTCTCGAGGTCGTCCAGCATCAACAGGAATGTTCTGCAGAGCTAACATGGGGATCCTCTCTAGAGCAAAGGTGACTACAATGAATCCATATCCAAAGTTATTTATTTTTCCATTCTTTTCTCTGGTTATTTGGCCTTTTACGTTGGCCAACACAGCTTCGCACCAGTTGAAAATGGTGCCTCGAAAACAGTCTACAGCAATGCGCATTTCGGAACCGGTAGCCACATGCAACACTGCACTCCCACACAATCTGGTAACAGTAAATGCAATAACTTTTAGCTCGGGATGGATGATAGTTTTTATGTCAATCCATTTGTCCCTAGGGTCTGCCTAATCATTACAAAACTCTTGTCGAAGACTAGCGACAGTTTGGCCACCTGGCCTAATCCCAAACAGAGAATTTGTTCGCCCCTCCTTGACAAACCAGTCAAAAAATAGATATCCTTCAGCTTAATTTCGAGCCAGTGGCCGCAAATAATGAAACATTGGTCCTGTACGTTCCACCTATTCACCAGCCATGTTAGGAGGTCTACACGTGCCCTCATGCCCTGAATGGCCCAGAATTTATACAAACTGCATGCTCTTAATGCCTACATTATAGGCAAATGCGGCATTGTGGCATCATCTACGTCTTCATGCTCACATTCTCTCCAAATTAGCATCTTGTATATCCTACAATGCATAAAAAGATATATTAGAACAATCTAATCTGAAAAATTTTGGGCAGCAATTGAGAAATTTAAATTTGAAATTTAATTGCGCGGGGTCCGCACTTTGTTCTCATACACAGTGCGTAGGAACACACGGGCGCTGTGAGACAAGTGCGGACCCACGACTTTTTTCTATGTAGGAAAAAGTCGGGGTCCGCAGGGCCCGTGTGTTGCACCTGCGGACCCCCGCGGGTGATTTTTTAAATATATTTTTCTCTTAAAAATGAAATCTAAAGCCTAAAAATGAAATGTAAATGGATGAAATGCAAGATTAGGAGGTCGTGGATTACTTGGAGCAGGCGGTTCTTGATTTCGTTGGATAGATTTTCCAGAATCTTCACAGGAACTTTTTTTTAACCCAAAAGCTTTTACTTTTCACTCTTAACTCAAATGGTAAAAATGAAATTAGAAAAGCCCTTTTTATAAGTTTTTTCGAATAAATGATTTTTTAATTTGTTTATTTTTCACTTTAAAAAGGTTATTTTTGAAAGCATTTTTATTTATCTTAAACAGGTATGTGTAATGTTTCAAGTTTTTGTGCAGAAATTGGATTTTTCAAGAGAATTGATCATTTTTCAACAAAAAACATATTTTTATCACTTTTTCGAACTCTTTCAAAAATTTACGAAAAAACGAAAACTTGGAGTCCTCTTTTAAGCCCTTTTCAGACTCTCTAAACATGAAAAGATTTCCAAGCACTTGATTATTCGAACTCGTTAAAGTAAATGAATGATCGTCCTTTCAGTATAAGTTTACCCCTTTTACGGACTGAAATGGACTATTTACGAAAAAGGTATACGTTGACTAATTATGGTCAATAGAGTTCTCTCCCACATTATTTTATCCTTTTTCGAGCTCGAGAGACTAAATTTACGAAAAAGTACACCCATGGAGTTTTCTTAAGTTTTTTCTTCTGACTCCCTAAAATTGAAAAACACCGAGTTTCTCCTATACTGGACTCGTTAAAATTTAACATTAAAGGACCTGTTCAATTTCAAACAGGAACGAACCACTCCTTAGGGTTCAAATCCTAAACTAAGTTGGACTCATCCGAAGGATGAGCTTATAAAAAAGAAAATGTTATCCTCCTCAAGCTTGTCAAAAATAAAGAGGTACTTGCCAGAAATGGTGGGGGAAAAGAGAGAAAAATGGACTTGTTTGTTGTATTTTGATTTTTTAGAAAACCGTTAACCACTCTTGAACACGACACTTTTGTTCACCTGGGTTGGGAAAATCCTTTGCCTAACAGTTAATCAAACCATATTGAAAGTCTTCAGCCGGTTTCTGGGTATTAGCTTTGGGTCAATTGTCACCAAACCATCTGCAGTCTCGTTATGTGTTCAAGAGGACAATTCAAATAAACCATTCATCTGCAAAATATCTATCATCCATTTTGACCATCCCTGAGTCAGTCCTTGCCAATATATTTTCAAAACTTGATCTATGATTTCGTGTTGTGGGCTTGCCTACGACGGATCACTTTCTATCAACTACAGCTCATTATCTAGGAAGTTGATCCAGAAATCGTCAGTACCTTGAAATCTGCATGCCTCAATGGCAGGTTTCTCGCCTTCGACGACAGGTTGCATCATCGACCTTCGATCGAATGATTCCGTGACATGTTCGACTTCAGCTCATTCATTCACATTTCATGGATTATACTGGGTACTTTGAGAGCCATTGACATTACTGGTGGTTACTCTCACACTTGTTAACAGTTTACATCATTGACTGGTAATCAAGTGGTTTCTACCATGTTCGACTTCGACACATTCATTCACATGGATAGAATCGTACTAATTCGAGATGCGGAGATCAAGACCCTGGATCTAGTTTCTACCATCCAGGCTGCGATGAATTTTGTTATCATTTATACAGTGGACTATTTATAAATAGATGGTTGCGTCCATACTATGTATACACATGTCTATACTGTTGATGTATTCAAAATCATTCCTGTATCAGAACAGTTTGAATCAGTTTATAGTTAGTTTTGATCTAAGTATGGGAATGCCTACCTCAGCGATGATATGTACATATATATATTTTGCATTGAATGTTTTTACAGGTTCCTACTGGGGTGTCCACAGGATGATCCTTGAAATGATAAAGTACTGCACTCTTCATATATGACAGACTTCAGCTTCATCTATTCCAGAATTTGCACTTTAGGGGAAAATCTGTTGCACTGAAAATTGTCATCCTGACATTCTGCTATGTGTATGAGTTCATTATCACTCATACTTCCTCCTTTTCAAGTCTAACACATCATTTCCTCATGTCAAGCCTTGAAAATAAGAGAAAAGTTCCTAAAAATCTCCTTAACTCTGGTATCACACTTTCTTTGTATCTTGCCTGCGGTCCCGCACCTAATTTTCATGACTCCTGCGTACCTGAACGTACTTTTTGTATCTTGCCTGCGGTCCCGCACCTAATTTTCATGACTCCTGCGTACCTGAACGTACTTTCTCTGTGTTATGGGTGTGGACCCTTGTAAAGATAAAAAATGTGCAAGTAAACTCAAAAAAGTTCACTTTCAGTAAATTCTAGAAGTCTCTAGAAAGAATCTTGCGGTGGTAGAACCGCTCTTTTGAGGTTCATGCATCCCTTACCTTATGGAGCTAACCCCTTGATGTGATGAGCTTATCCCATTGAAGGAGGATTCTGTCCCTTCATAGTTGGAACTGAAAGCTCCTCTTTTCCACTATAAAAAGAGGCATTGGGTAGCCTCAAGAGGAGTTCAAGCTTTAGAATCATTTGAGGTTAAGTGCTGTTGGGATTCAGACTCATTTAACTGAGATTTTTGTGAGGAGAGATCACATACCTCTATCTGTCTCGGTTGGAGGAGTGAAAAGCTTATCAGACTAGAGGATATTCGTGATTCGGACCCTGGGAAGGCCTGTTCAACATCAAGGCTAAGGTTGTAAGGTTTTACTTCTTTTAAAGTTAATACAAATGAATTCATTTTTCTCAATAAGCTGTTAGTTAACTATTTATTTCATGAATTCCTTGATCACCATGATAAGCATGATTTATGATGTTTACTATACAGGTGCTATTTAATGTTTGCTTGTTTGTGACTGCAGGTTTACGAAGATAACTCCTTCAAGTGCACGAGGGACAACAACTACTTTGAACAAGCATTGGACCTATGGTAAGTCATTGACACCTCTATAGTGCTTTTTGTAAATCGTATATGTTTAGAGAAATATAGTTTTATTTGGTTGTTTGTTGCTAGATTACCTTTTGGTACTAGGGAGATCGATCTTTTTCGCAAGATTGATTAATATGCCCAACACGGTCACAAGAAAGTTGTTGCTCTTCTTTCTCAAGAAGATTTGTTGCCAAGGAGTGCTCCTACTCATCAACATGGTGGTTTTCACATAGAACTCAGCCCACTCAGTCAAAACCCATCAGGTTTTCTAAAGGATAATGTTGCAATCTATGACGAGTATACCATTTCAGATGATCATGAGGAAGGGGAAGAGTTTCTTTCCCAAAAAAGTCCTAAGCTCAGCCAAGTGGAGGAATAAATAGGCCTAGATCAAGCTTATTTTCCAAATCTTCACATTTAGGTACTGTTTCATGATCCCTTTGCTGATTTGTTAAAAAAAATTGAAGAGGGAGTGAAATATGTTAAGATCAGTTTGATGCAAGGTTTAAAGAGAAGTTTAGGCACCACTGTTCAAAATAAAGTAAGATGGGAGTGGCCCTTTTGTTTGTCCAACATACTGAAGGAGCTAAACCAAGATCCCTCATGGAATCATCTGCTTGACTGGTTGTGTTGGAAAAGAGATTTCACCAGCTGAATGTATATCATGTATAGTTTAGATTAGGATAGATAGGAATGAAAATAATCTCAGCCTTTGAGCATATTTTAAATTTAGATTGTTTTGAAAAAAGAAAGAAAAAACTCAAAAACATAGAAAGAATGAAAAAGAGGGCAGATTTGAAAAGAGGTAAATCCCCATACCCAAAAAATAGTACTACTGAAAGTGAGGAACCTTAAATGCCACTGCTAGTTCAAAAATAAGATATTTTTTCAGTCATCTAGCCTAATCATGGCTGAACATGTTTAAATTTATATCGATAAGTTAGTGAAAGAGAGCTTGTCAAATCATTCAAACTTGACTTGTTAAAAAGGGATAGATTAGGGAATGAAAGATACTGGTTCCACATGCTCAAAACAGAACCAAAGAGGAAGATGAGGATGCATAACAATGATAGATCAAAACCCTTATCTTTCTATTTTACTTTTATGCAAAATAATTTTTGTGTGCAGCTTGTTCTTATGCCACAACTCATGGTAAGTCAAATTACCTAATACTGATTTAAACCATGCTTTCAATTCCATGTTTATAGCTTAGAGAATGAAGTTTGTCAAAAAGCCTAATCTTGAAAAATGATTAGATTAGGTAGAGAATAAGAGAGTTCATTAGCCTAATCTGAACTCTTGGAAGAAATAAGGGTACAATTAGATAGTTTGATTTGTGTTTTAAAAAGGAAAAATGTCGAGGGTTTGCAAATCCAAGTGCACCCAAGCGAAGAAAAAATTTTAGGCCAAGTAGGTTGGGTAGGTAGAGATGAAGTTGAGCTGATCATGCCTTTCAGATTATTGAGATCATAGCTTCAAGCAAACATTAGCAAATGAAAAAGGTAAAAATCTGCCCAATGGATGAGGCACTAGTCTCCATCAAGCCAGTGATCTGAAAGTTCTGGACACCTCCTAAAAAGGAGTTGCCCGCCCCAAGTGGAGCCACTCTTAGTCATCAGTAATTTTTGCCTTTGTTTATGACTAAATTATTATCCCAAGATTTCTAGAAACAAAGTTCATAGACATTGTGAGTTCTAGAAATCTCACTGCCTTCATTATCCTCAAGATAAATTTTCACTATTTCATCATTTTGTCATGTCAAGCTTAGCTCACCCATCCCAGAAGACCCATCATGGGCTCATGTCACTCAGTGTGTATTTTTTGTGTCACCTTAGGCCTCAGCCCTCTATTTTTTTTTTCCTAACTCCACCATTGTCCATCTAGGGTTTTTTAGGGCCAATTTTCTTGGTTTCATGACGTCCATGGTTAAAAAATCGACAAGGATTGTACCTTGATGCTGTTACACCTCCTGCTATCCTCAATATACCTTCATAAGCACTTCCCATCACTCCTATCCCTCAAACTCATCATTTTTCTACAAAACCTAGCCTATTGCTACAAATTGACACTTTTCGAGACTAGGCCTATGTTTTTCCATTTTGGACCCTTTCCCCTCACTCAATCCTTGAAATTCCACTTTCCCCTACTCCCTAACATCCATCTCTATTCCCAAAAATTTCCCTAGGAATTTATACAACCCTTAACCCCTTCATTCCCCTCCCTCTAAAAGGCAGTCCTAATTTCCCTACACCAAACCCTCATGTCCTCTTCCAACTAAGCTAGGGTTTGCTATGGAAAAGAGGCATCAAAGAAGAAGATCCATATGGTAGGAAATATCTGAAGTCATGAAGCCATACCAATGCATAAACATCATGCCTCCGTCATTTTCCAAGAATTCATTCCAAGGGCCAAGTCATTTGCCACACCTAGGGCCAGTTTTGCTTAAAAATATTTTTATGACCAAACCGAGATGCATTTGGAAAAAGTGAGAGAGGTTTTTGTCCATAATAGGGCCAAGAAGAAAATCCTCCTTCCGTTTTTACACAGATATCATGTTTTGGAAGAAATATAAAAAACACAGGTGTCCCATGAGAATTTTTGCACTACTGGAGTGACCTTGGTAAAATGAGGTTTTCTCACAGCTGGAGTGTCCAAATGACTTGTGTGATGAGTCAAAAGACAACTAGACTTGAATTTATTTCCAATGAGATATCATGAGCTCAATTTTGAATTAAGGAAAGCCTCCAAAAGTTGTATGCACCAGCACTCTTAATTTATGCACCATCATTCATCACTTTTTGACCAGTGTTGGTACAGTTAGTTTTTGGACAAGTAAATGGAGACCAAATGGGAAAAAAAAAAAGTATTCTTGGAAAGTAGACTCAACAAGCTTTCCACCGATCTATCACAGAGCCCATTCCAACACTAGGAAGGCCTTCAAATTCCCTCTGCAAATTGGCATTATGCACAGACACAACAGAGCGCCTACAAACTACCTATTATACACCAGTGTTACGCACAGGAATATTTTGTCTAAAATTGCTAAAATGAGTCAAAATTTTGGTTTCTCACCTCCAAATTTTCTGCAAAAGTCAATACACAAGGTTGGTGGTTTATTTTCTTACCTCCAAAGCTTTCATTTTCCTATGTAAAGAGATATTCAAAGGCTTAATTAAACCAAACCCTGGGATGCCTAAGAAATCAGTTTTAAATATCTTTGGTTAGGGTTTGCAAAAGAAAAAAATGTTGTGTATGCAAGAGAACAATGAGATGACAGCAGCAAAGAAGAGGAAAAACCTAAAAAGAAGACCAAGAGAGTGATGATAACATGGATAAAATTGATGAAAATGGTAAGGACAGTAGGGCAGAAATAGAGCCTAATGATGAAGAAAATAATGATGACATAGAGGAGGAAAATGAACATGACAGTCTGAAAATAAGGAATCCATTAAGCCATTGGATCAAAACAGTGATAGTGGTAACACTCATAAAACAATCTCTGGTGCAGAAAAGAGTGTTGATGATGAACAAGATGACAACCAGGGGGATTATGAAAAGAACAATGAAAATGACAATCAGCAGGAAAGTGCCCAGGACAGCCAAGAAGAAAATTATTTTGAGCATGACAGTGAGCCCAATCACAATGACAAAGGTGTTGAAATAAATGAAGAAAATAAAGATGAAGATACAGGGGAAGAGGGTGAAAAAACTGAAGACCAAGAGCAAAAAAATAATGAGGGTGAGACATATTTTGAGGGTGAATACATTGACCAATATAGTGATACAAATGATACATTCAATGATAGTTGTCATGACTATCATGACACTCATCATGCCTCCATCATTTGCCAAGAACTCATTCCAAGAGTCAAGCCATTTGTCACTTCTAGGGCTAGTTTTGCTTCAAACTATGTTTTTGAGCTAACAGAGATGAATCTGACAAAACTTAGAGAGGTTTTTTTCCATCATAGGTCCAAGAAAAAAAACCTCCTTTATTTTTTACACAGGTATCATGGTTTGGGAGAAATATCAAAAATGCAGGTGTCACCGAAGAATTTCTTCACTGCTGGAGTGACCTTGGAACAATCAGTTTTTCTCACAGCTGGAGTGTCCAAATGACTTACTGGATGAATCAAATGACAACTATACTTGAAAGGATTTCTAGCGATCCATCACAAAGCCAAATACTACATCGGGAAGTGGTTCAAAACTTGGTTGCAAAACACCATATTTTTCTGCTAAAGTGGTGTTATGCACCGAGCAGTGCTAGGAGATTTGATTTTTGAATAGGGAAATGGCATCCAATCAGTACAAATCAAGCATTTTTTGAACTTAGACTCATAATAATTTCGAACGAGCCATCACAGAGCCAAATCCGACATCGGGAAGTGGTTCAAAACTTGGTTGAAAAACACCCTATTTTTCTGCTGAAGTGGTTTTACGCACAAAGTAGTGTTGGGAGATTTGATTTTTGAAAAGGAAAATGGTATCCAATTAGCACAACTCAAAAATTTCTGGAAATTAGACTCATCGGGATTTTCAACGAGCCATCACGGGCCCAATTCCAACACCGGGAAGGCCTCCAAATGCCTTCTGCAAAATGGCACTACGCAAAGGAGAAGTTTGGCCAGAATTGCCACATAGAGATCAAAAACCTAAAAGAAGCAAAAAATCATGACAGCCTTGGATTTTTGGCTAAGGATTCTCATCAACTGTCCAAGACCTCTTGAAGGACAATTCCACAAATTTTGAGGCAAATTGGACAATTTTTTTTTTTTCCAAATTTTGACCCATAGGAGCATATCACCCTAGGTGTTACGCACAAAATTTTTGCATGTTCAGCTCTCAAAGTTTACATTTTTGGATTTTTCACATCACCAAAAGTCTACTCACCAATTTTCATATCATTTGGAGCATGTTTACCCCCTCAAAAGGTCAAAAAACATCAAAAATTTGACCTTTCTGCCTCCTTTTCAGACCAGGTGTTAAGCACGGAGCAGTGTTGGGAGATTTGATTTTTGAGTGGGTAAATTTCATCCACTCAGCACAACTCAAAATTTTTTGGAAATTAGACTCATCACTATTTTCAACAAGCCATCACGAAGACAAATATGGTGTTGGGAAGACCTCCAAAAGACTACTGCAACAGGGCCTATTTTTGCATTACGCACCTGGAAATTTTTCACTGTTTGACACATGTTACGCTCCTGTGGCTGAGTGGGAAAAATGTGCGTTTGGAAACTTTTCTTAGGCATGTCAAGCCTAAAAGTCAATTTTATTTCCATTTATAGTCGGAAAGTATATTTATTTAGATATTTTTGTGCCTTGGGCTTTGCAAAGCCTCAAGGACAAGTTAGGATATTTCTCTTTGGCCAATAGGCTTGTAGATGCTCTAGTAGGCTCTCCTATCCTCATTTTTTATATAGGACATGAGGATTCATTGTAAACTATTGGGACTTGATGTGTTTAAGAGAAATACATGGTTTTATGAGCTTGGACAAGATATTGGTTTTATGAAGTGAATGAATGGCTTGTGTGGCTTGATGTTGGAGAAGCTTGCTTGCAGGATTCCATAGCTTGGTGAATGGTGATGTTTTCCTAACTTGTTAATTTTTTCTTGTCCTCATTTTGTTTCACTCTGCTTGGTTGCTATAGATCAGAAAATTATAGGTTGAGATATGCTCATGGAAGTGCCTCAAACCTCTTGTTTGCGATAGTTTTGATGTTTTCTTCTTTTAGTCACCTTAAGGAATTCTTGACTGCTCCTTAGACCCACTAAAACTTGTTTTTGTTTCATGAATGGTTAGTATGTTAGCTTATAAATGTGATTCATGGTATACCCTGCTTACTTAAAGTTTTCAAAACCCTATTGTGAAGCTTTTCTATGGAATACTGATTGATTAGGTTAAGATAAATAGGTCTTGTTTTGATCTTGCCCTTTGCCCATGCTTACCAACTTGTTTCAGAGTTCCCAATAGTTTGATATATGTTGTTTAGGAGTTCCCTCTCCATATATTTAGTTGTTTGTTTATCTTATGTGTTTTCTCAAAAATCTGAAGGTGAATTTCTAAAGTTAGGATTTCTAATGCTTCTATGTATCACCGGAATGTTCATATTACATGTTTATCAGTTTTAGTATGGTTCATAGAGATTAATGGTTTTCCCTACCTCGTGAGTTATTTCTTTCAAACTATATATGTTTAAGACTTCTTAGTTTTTCCCAAACTTAATGTTCATTACACCTCATACGTCACTCAAAGGATCCATTAACCTTGCTAAATCGGCCCTGCAATACACTCTGAATCATCATTTAGACACCCTCGACTTCATCTGACCCCATAGCCCTATTGATTTGACAGCCTCTCATTCCACCTATCCTACTTAGTCATCTTACCCTAACCCAAAACAAACAAATGAATTACACTTAACAACTAGTCTAGAATCAATCATCTGAAGCGAACAAGTTCACATCCTTCGCATAATAGAGAGAACCCTCTCTGATTCCAAAAAGGCTAGGTCTTAGGACTCCAAAGACTGTTCTGATGTTACCCTATCATTTGGTTTAGCCAATCTTCCAAATCAGAGGACCCTAACAGCTTGTGACAACAATTATGACTGAACCACGATCTTAAGAACATGGTTTTTTCAGAACCAGTATCAATTATAAGTTACAAAATTTGAATGGTGATTTATGCCCACTTGCTTTGGAGTCAAAGACTACTATGTAAAATATCACCAAATACCGAGATGCCATCTCTGAGATCCAAATATCTTTCATTGGTTGTTGCTCTGTGATATTTCAATTAATAAGTATAATTAATTGAAAAAAATTTATAAATAACAATACCCATAAAGATCAATATGCCACAGTACACATATTAAAATCACAACCTGGAGGTGAAAAATAACTTGTAATTTGTATTTTATATTCTTATAATCTTAGAAGAAAATTATTTTGTGCAAGAAAAGGGTTGCACACACATTTGGTAGAGTAGTGCATGAAGTAAATTAATTAGTGAACCAACATAAATTAATTGTGTTGGTTTGGTCTGTCTTTAGAAGCTTGTTGGTTTGGTTTGTCTTTACTTCTTTTCAATTTCACTCTATGTATTTCTGATTTTGTTATTTTTAATTTCTTTATTGCTTTCGTTGATTTTATGTTTCCATTGTGTCGATCCTTCATGTTACTCTTGGAAACTATAACAAAGATCTAGAATGTCTTTCTTTTCAAGATTCTATTGCAGAAACCAATAATTTAAGTTATGAATTAAGTTATGAATTCAGCCGGCTACTATCCATCATTTGGACAATACTTAAACCCTTTGTACTCTACATTAGCCAATTACCAACATTCTCAATTCACTACCCAACCATTCTCCATTAGATACAAAGCAAGAACCAACACATCATATATACTACATAGTCACATCACCAACCAGAACATCATGTACATAAGAGCATAACATCTAAACCATAGGAACTCACTCAATTAGATACCTTCAACACAGCAGGACTTTCTAATACTTATACTCACTCATATCTTGCATAGTTATATACTACAAGTGCTAATCACATTGTACCAGTATAAGCTAATTACAGGTATAAGCAGCGTACATGTTTCTCTGTTCTTTCATTACCCTTACAAGCTATAGTACTGATCTACGTTGGTTCATATTAGCATATCTACTATGTTTCCATAATAAGCTTGATGTTGGTGGTATAGCTTCTACTTACAAAGAGCTTTATATCACCTTCTCACGAAAAGCTTACTAGTCTGAATACATATGGTACTTACATTGTTCACATATAAGCATATAAGTCTCTACATAATTACTAGTAGTGATGTATATAGTAACACTTTATATTCATGTAAACATGATTATAGTTGTACTTATATTATGCATAAGCTGGTAGTTACAGATACAATTGATTTATTTAGACAACCAACATTGTTAGGATATGTTTTCATGTTAGTGCCTTAACTTTGAGATTTACCCACCTAGAGATAGATAGATGCTTGCCCACCTTAATGAAATTCGATTTCAATTTCACTCTTACGTATTTCTAATTTTGTTATTTTTAATTTCTTTATTTTTTTCGTTGATTTTCTATTTCCCTTGTTTCGATCCTTCATGTCACTCTTGGAAACTATAACAGAGATCTAGAATTTCTTTCTTTTCAAGCTTTTGTTGTAGAAATCGATAATTTATATCCAACTCCAGATTTGATAACAAAGGTATATAATTTCGTTTATTTCATTCCATTTGCCTTTGATTATTATATATTTTTACATCCTAAAATTCCAGGCTTGTTAGAATCATTAATTTGACTTTCTTAACTCAGCTCAAAGTATAATTAGATTTATATTTTCTTACAAAATATATTCTTTTATAATTTAGGAAAAACCCTCTTGTACAAATATCCTTTCTTTCTTATACTCTATGTTTTCCCTCCACACATGTACTGTACATATTTATTTTTTTATAATTACATTAGAAATCTTTCTAGGTACATCTCAATTATGATACTTAAATTAATTCAGGTATTTTGTGCAATGTATTTCTAGAACACGTTTTATTTTATTTAATTGCAACATAATGAACAGAATTAAGAAAACTCACACAAAATTCAGCAATAGAATGAACATAAATTAACACAGAATTCAAAAACAGAATGAACAGAAATTCACATAGAATTCAGCAACAAAATGAACATAAATTCACACAAAATTCATCAACGGAATGAACATAAATTCACACAGAATGAACATAATTAAACACTGTAAAGAAATTCACACATAATTTAGAAACTCATAATTCTTGTAATATTTAAATCAACCTAATGTATTTCATTAATGTACCTAAATTTACACCTTCCATGATGCTTGTAATCTTGTAAAATGTTAAAAGTGGAGTGTTTTATGATGTAATGGATACTAATAATCTAGAGTATGTATAGTGATATTATGATAGTGTAGGTTGATGATCAAGTTGTAAAATTCTTGAGTGTTAACCTCTACAAGTTGTAAAGGAAAAGTCTGTAAAGGGCCAAGTAGCCTCTGGATCTCATCTTTTCTCAAAGGTGACATATCTAGTAAATGCCCCTACAGTCAATCTTTGGAACAAAAATAGAAGTTCTTCATTTTAATATCCATAAACCACTACCAATTTAAGGCAAACCTTGTACATGTATTATTTCTCCCTTCTCCCATAAAATTTTAGGCAAACTTTAAGGCATGTGTCATTTCTATTTCATTTCTCCCATAAACTATAAAACAATTTGTCATTTCTCCCACAAACCCATAAATGTGTGACTTTTGACATAAATTCATCAACCACTACCACTAGTTGTTTTAGTAAGTGCATAAAATAATTTTGCAAACCATGTAAATTCCATTTCTTCCACAAACTAAAGGATTTCACCCATTAATTCAAGGCAAACTTTAAGGCCTAAAAACCGAACCTAAAGTGGCTGAACTCTCATAGGATTTTGAACTTCCATAGGATTTTAGTTTGTCTTTTGAGTGTTAACTTCTACAAGTTCTACAGTCAGAGTCTATAAAGGGCCAGGTAGCCTCTGGATCTCATCTTTTCTCAAAGGTGACATATCCAGTAAATGTCCCTACAGTCAATCTCTGGAATAGAAATAGAAGTTCTTCATTTTAATATCTATAAACCACTACCACTTTAAGGAAAACCTTGTACATGTGTCATTTCTCCCTTCTCCCATAATATTTTAGGAAAACTTTAAGGCATGTGTCATTTCTATTCATTTCTTCCATAAACTATAAATAAATTTTTCATTTCTCCCACAAACTCATAAAGGTGTGACTTTTGACATAACTTCATTAACCACTACCACTGGTTGTTTTAGTAAGTGCATAAAATAATTTTGCAAACCATGTAAATGTCATTTCTCCCACAAACTAAAGGCTTTCTCCCATTAATTCAAGGAAAACATTAAGGCCTAAAAACTGAACCTAAAGTGGCTGAACTCTCATAGGATAGGATCCCCCAAACTCAAGGCTTCCCCCCATTAGTTCAAGACAAACTTTAAGGCCTAAAAATTGAACCTAAAGTGGTTGAACTTCCATTGGATTTTAGTTTTTTTTTTTAGTCTTAACTTCTACAAGTTCTAAAGGAGTCTGTAAAGGGCTAGGTGGCCTCTGGATCTCATCCTTTCTTAAGGCATGTCATTTCTAGATGTGATTTCTACCATAAATTTTAAGGCAAACTTTCATGCAAACCATGCATGAACCATGTATATGTGTCATAAATCTCCCTTAAACTCTAGGCAATGTAATCTTTAACGCATCTCATTTCTAGATGTGAATTCTACTATAAAATTTAAATCAAACTTTAATATAAACCATGCACATGTCATTCATCTCATGCACATGTGTCATTTCTCCCATGCATTTGAAATAAATGTTAATTTAATATATTTTTATTGAATTTGTTTTTTTCAGGGATAAAAAACCCACTAAATATGGTTGAAAAATGGACATTATGCATAGATGTTTCTTGTTATCCCAATCTAGGGAAAGCAGTGATTACATATGTGCTTTCCAATATTGTGACTAGCAAGGTCATTCAAAGGAAAATGAATATACTAGGAAGAACAACAAACAACGAGGCATATTATATTGCCTTGATAGAAGGCTTGGGAACAGTTAGGGAGTATGGATCAAATGGAATTGTAGTTTTCACCAATTCTGAACTTGTGTGCAACCAAATGAAAGACGTGTACCAAGTTAAGAAGGAGAGGCTAAAATAACTGCATGGAAAAGAAAAAAATATTGTTAGCCAATTTCAAATTTTTAGTATAAGACATTGTACAAATGTGAATAATATGTTTGCTGATATATTGTGTGAGGCAATGCAAATTCAGGATTCATCTATCAAAGATAAATTAATAGATGAATTAGAATTATACGGGGAAATGCCAATGCAAGATTCATCTCTCAAAGATGAATTAGTTTTGAGACGTTCTTCTTCAAAAATTCAAGATTCATCTCTCAAAGATGAATTAGTGTTGAGACGCTCTCCAAAATTTATTGATGGACATTGTAACATATCTTGGATATGTGTGTTTTTTTTACTTATAAATGCGTCTTTTTTAATGACCATGTTTTTTTTTCAATTATATACCAAGTGTGCTCCCACCACACCATGTAAAGCGCAACTTGGTGAAATTCACATTTGCAACAAGTGGTGAACTTCACATTTTTATAAAATTAAAATGTGAGGGCTTCAAAATTTTTGTTTAAATGGAGTTTCATGCTTTTTTTTAATGACTATGTGTTTTTTCAATTTTATACCAAGTGTGCTCCCACCATGTAAAGCGCAATTTGGTGAACTTTGTTGGAAATGTTGTCATTGATGCCAAAGGAGGAAGCAGAAGAAAAGGAGAAAACATCATGAGAAGAACATAAAGAGAGTATGTTTACAGAGACAGGGCAGCAAAAAGAGAAGCAAGCATTGCAAAGAAGACAACATAGATGGCAAAGGAGACAGGCAGAAGAAGATTATTGAAATGAAACGGTTGAGCAGCAGAAGCTAAGGAAAATACAATGACAGGATATGTACAGTAATAGGAAATACAGTGACAGGATATGTACAGAGGTAGAGATGAAACAATCGAGCAGCAGAGGCAGAGGCAGAGCCATTAACAAACCAACAGTGAAATGATTGCAGGAGATGCGGAATCGTGCAAAAAGGAAGGAACCGAGGCTCTGTGTATAAGGGGAGTAAACCTTATGGTAGCGTTGGTAGCGTTGTATTAACATAACATTGAAATAGGGTTAATATATTCAAGAGCTAAAGAAATAAGAAATAAAGTTTTAAACAGAGATTATAAGTGTATGTATATAACGAAGGTGCGACATTATTTATTGAAGTGGAACCATGAACTGAAGCGAAACCCTAAGTGTGAACAGTCAAATCAGAAGTAAGCAAACTGGCAGCACTGCGCAGTGTCAAAAGTGGTAAGCTGTATTGCCAAAATGAACGTGATATGTGTCTTTGGATGCCACGTGTCCTAAGATGGTTTTCCAAAACCATTTTCATCGCGCGATTTCTGAGAATTAAAGTCAGTACATCTAAATTACGCAATAATAGGCGATGATCATTGGATTGTCCAAGACAAAGCGACATCATTTCAACCATCAGATGTGTGTGGTGAGTTAATTAGTGGGCCCGAATCAACAGCTATATGGTTAATTGAAACATAACTCAAATGTTAAGTCGTATGTTGTGGGACCACAGGCAAATGTGTGTGTGGATTTTTGTTGGATGCATAATTGATACATTTTGAAATGCCTAAGGTTTAATACCAAAGTCAAGGAGTAATATATATATATATATATATAATGTTGATGCGTTGGGGTCTAAGCTAAAATCGAGGGTTAATTCATGCATTGATATATATATGATAATGAAGTCACGATATACTTAACTGACGAGGGTGAACAGTAGAGCGTGGGACCCGTGATCCATAATATGATATATGTGCTAGATTGATATATATAAATTTTGAGTGAATGCTATAAACTCAGTGTATGTAATTAAAATAACCGGAACCATTTGTAGCATTAAGACTAAGGTTCGAATGAAGAACATGGCTAAGTCTATGCTGGGAGCGGAAACATTAAACGAACTACGGAGCCTGAGAGGTTATATAAATATATATATATATATACATTAGTGTTGGGTTTAAGTCTGAGCGAAAGACTTAATACTGTGTTGGCAGATAATATTATACATATAGTGTGGGAACCCCCTACATAAAATTCTGAGAATCATTACCCCAGCTGGAGGATACAATAAAGACTGAAGCGGAAAAGTACACACACACACACACAGATATATATATGTATGTGTGTGTGTGTGTGTGTGTGTGTGTGTGTGTGAAGTACTCTATAGCTCGGGCCTAATACAACCAAAGTTTTATACTGTGGGACCCTCAGCAATCACATCAGAGAAAACTTGGCAGTGGAACATGTTAACAAAAATTTGCGATTGTGATTGAGTTCTGGACCCGATATGGTTTAAACGATGGTTCATATATGTTTGAGTTCCGGTATCTAAGTAAACAGTGTTATATCGCATCGGAGCGATTCATCGCATCGGCATTTCAACGTGAATAGTGGTTGATCACATCGGAGAAGGAGTAGAGCATCGGAACATCTCAATGGAAGTCGTGATTGCGATTAATCGCAATCGGAAATATTTGAAAGGTGATACATCACATTGGCATTTGAAAATGAACAGTAATTGATCGCATCGAAGAAGGAGTAGAGCATTGATACATTTAAATGGAAATTGCGATTGTGATCCATCGCAATCGGAAGTAGTCGAGGAGTGATACGTCGCATCATAAAGTTCGGCGAGTGGGCCAGTAAGGGCATTTTATGTATTAACATGATCTCTTAGCATTATATTGCCGGAAGTTACATAAGTTATATAACACGGCAGTGCATATATTTAAAAATGTCTTATTATTATTATGCCGAGAATTGATTCACATGATATAAAAAGTGCAGTTACATACATACAGGAGTTACGCAACAGCTATAAAAAGAAAGGCATACAGAGGAGAAAAAGGGACAAACACAGTCACAGAAAATACAAGCGCAGTGAACCAAGAGGTTGAATGAGTGAGCTAGAGTTCTCATTGTGATTAAATGTAAATGGTTTACTTGATTTATATTGTTTGTGATGCATTGGCAAGTCTCCGGAAGAAAACAAAATTCCCACTGTAATATTAAAATTAGTACATAAAGCTATATTTTTTTGAGTGAGATGGAAAAGAAATGAGAAGGCAGAGGGCTGAGAGGTATGGCTATTCATTTCGAATTCCCTAAGGAATACAAACAGTCATAAGAAAATCTCTATAAATAATATCATCTTGATATGCATAGTGATGTTAGAGAGAGTGAGTATAGAGAATGCAGAGTATGGAAAATTGAGGCAGAGAAGATAAGGAAGAGAGGAGCAGAAAGAGATGCTACAGAACAGAGTTGATATCTGAGGTAAATCAGCAACCATTTCTTTTGATAAATTGAGGAGGTTGGAGCTTCCCTATCAATTTGAAGCTTGATAGTTGTCAGTTGTAGCTGACTGAGGTTAGAGCCTCCTGTAGGTTGGTGCCTGCAGAAAACAGTGGTGAGAGGGAGTTGGAGCTTGCCTTTGCATCACAACAATAATAAGATGTGTTTTTCTCCCTTTATGGGTTTCCACTTATATCTGCTGTCTCTATGTGTGTTTCCTATGTATTGATATGATCTTCCCAATCTTATTAAAGTTTAATGTTTGTTGCTCTCATAATAAGTTTGGTGTCTCATTAATTTAATACTTGCTGCAACATATTAAGACTATTCACATATTAAAGTTGGTTATAAAATTAAGTTGTAAATAAGTTGATGAAAATTTTAAAAAGCTGATGTATGTGTTAAACTGATTCACCCCCCCCCCCTCTCTTAGTTTAACTAAGGATTCAACAATTGGTATCGGAGCCAAGTTCCTTTTGTACCAGTTTAACCACTGAAAGGAGATCCTAGGCCCCCAGGATGGCTAGTCAAGAAGAAAGCTCAACCAATAAAGCCCTTTTCTTCACTGGTGCTAATTATGCCTTCTGGAAAATCAGAATGAGAGCATACATAATGTCTCTAGGAATAGAGGTATGGGCTGCTGTAGAATTTGGATATGCCCCAAAGGCAACTGACCCAGAGAGAGAAGCTAAACAAGAATTTGTGGCAAAAGCAAAGGCCATGAATGCAATCTTAAGTGGACTTTGTGAGGCTGAATTTATCAAAATAATGCACAGTAAGACTACCAAAGATATGTGGGATACTCTAGAGAATATCCATGAGGGAAATAAAAAGGTAAAGACTGCCAAACTTCAAGTATATAGAGCTCAGTTTGAAATTTTAAAATGAATGATGATGAAGATGTTGGCAGCTTCTTCTTAAGAGTTGCAGAAATTGTTAACAATATGAAAGCTCTTAGAGAAACCATACCAGAAAGTGTAATTGTACAAAATATTCTAAGATCTCTTCCACCCAGTTTTAACCCCAAGGTGTCTGCAATAGAAGAAACAGTTGATTGGGAAACCTTGACTATGAACCAGTTACTTGGAAATCTAACAGCCTATGAGATGAGAATCCCACAGAAGAAGCCAAGTACGAGGGAGGCAGCTTTTAAAATGGAAAAGAAGAAAGAAGAAAAGAAAGATATATGTTCTTCCTCTAATGAAGAAGAGGCTAAATTTGTCAAGAAACTGGATAGAGGCTCAGGTAAATACAAAGGTAAAATTCCTTTCAAATGCTTTAACTGTGGAAGAGTTGGACACTATGCTACTAAGTGTCCTCACAAGAAAGTAAGGAATCGGGCTCAAGAATCAGGGAAAAATGCATCAAAGAACTGGCAGAAAGGAAAGAAGTTCAGTAGAAAATCCTTCTATGCTCAACAAGACAGCAGTGCATTTGAAGACTCAGATGAACCCTCAAGTGAAGAAGGAACCTCTGAATTTTTATTGATGGCCATAGAAGAACTTGAAGGACTCCTGCTAGAAGATGAAGAAGAAGAAGGTGAAGTCGACCTTGAGGGGGAGCTAAGAAGTGCCCTGGAGGAGATTGATAGACTCAAACTGAAGTGTAGAAAACAAAAGGACATTCTCCTCAAGTATGTATGAGAAGAACAGAATTCAGAAGTCCTCATGCAGCTAAAGATAGAGCTTGAAGAAGCCAAGAAGATAGAAGACATGTTACTCAAGCAAATCAAAGAGAAAACTCAGGAACAAGAGAAGTTGGAAGAAGAATTAGTATGTCTCAGGAAGAAATTAGAAAATGCTCAAAGGAAAGTGGCTATAAATTCTTCTCAAACAACAAGCTCTAGTAAGTTGAATGAGATTATGGATGATCAAAGATCTCCTATGATAAAAACTGGAATAGGCTATGAAGGAGAATCAAGTAAAAGCAAAGAAAAAGAAAACAAAGATATTATTTTTGTAAAAGCAAAGAAGGCTGATGAAGCAACTCAAATAATTCCTACAAAAGAAGAAACATGTAAGGAGGGAGACAGAACCCAGAAGAAACCTCTAATAACAAAGAATGAAAGAAATACTTAGACAACAGAAAAAGAATCATATACCCCTGAGTATGTCAAATTTGGAAGCCATCAAAGGAGATTCTTCCCTCCTATGAAAAATGCCACCTATTATGTCTACCACAAGTTGGGACACATTGCTGCATACTGTCATGCAAGGAGGAGTAATTCAAACCAGCAAAAGATGCAAACAGTGAAGAGACTGTCTCAAGCAAACAAATGGAGAAGACAACCTTACATCAGGTATGCAAATAGTTTCTATGGTTACTGTTTTTATTGTAAGGAATTTGGCCATAAAATCATTGAGTGCAGAAAATATGGACAAAGATTGATGTTCAACACCTCAAGGAGGTTTATGAATCAAATAAATTTTTCTCATACTCACAATTCTGCAAAAATTATGATCAAATTCTATGTATGAAATAAAATTGGACATATGCCTTCCAAATGTCCTCTGAGATGATGTGATTCATCATCTCACAAAAGATACCAAACAAAAGGATGCTTCCAATGGAAAAAGAAGGTGAATAAGTGTGACCTGGCTCTAACTTCTCAAGACCTGAAAAGCCAATGGTATCTGGACAGTGGCTGCTCAAAACATATGACTGGAGACAGAAGCAAATTTATAACTTTTGATGAAAAGAAAACTGGTAATGTTACCTTTGGCAATGATAAATCGGGAAAAATAAAGGGAAAGGGCTCAGTCAGCTTAGATAATGGCAGAGGTAAGGCCCAAGATGTACTATTTGTAGATGGGTTGAAAGCAAATTTGTTGAGTGTCAGTCAAATGTGTGATAAAGGCTGCAAAGTTCTTTTCAGAGCACAAGACTGTGAAGTCAGATCAAGCACCACAGGAAAGACTCTGCTCAAAGGTGTTCGAACAGAGAGTAATGATTACATAGTGAAAGAGGAAGATGAAGCATGAAATCTTAGCAAACTTGAGCAGTCATGGTTATGGCATAAGAGGTTGGGACATCTCAGCTTCGATCATATCATCAGACTGAGCAAGAAGAAAGCTGTCAGAGACATGCCAGAAATAAAAAGGCCTTCCAATACCATATGCAAATCTTGTCAATTGGTCAAACAGACCCGCACATCATTCAAGGCAAAATATGAGTTATCAACAAGAAGACCACTCCAGCTTGTGCACATGGACCTGTGTGGACCTGCTAGAACTAAAACACCAAGTGGAGAATCCTACTTCATGTTGATAATAGATGATTTCTCTGGAATGACATGGGTTGCATTTATTAAGAATAAATCGGAAGCTCTGGAGAAATTCAAAATATTTAAAGCTTTAGCAGAAAATCAAACAGGATGCAAGCTAAAATGCATCAGATCAGACAGAGGAGGTGAGTTCACAGATTATGACTTTGCAGACCTATGCAATGAACATGGGATAAAGCAACAATTTACTATTGTAGGGACACCTCAGCAGAATGGAGTAGCAAAGAGACAAAATAGGTCTATACAACAAATTGCCAGAGCCATGATGCAAGAGAGTAATATTCCTCAAACCTTCTGGGCAGAAGCAATACACACTACCGTGCATATCCTTAACAAAGCTCATTTAAGGCCAAGCAGTGACAAGACTCCCTATGAACTATGGCATGGTAAACCAGCTTCAATCAAGCACTTTAGAATCTTTGGAAGCAAGTGTTACATAAATAATAATGATGAAAATATTGGGAAATTTGATGCAAGAGCAGATGAAGGGATATTTCTAGGATATGCATCCAAAAGTAAAGGGTACAGGTGCTACAACAAGACTCTTCGAAAAATAGTAGAAAGCATTGACGTGAGATCTGATGAAGAAATTCCAAACAATACAAGAGGTACAGACTGTAGCAATCCATCAGACAACCATGAAGAAGAAAACCAAGATGATGATGAAACAAGCAAGACAACAGAAGATGCTAAACTGAGCTCGAAATCCCCCTCAAGATACACTCAGAAGAACCATCCAGAAGATCAGATCATTGGAGACAAGAGAGTAGGGGTCTAGACAAGAAGGCAACTAACTGAACAAACAGAAGAGGTATGCATAGCCATGTTATCACAAATAGAGCCAAAGAAGTTTGAAGAATCCAGCGAGGACAAGTATTGGGTGAATACTATGAATGAAGAATTGGACCAAATTGAGAAGAACAATACCTAGGAATTAGTCCCTAGACCCACTGAGAAAAATGTCATAGGCTCAAAATGGGTATTAAAAAATAAAATGAATGAGCAAGGACAAGTAATTAGGAATAAAGCCAGATTTGGTTGCAAAGGATATTCACAAATCGAAGGACTTGATTACGAGGAAAAAAATTTCCCCTGTAGCCAGAATGGAAGCTATTAGAATGTTTCTGGCCTTTGCATGCTACCAAGAATTCAAGGTATATCAAATGGATGTGAAATATGCATTTATGAATGGAGATCTAGAAGAAGAAGTCTACATGAAACAAACAGAAGGCTTCTCATTAACAGACAAAGAAGACTATGTATGCCGACTAAAGAAGGCTCTATATGGACTAAAACAAGCTCCTCGTGCTTGGTACTCAAGGCTGGATAAATACTTGCAAAAACAAGGCTTTAAGAGAGGAGGAGTAGACATAAATCTATACATAAAAGCCCATGAAAATGAACTTCTGATTGTTGTAGTATATGTTGACGACATTATGTTTGGAAGCAACAGAGATGAGCTAGCAAAAGGGTTTGATGAGGAGATGAAATAAGAGTTTGAGATGTCTATGATTGGAGAGCTCAGTTTCTATTTAGGACTTCAAATTCAGCAAAAGAACACAGGTACATTCATATCATAGGAAAAATACTTAAAAGAAATGTTGAAAAAGTTCAAAATGGAAGACTACAAACCTGTGTCAACTCTCATGATCACGAGATGCAAGCTATGTGTTGATGATGGATTTTCTGATATAGATCAAAGACTCTACAAATCCATGATAGGAAGCCTGTTTTACCTGACAGCATCAAGATCAGACATCATGCTAGCAGTAGGACTTGTGGCTAGATATCAAGCAACACCTAAACAAAATCACCTTCTAGCAGTCAAAAGAATATTCCGATATCTACAAGGAACTGCACAGTATGGACTTTGGTATCCAAAAGGCAAAAGCTTCACTTTGATAGCATACACAGATGCAGATTAGGCCAGCTGTGTGGATGATAGGAAAAGCAAAATTGGAGGTGCATTCTATCTAGGAGAAAGTCTGGTGGCATGGCTAAGCAAGAAACAAACATCTATTTCCCCATCTACAGTAGAAGCAGAATACATAGCAGCAGCAGCATGCTACACACAAGTCATGTGGATGAAGCAAACACTCCAAGACATGAAGGTAAGCATTGATGAACCTATCTCTATCAAATGTGACAATACAAGTGCTATAATCATATCAAAAAATCATGTGCTTCATTCAAAAACTAAACATATCCCAATCACGTATCCTTTTCTCTGAGAACAAGTAGCTCAAAAGGTAGTGAAGCTGGAGTATGTGCCAACAAAAGAACAAACATCAGATATATTTACCAAACCTCTTACAAGAGAACCATTTGAGTATTTGAGAGATAGACTATGGGTAGTATATGTAGATACTACTCTCTAATATGAAGAGAAAGCATAGTTTCAAGGGGAGAACAAAAACGAAAATATCATTCCAGGGGGAGATCAGTTAGCAAAGAAAGCATGAAACAGTTCCTCAAGATTAGTGAAAAAAGGGCGAAAGTTACAAGCACACTGAAAAATGAGAAACCCCTTGCCATTGATGTCAAAGGGGGAGGAAAAGCGAGCAACAGAAGAAAGGGTCTCAAAAAGGCAAACAGAGGAAGTGTATTGCCATCAATGCCAAAGGGGGAGACTATTGGAAATGTTTTCATTGATGGCAAAGGAGGAAGCAGAAGCAAAGGAGAAGATAGCATGAGAAGAACAGAAGGAGAGTATATTTACAGAGACAGGGCAGCAAAAATAGAAGCAAGCAGCGCAAAGGAGATGGAATAGATGGCAAAGGAGACAGGCGGAAGAAGACTGTTGAAATGAAATGGTCGAGCAGCAGAGGCTAAGGAAAATACAGTGACAGGATATGTAAAGTAACAGGAAATAAAATGACAAGATATGTATAGAGGAGAGATGAAACAGTTGAGCAGCAGAGGCAGAGGCAGAGCCATTAACAAACCAACAGTGAAATGATTGCAGGAGATGTGGAATCATGCAGAAAGGAAGGAACCGAGGCTCTATGTATAAGGGGAGTAAGCCTTATGGTAGCGTTGGTAGTGTTGGATTAACATAACATTGAAATAGGGTTAATATATTCAAGAGCTGAAGAAATAAGAAATAAACTTTTAAACAGATATTATAAGTGTATGTATATAACGAAGGCACGACATTCTTTATTGAAGCGGAACCATGAACTAAAGAAGAACCCTAAGTGTGAACAGTCAAACTAGAAGTAAGCAAACCGGCAGTATCGCACAGTGTCAAAAGTGGTAAGTTGTATTGCCAAAATGAACGTGATATGTGTCTTTGGATGCCACGTGTCCTAAGATGGTTTTCCAAAACCATTTTCATCGCGCGATTTCTGAGAATTAAAGTCAGTACATCTAAATTACGCGATAATAGGTGGTGATCGTTGGATCGTCCAAGACAAAGCGACATCCTTTCAACCGTCAGATGTGTGTAGTGAGTTAATTAGTGGGCTTGAATCAACAGCTGTATGGTTAATTGAAACATAACTCAAATGTTAAGTCGTATGTTGTGGGACCACAGGCAAATGTGTGTGTGGATTTTTGTTGGACGCATAATTGATACATTTTGAAATGCCTAAGGTTTAATACCAAAGTCAAGGAGTAATATATATAGAATGTTGATGCGTTGGGGTCTAAGCTAAAATTGAGGGTTAATTCATGCATTGATATATATATGATAATGAAGTCGCGGATATACTTAACTGACGAGGGTGAACAGTAAAGCATGGGACCCGTGATCCATAATATGATATATGTTTTGCATTGATATATATAAATTTTGAGTGAATGCTATAAGCTCGATGTATGTAATTAAAAGAACCAGAACCATTTGTTGCATTAAGACTAAGGTTCAAATGGAGAACATGGCTAAGTCTATGCTGGGAGCGGAAACATTAAATGAACTACGAAGCTCGAGAGATTATATAAATATATATATACATTAGTGCTAGGTTTAAGTCTGAGCGAAATACTTAATACTATGTTGGCAGATAATATTATACATATAGTGTGGGACCCCCCTACATAAAATTCCGAGAATCATTACCCCAGCTAGAGGATACACTAAAGATTGAAGTGGCAAAGTACACACACACACACACACACACACACACACATATATATATATATATATGTAGCGCTTTATATAACTGTAGCGCCTTTTAAACAAAGAGCCAAAGTATATATATGTGTGTGTGTGTGTGTGTGTGAAGTACTTTATAGATCAGGCCTAATCAAACCAAAATATTATACTTTGGGACCCTCACCAATCACATCAGAGAAAACTTGGTAGCGGAACATGTTAACAAAAAGTTGCGATTGCAATTGAGTTCCAGACCCGATATGGTTTAAACGATGGTTCATATATGTTTGAGTTCCGGTATCTAAGTAAACAGTGTTATATCGCATCGGAGCGATTCATCGCATCGGCATTTCAACGTGAATAGTGGTTGATCACATCGGAGAAGGAGTAGAGCATCGGAACATCTCAATGGAAGTCGTGATTGCGATTAATCGCAATCGGAAATATTTGAAAGGTGATACATCACATTGGCATTTGAAAATGAACAGTAATTGATCGCATCGAAGAAGGAGTAGAGCATTGATACATTTAAATGGAAATTGCGATTGTGATCCATCGCAATCGGAAGTAGTCGAGGAGTGATACGTCGCATCATAAAGTTCGGCGAGTGGGCCAGTAAGGGCATTTTATGTATTAACATGATCTCTTAGCATTATATTGCCGGAAGTTACATAAGTTATATAACACGGCAGTGCATATATTTAAAAATGTCTTATTATTATTATGCCGAGAATTGATTCACATGATATAAAAAGTGCAGTTACATACATACAGGAGTTACGCAACAGCTATAAAAAGAAAGGCATACAGAGGAGAAAAAGGGACAAACACAGTCACAGAAAATACAAGCGCAGTGAACCAAGAGGTTGAATGAGTGAGCTAGAGTTCTCATTGTGATTAAATGTAAATGGTTTACTTGATTTATATTGTTTGTGATGCATTGGCAAGTCTCCGGAAGAAAACAAAATTCCCACTGTAATATTAAAATTAGTACATAAAGCTATATTTTTTTGAGTGAGATGGAAAAGAAATGAGAAGGCAGAGGGCTGAGAGGTATGGCTATTCATTTCGAATTCCCTAAGGAATACAAACAGTCATAAGAAAATCTCTATAAATAATATCATCTTGATATGCATAGTGATGTTAGAGAGAGTGAGTATAGAGAATGCAGAGTATGGAAAATTGAGGCAGAGAAGATAAGGAAGAGAGGAGCAGAAAGAGATGCTACAGAACAGAGCTGATATCTGAGGTAAATCAGCAAACATTTCTTTTGATAAATTGAGAAAGTTGGAGCTTCCCTATCAAGTTGAAGCTTGATAGTTTTTAGTTGTAGATGACTGAGGTTGGAGCCTCCTGTAGGTTGGTGCCTGCAGAAAAACAGTGGTGAGAGGGAGTTGGAGCTTGCCTTTTCATCACAACAATAATAAGATGTGGTTTTCTCCCTTTATGGGTTTCCACTTATATCTGTTGTCTCTATGTGTGTTTCCTATGTGTTGATATGATCTACCCAACTTGCTTAATTTTTGTTGCTCTCATAATAAGTTTGGTGTCTCATTAATTTAATACTTGCTGCAACATATTAAGACTGTTCACATATTAAAGTTGGTTATAAAATTAAGCTGTAAATAAGTTGATGAAAAATTTAAAAAGTTGATGTATGTGTTAAACTGATTCACCCCCCCCTCTCAGTTTAACTAAGGATTCAAAAAACTTAACATTTTTATAATATTTTTTGCTTAAATTTAGTTTCACGCATTAATTAGTGCTTTGAAAGTTGTGTTTTACATAATTTTTGTACACTAAATTACATTAATTTTCTGAAATTTATTTTGAATTTATTTTAAATAGTAATTTAAAAAAATAATTGTAAATTTCCATTGTAGATATATATATCATGGAGGATGAACGGCGAAGATCAACAAAATCCCATATCTCGACGAGAGAGGGGGATTAGGGATCGAGGGATGGTCATAGTATTTAAATATAATGTTAAATCTCCATACATATACATACATATGTGTACATATGGAATTTATTTTTTATCATTTTTGTGAGTTAAATTAGTTGTTAATAAGTTTTATTTTTTATTTTTTAGGAGCTAAGAGGAGAACGGTGTCTACTCCATCAATGAAGCATGCCCATGGTTCATGCAGTCGTGGTATGGTTCACACGATTTAATCAATGAATATGTACATGTATTTATATGTATGAATGTATTTTTGAATTGATTATAAATTCATATTTGTTTATGAAGCTTCTCTCTCATCTCGTGAGGTTGGTGGTGGTTCAAATTCCCTTAGAGGGCCATCAATAAGTGTTAACGGATTGCGTGAAGGTGGTGATATGTATTCCGCTAGAGGCCAATCAATGGATGGTCGTGTTGGTTCTCAACCAAGCGGTGGTCGTGTTGGTTCTCAACAGGGTCGTTCTAGTTCTCAATAGTCTCAGGGTGGGCAAGATGCTAGCCAACCACATCGAGGTGGCCATCAATTTGAATATTTTTTTCATTCAATTTGTACAAATTTATTTACATGTGTTTTCTTAATATAAATTTTTTTATATATTGATGCAGACACTGAAAATGTTGCTCCAAATGTTGCTCAAAAAATACATAGGGCAGAACGCATCATTCAAGAAGAAGGTTGTCCACCAATCACGACATATCCAGCCGAAATTTCCGATATACCTTTGGAAAAAAACATGCAGCAATGAACCTTATAAAGGAGTCAACATCTTCATGCAAAATTGAAGAGAGATCTCATGGATTTTGACTCTACCTAATGAGAGTCGACAAAGCTTGGAAATAGTTAGACACTCTTTAGGCAAACTAGTAGATGTGTACCGAAAGCTTGAGCCATCCACTGATGCTTTTGTAGAAGTCATGAGAAAAAGAAAGGAAACAGTGATGGGTCCCGATAAATGGGAGGTTGTTAAATAAAGAGATGCAACAGAAATGGCTAAGTCTATGTTTAATTTCAAAGAAGGGCTGAAAAGAAAGATGCTGAAGGTGAAATATTTCAAGCACCCTCATATAGCTCACTACTTGTATGATAGACACCTTGCGGCCTATGGAATACTCCCATGTAATGACAAGGTTCTGCTTTGTTTTGTAAAATTATTTTATACAGAATTATTTTTGCAAATGAAACCCAATTACAATGACCTTCCCACTAAATTTTTTGGATCTAGGAAAGGTCGTTTGTGTGACTGTAGGGGCGCTAGGCGTGATGTTGAGTTGCCTCGCCTCGAGCCACCATTGGTTAGTCGACCTTTTCGTGTCAAAACTTTGCAGTCATAGATGGAAGCCACTTCTCAAATTAGTCAATAAGCAAGGGATTGCATCATTGACAATGTTCACGGTGGATTGGGTGGAGTCAATATTTTCCTGAATCAACAAAGAGCACGTGAGGATGAACACGCTAATTTTGTGTATTATACATATGAAGAGATTGACAACATGAGTGTTGAAGATCTCGAAACATGTGCAAATAATTGTCGCAATGGTTGGCAGGACCTAGTTGTTCATGAGGAAGAGGGCATGGGAACAGTATGTTTTAATGGTTAGGGTTCAATTATTTTAACACATGTACAATTTGTAATAAATACATATAGACATACATTTATTTGTATACATTAATCTAACAAAAATGTATCATTATATGTTAACACCATTTGCAGTTTTCACACTTGATGAATGAAGAAAATGTTAATATCATGGATAGAGCCTCCGGTTCAAAAAGTCAAGATGGGTCTCACCATCAATAATACAATCAAGATGGTTCTCACCATCAAGATATGTTGGAAAATGTTGGTGTATTTTAAGTGAACATGATGATGTACAATTATTTTTTATCTATTATTATATATATCGAAACATGATGAGATATTTTTAAAATAAATAATTGTGCACACATGTACATGTACATATGTATAATAAAATGTGTTAATAGATTCCGATTTCTTTTGATGTTTTTGAGATGGTGGTACCTTCTTCTTCCTTGGGAGATGTACCTTCTACTTCCTTAGGAGATGTGCCAAATCCACAATCACAAGTATGAACAATTTTTCACTTTTAAAATTTATGTTTTTAAGTTATATATTCCACCTCAAAAAGTTCCATTAAAAATGAGATATATCTATATCTTGATATTAATTTTTTTTTTGTTCTGTTTTTGAGATTTTCTCTTTTCCGAGCCACTCTTAGGAGATGTGCCAAATACACCAGCACAAGTATTCATTTTTTTACTTATATATATATATATATATATATATATATATATATATATGTTTTTAAGTTATAAATTGAAGTTTAAAAGTTTTATTATAAATTGAGATTTAGAGATCTTGAGTTCTTTTAAATTTTTTTAATTTTAGGTTTTTGGAGATTTTCTTTTGGAGTCTCTCTTAGGAGATGTGCCAAATCCACCAGCAGAATTATTCAATTTCTCACTTAAATATATGTTTTCAAGTTATCATTTATAAATTGAAGTTCAAAATTTTTATTATAAATTGAGATCTTGATCTTGAGTTATTTTATACTTTTATTTTTTTTTTAATTTTAGGTTCCTATAGAGGATTTCTTTTCTCCACAGACTCTAGTGATGGAGATAGGAACATCCACACCATTTCAACCATTTGAACAAGTTGTCTAACTTTTTTTTTAATATTATTGAAAATAATTTTATATATAAATTTTCATTTGAAAATTTTTAATATATATATATATATTGTACAGTTTATTGTTGAAGATGTTCATGTGGGGGAAGTTTTAGTAGATGAGAAACAAATGGAGAGGGAACCTCATGAGGTATTGCATGATTTTTTTTTACATTTTGTTTTTTTACATGAAGTTTTATATATTCTCACTCAATTTTAAAACATTAAATTTTAATGTTTGTACACATTGTGTACAGGTTCCCCATGCTTCACAGGATAGCTCGAGGATCGTGACTTTGCTGGGAGAGACACTACATCCATCTGTATTTGATGGATGATGCACATGCACACGTGAAACATTATATTTTCAATAGATTTAGTCTTAAATTTACTTTTTTATATATATTCTTATCTAGATGTAGTCATATATAACTTGATACTTGTGAGATCTACAAATTTTGGACATATTTTATGTGAACTACATTTGGTACATTTGAATGTGATATATAATGTTTTTAAAACTCAATTTTTGGATAGTTGAACTCATGGAAAATTTTAGGGGCTAATATTCACAGGTGGGCTAATTTTCCATGATTTTTGCAAAAAAAAAAATCGCCAATTTCATTTTTTTATAAAAATGATTCACCCAAATTTTACAATATAAAATTATTCTACATTTAGAAACGCCAACATTATATATAGAGTATATATAAAATCACTACAAATTTGAATAATTTTACAAATACATCAATATATTTTGTATAGTTTGCATATCAGGGACTAGTGAGATTCGCCAATTTTTGAAACTTCAAGATAATTTTCCATCCTTAAAATTTTCCATGGTTGAACTACATTTGGCATGTGAAGTAATGTTACAATGTTATATAATTTGTTTTGTTTTTAAAACTCAAGTTTTGGATGGTTGAACTACATTTGGCATGTGATGTGAAGTAATGTTGTGTTGTAATTTGTTTTGTTTTTAAAACCTAAGTTTTGGATGGTTGAAGTACATTTGGCATGTGAAGTAATGTTGTGTTATAATTTGTTTTGTTTTTACAGTGTTATGGTTGAACTACATTTCGCATGTGAAGTAATGTTACTTGATACTTATACTTGTGATATATAATGTTTTGTTTTTAAAACTCAAGTTTTGGATGGTTGAACTACATTTGGCATGTGAAGTGATGTTTGTTTGTTTGTTTTTTTTTAAACTTAAGTTTTGGATGGTTGAACTACATTTGGCATGTGAAGTAATGTTGTGATCTATAATGTTTTGTTTTTAAAACCTTTAAGTTTTGGATGGTTGAACTACATTTGGCATGTGATATAATGTTTTGTTTTTATTGGATAGTTGAACTACGATTGGCATGTGAAGTAATGTTGTGATATAATGTTTTTTTTTTAACTCAATTTTTAGATGTTTGAACTACATTTGACATGTGATTATGATATAATGTTTTGCTTTTAAAATTCAAGTTGTCGTTTTCCAAACAAAACAAAAAATCACATGAATATATATACATGTAGAAATGATTGAAGTACATGTTTGAATATATATGTTAAAACGATTGAAGTACAATTCATATATATATATATATATATATATATATATATATATATCATAAGATTCTAGGTCTTGTTAGATGTGTCAAACAATCATAAAATTTTAAAAATGCATTCTATAATGTATATATATCTAGTACGTGCAACATTTTTTATCAATGCATGTATAGTAAAGCTACTTTTAGGTAATTCCATTCTAGAACATATATATCCTGTACGTGCAACATTTTTCATCATTGCACATAGAAAATATATTTTTAGTTAATTGCATTCTAGAACATATGTATCCAATACTTTGAAACATTTTTCATCAATGCAAATAGAAAAGCTACTTTCAGTTAATTTCATTATAGAACATATATATTCAGTACATGAAACATTTTTCATTAATACACATAGTAAAACTACTTGAACAGTTAATTGCATTCTAGAACATATATATATCCAATACGTGCAACATCTTTCATCAATGCACATAGAAAAGCTACTTTCATTTAATTGCCTAGAACATGTATATACCCAGTACGTGCAACATTTTTCATCAATGCACATAGAAAAAATACTTTCAGTTAATTGCATTCTAAAACATATATATCTAGTACTTGCAACATTTTTCATCAATGCACATAGAAAAGATACTTTCAGTTAATTGTATTCTATAACATATATATATCCAATACTTCTAGAACATATATATCCAATACTTGCAACATTTTTCATCAATGCACATAGAAAAGCTACTTTCAGTGAATTGCATTCAAGAACATATATATATCCAATACATGCAACATTTTTCATCAATGCATGTATAGAAAAGCTAATTTCAGTTGATACTAGTGTGCATGTACCAAAATAATGTACATGTGCAAACATTTGCACAGATAACATAATAAGGCAGTTCAATTTTTAGTTGAGTTTTGGAAGTTCTAAAACATGAATCCAAAGAGAAGAAATTGTTGGGCAGTTCAATCAAAAAAATTCCAATAGAATGTCATCTTCAATGATCCGTTCATCATCAGATTTTGACATTTTCCATTTCTTAATTTTCGTTTTTTCTTTGATTGAACCTCTATCAACTTTATGCATGCTACACACACCAAGTGACTATATTGACAACTTATGACATCAGGTTCATAGTCTTCAAAGCAAACAAAATCCCCACTTTGATTAGTTTGTCTGAAAAAATAACCTTTCAGTATAATAGATCTTCTGTCATATGGAAACTTCTGATCATTATAGTTTTCTAATAATTTCATCTTTCATTCGGTACAATGCATCAATTAATAATTCACATTTTCATCGTTGTCGGTAGGTGCAATTACAGCAAAAACATTTCCTGAACAATAAAACAAACTTATGTATTTAATTTAGATCATAATTAACATGAAAAAATAACTTTAAAATAATTTTAGTATCTATTTCTAGATCTCTGTCATTTGAAAGCAATTCAAATGTTACCTTCTCTAACAAGATCAGAAACTCGATCACCATCAGATGATATTGTAGTCTCCTCTGATTGCTTTTCTTCAAACATTGCAACAGAAATTTTCCCCTTTGTATTTAGCTCTATATGTTTCCAATCTTTTACATACATTTTGTATTCACAAACATCATTGGATTAGGTGTTGTCTATGAAAACATGACAAAAACAAGAATACTTTCTTTTATCCAATGCAAACACATTTGTGGACAACTTTGTTTTAATTGAATGCAATTTTCGAGTCCCTTTTATTGTTTCAACGTCATTTCCAATTGATCTATCTACATCTTCGACCCCAATATGCCAAAAAAACCTATATATGGAAAATTCAAAGAAGAATGTAAATATGATAACAAAATACCATCAAAGATAAGCATTGTGATAAATGTACACTATTTAAAATTGGTATCCAATAAAAATTAAATTGAGTGTACCTTCGCACTTCCCTTGATCGGTTAGTCTCATGGCTTAGAGAAACGATGCACCATTGAACAAATTCTTTAGCATCCACAAGTTGGTTTGCATAGGGGTTCATTTTATATCTTCGAAGTGCTCATTTTATGCATACCCCTTCACCGTCATGTTCTCCTTTTCCATGGCTAGTCTCAAAGAAATTCCAACAATGTTTAATGAAGGTTTACTTATGAAGACAACACAATCAAAATAATGATCGTGAAGATTTGAATTGACCTGCGCATCCATCTGACATATCCAATGTTCATTGAATTTTATTCCATGACTTTTCAAGGAGTCATAAATCTTTCCAAAACAGTGTTGTACAAAATATGTATTATGTGTACGATCGTCACTGATATAAAAGTGATATTAATTAATAACATGTCAATTTTCACTGGTGCTTTCTACATGATTGACATTTTTTTCAACATGTCTATAAAGAATATAGACGAGCATGGAGACTTGGTCAGAATGATAGTATTCACTTTGAATTTCTTTTTGTGTAACAAATGTGTAGTTTTCTGCAAAATCAATTACTGACAAAATGGTCCCTAGTGGAAAAACTTCACGAGATTTTTTGAATTTCAAGTCCTGCCATCGAGCTCTATAGGAATTCTTGGTGTATTTATAAATTTCTGCCTCAAAATTTCTCAAAAAATCTATCACAAAAATTTCTTCTTCTTGTAATTCAATTCTTTTAGCACTATTTGAACCTTGAATTGATGTATGGATATATTTATATTTCTTCCATTTCACTTTCATGTTGGACAATGATTGATCATTTATATCAGTACGATATTTGTTTTGAAATTTAGTCAAATTTCCACAATCATCACATTTTTTACCACCAACACATTTCTTTTCGTAAAATAATTCATCGCTTTCTCTTCCACAGAGAATTTAAGATATGAAATCACGGATAGTGGAAGGAGGAGGTGAATCTTTCCAAAATGTCCTACTAAAATTAAGGAATGTGTCATAATATAACTAAAATTCCACATGATAACGACAACAACAAGTGTCGCATATGATGATAGATTTTACATACCATGGTTTTTGTTGAACAAAAGCACAGATTGAGACATGAATTTCATGATTCTCTTCTTTGAACTTGTTGAAAAACTCTATCTGAGTGGTGTCCAAGAAATGTTTTTCATGTTCTTCGTACTGATTCTGTGTTATTCTTCTTCGCATCACATCCCTTGCATTTGGCGAAACATGTGAATTTTTCTTCCAATATTCATATATTATTTTTTTAACATTTTCTCCAAGTCTATATTTGTACGGTTGCCTACAAATAGCTCTCCAACAAGAGATTTCATCATTTACATCTATTTGCAACCGAAATTTTCGATGTTTGTGCAAAGTTTTTCGTGAGGTTCCTAATGCTCATGCCATAGATTTTACCAAGCGATTCTCTTTAGTACTTGATGAAACCACTGCCATATGTATTGCTCTACATATAACTAAAACATTTTTCTGTCTAGATCTTCTAATTGGAACTATAGAACTATTTATATTTTGTATCACATTTTCCTTCATTTTTTTATCTTTTGTTGATTTTCGAATACCCAATAAAGTTGTAGCTTCTTTTAATTTCATTAATGATAGGAGACCTTTCAACATTTGGGCTTGAACTGTCACATTTTACTTTATGAAGTACGTATCAAAAATGTGTTTAACACAATATCGTATAACATGGTCAGCTCTTTTATCTCCATATGTGTGAGTGTCAACATTTTCTAACATCTCATCATCGACTTTGATTTCATCTGTACATATTCGAATGAATAGTACATAATAATTTTACATATTTAATAAATAACTAGATTTATAAATATGTATAATTTCAATAATACGTGCATGTGTTCAACATATATATATATATATATATATATATATATATATATATATATGTGTTACATGATTCAATTTCTTCACTTGAATTTTTTTCAACATTTTCACAATCTTCAATCATTGGTTCAATATCTATTTCACTTTCTCTTTTAAAATTTTGTATCTCATCATCAATGTTTTGAGGAATATCTCTTTATGTTTACATTGCAAAATATTTTTCAAATTAGTTCATCAAATAAAAATTAAGCTTCACATTTTACACTTGGAAAACTTTAAATATCAAATTCATAATATTTACATTTACATACCTACTTCAACTTCTAGTTGAGTTTGATTTTCCCTTTCAATATTTAAGAGTGTTTCTCTCTTTCTTTTGCGAGATTCTCTCCCCTCTTCTCTACGTTCCTCAGGGTCTCTTGTTCGATCATATTTTCTCGTGCAATTCCTTCGATTTCCCATGATAATAGAGTATGAAGTTTAAAAAATTTCCTTCAAAAATTTAGACAAAAACTCAATTAAAAAAAACATCACAAAATATTTAATTTAAAAAAAAAATAAAAAAAATAAAAAATCATTTTAATTTTTTTTTCAAAAAATACATACTTCAATCCAAAACACTTAATTTAAAAAATCCTAGAAAAAAATGTCTTATAAAAATGATACGAAACTCAAAATGTTTCCTTCCAAGTCCTGCAAAAAAAAATTATTTAAAAAGTTAGAAAAAAACTCATTTAAAAAAATAATTATAAAATATTTAATTCAACCCAAAACACGTACTCTAAAAAAATGTCACTTCAAAAAATACTTCCAAAAAATGTCCATTGAAAATTAATTCCAACTTCTTAAAAAATGCCACTTTAAAATATACTTCAAAAAATATTTTTAAAAAATATCATTTAAAAAATACCTCCAAAAAATGTCCTTTGAATATTAAGCCTAAAAAGAATCCTTTCGAAATTAAGTCCAAAAAATGTCTTTTGGAAATTAAGCCCAAAAACCTATATAAACAAAATACATCCAAAAAAATGTCCTTCGAAAATTAAGCCCAAAACCTCTAAAAACAATGAAAATTAAGCCCAAAACTTCTAAAAACAAAATACCTTAAAACCAAAAAATGCCTTTGGGAAATTAAGCCCAAAAACCTCTAAAAACAAAATACATCCAAATAAATATCCTTTGAAAATTAAGCCCAAAATTTCTAGAAACAAAATACTTATTAAAAAAAAAAAACCAATGAAAACTAAGCCCAAAACTTCTAAAAACAAAATACCTTTAAAAAAAAACAATGAAAATTAAGCCCAAAACCTCTAAAAACAAAATATCTTAAAAAAAAATGAAGCCCAAAAAATATCCAAAAAATGTATCACATATCTCCAAGAAATGTCCTTTGAATGTACCTCCACGAAAAGTCCTTAAAACCAAAACAATCCTTTGCAAAATTGGACCAAATGAAAAATTGTGTGAAATTATGCGAAAATAATGAATGCTTTTACGTCAATTTATATTGCCAAGAAATGTTTTTTTTGGAGGGGCTTCGTTGTATTTTCCAGCCGACGAAAAGTCAAGTAAAAGTTCGGCCAAACTTTTGTGTCGTTAGACTTGACGGGCCATCGGCGCAAAAACAATTCGGCCGAACTTTTTTTTAAAGTTCGGCCGAACTAACACGTCTGCAATTATGCATAGGCAAGCTCTCAATACATATCTTCAACTTTGTACTGATTAAACTCCATGAAACATTATGAATTAACTATCGAAACCAAGACAGGCATTTTTAGAGTTCAATCTACTTTCAGAAAATATAACTTTTATGGAATTTCATAAATATTTACTAATTTTAATTAATTTTGTAATAAAATGGGTGAAAACGATTTCTGAAGGTCATTATGATTCAGTGAAATCAATATTCTGTATCTTCCAAAATATACTGTAAAACAAATTGAAAAAATTATGGTGCATTACATTTGTTCGTCGTCTGTAATGGGTAGTTTTTAGATTTTTAGTTTATAACTTATATGTTGAGAAATTTCGTGCATCGCAAAATATATTCAAAATATGCATTTTTTTCATATTGGATCAGTTCAAAAAATTCTAGTAATTATGATATGCATCAGTTGGTTTTATAAATATAACGAAGCTAAATTAGACTCTGTCTAGATAGTTGTAACACATTTTGTTTCTAAAAAACACAAAGTTTTCAAAGGATACACCAGCATGTATTAACATGACTTTTTATGAATCATTTGATTGTTAAAAAACACACACTCAAAGAAACGATAAGTTGACATACCAAATATGTATAAACAAATTCCAAAAAATAAGTAATAGAAATCTAATAAAATTTCTAACAACTTTTATTTCTATCACAAAATGAAATTCTAAACAGAAAAAATTTTCTGGCTTGCAGAAAGTGGAAGAACAGAAAAAATGAAATTTTTATCTCAAAAAAGGGAAAAAAGTGTAAACCATCTTCACATTTTCACCTTGATGCATACTAGCATCAATTTTTGGCTCAATTCTCTCTCCATCATCATAATTGAACTCAGAGAGGCCAAGTATAAGTTTAATTACAATTTCTGGCCAACTCAGCGTTAAATTTTTCAAGGGAATATGTATATTGCAGATACCTCATGCTTTTTTTTATTCACTAAGAAATGGTATGTGGAGAAACTCTCAAGCATGCATAGTGTTGTCCAGGATTGGACCACAAGATTTGTGGAAACCAAACCTCCCCACCTAACCATTGGACCACATCTTAGCACTAGATACTTCGATCACTTAGATTCAGAAAAAAGAAGAAAAAAAAACCTCATGCTTAAGTATGGATGATATAACTCATATATTTGGGAAAACTACATCCCAACTGGGGATACTAACATTATATATAATTATGTTGTGTGCCATGGAGAAATGATCTAGTAATTATGTTGCAGCTTAACCAAATTGGTGAATTTTTTGAATTACAATTCAAACTTTATTTTTTTCGGTCTGGTGTGATTGATGGCCCACAATTAAAAAAGAATTCAACATGATAGAACGATAATAAAAATAAGGGGAAAATAATAGTCATTGTTCCTTTCCACAATTATGTTGGAAAGGCATAGGAGGTATATAAAAAAATTAACACACACAAACCATAGTTGTTGAAATGGCACCTAGAGGGGGCTTCTGATTTAATTTTTCCTTAATTAAATTAGAAGAGAAATTGTAATTTCATCTCATGACAACTTGTATTAGTTAACTAAGACTGAGTTAGCTTATGAAATTTGAGTTGAGGGTCTGATAGGATGCATGTGGATTTGTCCCATGATTTAAGGGGGACCAATTACAGTTATTTGTGAGTTGTAATTATTTAACTCAATTAATTTAGTTAAAATCAGTTTAACTAGTTCTAACTGAGAGATGAGCTAGTGAGAGGTCAATTGAATTAAATATGATTTAATTCACAAGTAGTGATCAATCAGTTAACTGATAATTCGCTATAAATAGTTGTTGCATGTCAGTTCTAAGGAAGGTCTGGTTAAGATTGAAGTTAAAGGGACGATAACTATTAGTTGTATAATTAGAAATCTGTACAAGTCAGTTATAGAGTCATGTGGAAGCCTATGATTCATTTCGAAATCAATTCCAAGGAATTTCCTATTTAATAGGGTGAAAATTCCTCCAATAATTTGTGAGCAAGGTAGGTTGAGAAGAGGCTGAGAATTGGTTAAGTATTTGACTGATTTTGCCTAGATCAGAGTGAGACAGTTGGCAGAGTGCAAGAGTTTCTCAGTGAGATAAAAGAATTGTATTGTTTCATGGTCTTGACTTTATACAATATACATATAACAAGATTTTAGGCAGTGATATTTCACCAAATACGTCTTTGAGATTTTAGACAGTGATTTTTCATCAAATACGTCTTTTGTTGTTGATTGATTATTTCTTTCTCTTACTTGTTATGTGATTGTGTGATCGTGTTTTGTTTCCGCAAAATCTAGAAGGATTAAGTATTTTTATTTATTACATTACAAGATCAAATTGAATATCATTGTTAGATTTTCTACATGGTATCAGAGCGCCATGAATCACAATAGAAGAGAAGAACAAATTTTGTTTTGAACAGGTTCAAATTTGCATATTTATTCTTCACGACCCAGTGGAAAATCAAGATGTCTTTCAATGGCTTGACACTCAAATATTCTCTTGAGGGGAATTTGAATCATATAGCATGGAAGGACATGATCAAGGCAGTGCTTGAGGATAAAGGAATGAAGGCATTCATTGACACGGATATCCCTCAACCCGCAGCAACATATGCTCAACAACTTTATGCATGGAAGAAGAATGTAGCGAAGGCGAGAATTATATTGTTAGAGGAAATTCGAGATCATATTGTCTCGAGTCTCCGCGGGAAGGAGACTCCATATTCTATGTGGAAGGCCTTGATAGATCTATTTCAGAATAACAACAACCACAAGAAGCTGGCACTGAAATACAAGCTTAGGAAGATCAAAATGGAGAAGGGAAACACAATCCAAAAATACTTGACGAACTTCACTCAATGTCGAGATGAGCTTCGAAGTGTTGGGATAATATTTTCCTTGGATGATTTGGTGCGCATACTATCTCTTCTAGGCCTTCCCAAGAGTTTTCATATCTACCAAGAATCTATGAATGGGAGGGAGAAGCTATCATATTAGGAGTGACTATGGTCTGATTTGGTATAAGAATAAATTCAACAGACCACCAGAAATGGATCCTCATCAAAGACTGATGATGAGGAGAACTGTGCCTTGGCTAGAAAGGCAAAGAAATGGAAAGGGAATGCATCCCATTCCAAATCAAAGTTTGGCAAGGTAGGAGAGAAGTGAGACTTGTCAAAGTTAAAATGTTTCAACTGTCATGAGCATGGACACTATGCCAAAAATTGCACACAAAATAATACCAACAAGAAGGCCTCACAAGGAGCAGTAGGTGAAGCACTTGCTTCACAATTCGAGTTGGATTTCACTATCATCAAATGCATGGTGTCATCAGTGATCGGTTTTGGTGGTACTTGGATAGTGGAGCTTCATTCCATATGACTGACAACAAATAATTCTCTAGTAGCTTGGAGGAGAAGGATATCCAGATGCACATTGAGATGGGTGACGAAAAGAGGTATAGCGCTACCGGTTTAGGTACAATTAACTTTCATAGGGAGTCAGGTAATCCACTCACATTAAAAGGTGTCATGTATGTTCCTATTTTAAAGAATAATTTGTTTTATGTTGCTATGTTGGAAGATCATGGGTATGATGTGATATTAAATGAAGGAAATGTGTTCCTTCATCACAAAGCCACGGGACAGGTGAAAAATATTGGGGTTCAAGTAAATAACCTCTAAAAACTAGATGTATAAGATTTCACAACATTGAGCACGAAGGAAGAGAAGATGGAGAGTCAATACATCAATGAGTTATGGCACAGGAGGTTGGGCCATCTACACCACAACATTTTGAATATCATGCAACAAATTTCTACAATACTTCCAAAGGGTGCACTTGCACAGAGAGACACATGTAAAGGGTGTACATTAGGGAAGTATACCAAAGACACCTTTCATGATAAGGAAATTTGATTCAAGGTGATCCTTGAGAGAGTTCACTTAAACATGTGTGGACCATTCTCAATAGCTTCCACAAAAAAGCACAAGTATTATGTGATTTTTGTTAATGATTTTTCAAGAAAGTGTTGTATTTTCTTCATGCAGAAGAAAGATGAGACATTCTCCAAGTTTTGTGAGTTCAAGGCACTTGTCGAGAAAGATATAGGGAAGAAGGTGAAGGCTCTGAGGAGTGACAATGGTAGAGAATACATATCTAATGAATTCAAGAACTTATGTGCCTCAGAAGGAATTCGAAGAGAATGGGTAGCACCTCATAATACATAACAAAATGGGGTTGCAGAAAGAAAGAACAGAACTATTGTGGGAGCAACATGAGCTATGTTGCATGATCAAGGCCTATTGTTGCATCTATGGGCGGAAGCATGCAATACAACAACATTTTTGCAGAACATAAGTCCTTATCGGATACTTGCGATGAGTATACCAGAGGAGGATTTTTCAAGTAAGAGATCGGATGTGTCGTATTTTAAAAATTTTGGTTCATCTGTTTATTTCCATGTGACCAAAGATGTTAGGAAGAAGCTAGAGCCAATAGCAGAGTTGGGGATATTTTTGGGGTACATTGATACACCTCACAATTATCAAGTTTACTTTCAAACAAATAGGATGATAGTGGTAAGAAGAGATGTGAAATTCGATGAAGAGAAAGATATGCAAACTTCCCTTGAGAGGGATCTTGAGTTGCATGCAGTTGAGGAGCTCTTGGATCTAAAGGATGAACCTTGGGATGTGGAGAAACCACAAATAGAGGAACAAAGAGTGGCAGAAACCACTCATGCAGATATATCCACTAGAGATGGAAGGAAGTGCACCAAAGAAGCTGACATATTATTGTTGGATGCAAGAGAGAATGTGGGAGCACCCACATCACAGCACAGGTAGAGAAGGTCCCCAGAGAGGTACACTGGATACATGGCTCTTATGAGGTGAAGTTATTGAGATAGAACCATCCTATTTTGAGGAAGAAGTGCAGTAGTCTGGGTTGATTCCATGGTTGAGGAATATGACTCCATTGTCATAAACAATGCATGGGAATTTGTCCCAAGATGAGTGGGTAAGTCAGTTGTAGGATCTAGGTGGGTATACAAGGTGAAGCAGGCAACATATGGGAGTGTGGAGAAGCACAAAGCTATATTTGTGGCCATAGGGTTCTCTTAGGTCAAGGGGATTGACTATGATGAGACTTTTGCACTAGTCGCAAGGTACTCATGTATTAGATATGTCCTTTCACTCTTAGTGCAGATGGGATGGAAGATACATTAGATGGATGTAAATATAACTTTTATTAATGGATTTATTAAGGAAGAGGTGTGCATTGACCAACCATAAGGTTTTTAGACCTTAGACATGGAGTCGCATGTGTGAAAACTCAAGGGAACATTGTATGGGTTGAAGCAAGCACCTCGTGCTTGGTACACCAGGATCGACAGTTATTTCACCAAGTTGGGATTCACCCATAGTGAAGCTAATAAAAACCTATATCATATTGTGGTTGATGGTAATATTTTTATTATTTTACTTTATGTCTATGATCTAATACTAACAGGTGATCAGAAACTCATAAAGTCTTGCAAAGAGGATATTTTATTACAAAAATTTCCAGATTATCCACAGTGTTAAGAAACAATGGTCCACGTTTCAAATCCCAAGATGGATCCTTGTTGGGATTCGAAACGTCAATCATTTTTTCTTAACACTGTGGATAAGCTAGAAATTTCTGCAATAAACAATAACCACAGAAGCTTAAAAACCATAAAGAGGATCTTGGAAGAAAATTTGAGATGAAGGACATGGGGCTCTTGCACTATTTCCTGGGATTAGATTGTATCTCAGGTCAAGTATGCCAAGGATATTCTGAGGAAGTTCCACATGGAGGGAAGCAAACCCATGGAGACTCCTCTAGCATGAAACTATGGAGTTTCCCATCACATACACCTCTTTTCTTATTGAATTTACAAACTCTACCCTTGACAAAGGTTTCTTGTAAATTTTAATTATGTGACCATTGACAAGAAAAGGGATTCCTTCCTCATCTATGGTTCTGATTTGAACAGTGTCATTATCAAAACATTTTTCCACTGTGTAAGGTCCCAACCATCTTGTCATCAGCTTTCCTTTGAAATATTTAAACCTTGAATCATACAACAGCGCCCAATCTCCTTCTTGGAAAGTCTTTTCTTTGATGTTATTGTCATACCAGACCTTCCTTTGTAGCTAAACTACCTCTGTGTGAAGAAGTTCTTGCATTTTGAACTCATCCAATCCATTTAGTTTCAACAACCTCTCTTTTTGGGCATTTGATATATCTATATTTAATTCGGTTGTCATTCCTAAAGTATTGAATTCAAACTCAACTGAAAGTAGAGCCCTCTTACCATAGACTAGCTCATAAGGAGTGAATCTTGTTGTTGTCTTCCAAGTAGCATTGTAGGCCAAAGTAGCTTCCACCAATCTGTCTGCCCAACATTTCCTAATGCTGCTCACAACCTTGGTGAGGATGCTCTCTAAAGCTCTGTCAGTTACTTCTACTTGGTCATTCGCCTGAGCGTGATAGGCAGTAGAAGTTCTATGCTTAAACTTGTGCTTCCTCAAAATATTCTCAATGAGGTGAGAGGTGAATTGTGCTCCCTGATCAGTGACTATTTATCTGGGGTATCCAAACTTGTAAAATACATTCTCCCTCAGAAATTATGCTACTTTATCCTCGGTTGCTACCTTCACTACTTTTGTTTCATCCCACTTTGTTAGGTAATGAGTGCAGACTATGATATACTTATTTTTTCCGAAAGGTGGATCGATAGGTCCAAAAAAATCCATGCCCCACTTGTCAAATAACTCAAGAGCAACCTGAGGGTGCAAAGGCATCTCATCCCTTTGCGTGGGTTTCCCCATCCTTTGGCACTAGTCACACCTGCTGGTGTATCTCCTGGAATATTGGTGAAGGGTAGGCCAATAGTATCCTTCCTGCAAAAATTTAAGTAGTTCTCTTTACAGCAAAGTGGCCTCCACATGGCCTATCATGACATGTAGAGAGGATATCAAAAACTTATTCCTCCCTCACACATCTCCTTTGGATTTGATCAGGGCCTAGCTAGAAGAGGTTTCCCCCAATCCATGTGAAAGGGGTGCTTTTTCTGATGATTCTGCTCCTCTCCCTGAATTAAATATTAGGAGAGAGTCTCCCAACAACCAAGTAGTTGGATATATCAGCAAACAATGGTGAGAGTGCTGATATAGCAAAGAGATGGCCATCTAGCAGCTGGTCATCCACCATTCCTTATTCATCTGCAGGGAGAGCTAAACTAGACAAAAAATATGCAACAAGATTCTCCTTTCCAGGTTTATAAATAATAGTCAAATCAAATTACTACAAAATTAACAACCATCTAACTATCCTAGAATTAACATTTGGTTTGTTCATTAAATACATGATGGCTTCATTTTTAGTGTGAACAAAGGTCTGGTATCCAGTTACATAATGCCTGAACATGTTCAATGCATGGACAATGGCTAACATATCCTTCTCATTAATGGTATAATATAGCTCAGCCTTGGACAAATTCTTGCTGATGAAATAATTGGAATAAGGTATTTTTTCCTCCAGCTGTCCTAATGCTTCCCCTACAGCTTTGTCAAATGCATCAATTTGGATGTGGAAAGGCAGAGTCCAATTTGGACCTCAGAGGATGGGGGAAGTAGTTAATTATTCCTTAATGAGCTCGAAATCCTCTTGACAAGGACCGGACCAACTAAACTCAAAATCCTTGGCAAATAAACCAAATAATGGTGAAGTTATCTTGCTGAAATATTTGACGAACCTTCTATAGTAACCAGCTAAGCCTAATAAACTCCTGACATATTTATGCTTTTGAGGGGCATGTACCCTTTTCATGATGGTGATTTTTTTTGGGTCTACCTGTATTCCTGCTTGGGATATGGAGTGTCCTAACAAAACCCCTACTTTCTTCAGGAATTCATACTTTTCTAGGCTCAAGGAGAGATGCATCTCAATTCACCTTCTTAGTACTTACCCAAATTGGAGAGAGCTTCCTGGAAGTCATCCACGTATGGTGTGAAATCATCCATGTAAATTTCGACAGATTCATGGACTAACTCAGAAAAGATGCTCAGGACAACTCTTTGGAAGGTATTTGGGGCATTGCACAACCCAAAGGGTAGGACTTTATAAGCAAAGGTACCCCAAGGGCAGGTGAAAGTAGTCTTATCTTGGTCTTTAGGGCTAATTTGAATCTGATTGTACCCATTGAACCCATCTAAGAACAAAAAGAAATTCTTCCCTGCAAGGCCATCCAAGACTTGTTCTATAAAGGGAAAATGGAAATGGTCTTTCTTAGTGGCTTTGTTAAGTTCTCGATAATCAACACAAATTTTCCACTTCCCATTCTTCTTCGGGACTAGGACAAGAGGAGATAACCTCTCACTGACGGATATAGGATATATGAACCCTGCATCCAATAATTTCTGCAACTCTTCTTTGACTATGTCCTTCAAATCTGGGTTCATCCTTATTTGGGGTTGTCTCACAGGCTTGCATCCCTCTTTGATGTAAATGTGATGTCTGCATACTCAAGGATGCACCCCTTTCATATCCTTGTAATCCCAAGAAAATGCTTCAAGATTTTCTTTCAAAATATGGCATAGTTGCTTCTCCTCTTCATTCGAGAGGTTTGGGTTGATTTTCATAGATCTGGATGGGCCAAACTCAATAGCCTTGGTGGTTTTAGAGGTTGACTCAACTGAGTGAAATTCCATCCAAGGTTGGCTTTCAGACTCTTTGATTAAGGTTTCGAGAGGAATGTTAGTGGAGGATTGGTTCTGAATGGCATGGTCGATGAGTTCATCTTCATCAAGTTGCCCCCCTCTAAGAATAACATCTACGGTACATATAGGGGAAATGTTATATAACTCATCCTCTTCATCCTTCACCCAAATAGGGAGATCATGATCAATGGAAGGCTGGGTTGGAGGATATAACACTAGTTGTTTAGACAAAGGGCCATTTTTGATAGCCATGTTTCCGGCCCGACAACTAATTTAAGCATCTTTGGTGGCTAACCAAGGTCTCCCTAAGATGAGAGGATAACCATTAAGCTTTTTTTTTGGTTACAGGACAAGGATATATGTAGGATAATCCCAAGAGTCAATGGTAACCATGACATCCTCATAAATTCCTTTCAGAGTTATTGTCGATCGATCTGCAAGTTGCAAAATTGTTGTGGTTTTCCTCAAAGTCCCTTGGAGATTATGTTTCAACATAGTTTCCTTGGTCATGACGTTGATGGCATCCCCTAGATCAATCAGAGTGTTGGGGACTATGACACCATTTATATGCACATCAACAACTAGACTACCAGGGTCCAGGTATTTTGGCAATATCACCCTTCCCAGCATTAGGTCAGACAGTTGTCCTACCACATTGATGGTGGGGGTATCTCTCTTTATTCTCCTAGGTTTCTTGAAGAAATTTTCTTTGATGATTCTATTGTAGATATGGAAATCCTTAATGGCTCAGAGAAGTGGTATCTTTACTCAAAAATTTTCCAATTCTCCCAGGAGTTTAGTCTCCTCTAGGGTGTGCTGACTAGGGTGGATCAAGCGCTCAGGAAAAGGAGGTTTTTGAATCTAATTGTTACCTTATTCCTTTTCCTCCTCGACCTCTACAGGTGGAGATGGAGGATGGTTGTCTGGGAGTACCCTTCCTGACCTTAGATTAACCTCTTGTATCTACACAACATAAGCTAGATAGGATTTTTCTCCATTGGGATCCTACAGTTTTGGTCTATTGTTAGGGTTCAGATTGGGTGGTGTAGGTATTTAGGGTAGCCTAGGTGGAGCAACATGAGTAATATGAGGTTGGGGTTGGGGTGGAGGCATTAGAGCAAGTGGTTTATTTTTTTGAGGCCTCCACCCCTGGGATGGATTGTTCCACTGAGGTTGTTGTGGAACATATTGCTGGAAAGGTTGGTTTACTAGCTGAGGATGATATGGAGGGTTGTAAGGTCAAGTAGGAGGTGTAGACCAGGATGGAGGAGTGGGGGTGTACCAAGATTGCATGGGTGCACTCTGAATGTTGTGATAGTAAGATTAAGGTGCACCTTGCATACCTTGTTGATATGGTCAAGAGCCTTGAGTCCTTCTCTAGTTGATGAAACAAAGTTGTTCTGGAATTGTTTCCCCACCTTGATATATAGCCTTAAGTCCAGGTAAGGAGGGACACTTTTCTGTGGCATGATACTATTCATAGACTAAGAAAACCTCTATGACATTCAGTGGACATTCATTTATTGGGTGCTTCCGGGTACATCTAGGATAAAATATGGGTAGGGCTCTCTCTGCTTCCTCTTGCTTCCTTTTGACCTACATTGTGTTCATTTGCAAATAAAATGTGTGTAGCATGTCACTATTGAAGTCCTCTAGCATGTTTCCAATCTCATGTTTGATGGAGGTGGAAGAGGAAGGGGTATTGGATGTACTCTTACTGGCTCTACCCTTCTGCCTAAATGCCCTAGAATGGTCTGGAAAATATTTTTTATTGCCTCATAAGGCAGTTGGTATATATCTCCTCCCGATAGCATATTCAAGGTTTCTATCATCTCTTCTCTGATCCCTCGAAGAAGTAAAATTTTAAGTGATGCGGGATCAAGAGTACAGTTGGCTCTCTTATAGTTTAATTGAAACCTCTCTTCATAGTCCTCTAGTGATTCATCAGGCCCTATATTCATCCTAAATACCTCATCCTTAGTTTCCTTATACCTACAGTAGTCTTTGTACCTGTTGTTGAAGGTCTCTTCCATTTGTGCCCAGGTATTGATGTTGTCCCCAAGCAGACCCATGAACCAGTGCAAGGCTACATCTTTTAGGGTGGATGGGAATAGATTCAACTTCTAATCATCATAGGTGTAGTCGTAAGTCCTACAAACAACAGAAAATTCAAACATGAATGTGTCAAGGTCCTCAGAGGTAAGTCCATGGAAGTGTGGAAGAGATGAGGGGCTAATGTTTTTCATCTTATTTTCCCCATCCGCCTCTCTTATGGGAAAATCTCTCTGGATCCTAGCCATGGTTAATATATTTTAAGCAGGTCCCTCAATTGAAACAAGGTCTTCTTCTTCTTCCCCAATAGGATCCTTAAATTATTCAGAAGGCTCTCCTATAGGAGGTTCAATCTCACTGCCATTGAAGAAGAGTGAAGGGTGGCTAGGAGGTGATGTGGGGGTTTTAGGTAAGTTTTTTCATTGAGTATTCCTAGTCCTACGAGGCATGTAATTAAATCTTTTTGTAATATTTTCAATATTTCTGAAATGACATGAAAAGGAAAGAAAGCATAAAAGAATGTTGAAAACAAAATCAAATCATCTACTAGAAACCTCCCCGACAACGACACCAAAAAGTGGTGAGCCCTGGTATTGCACCAAGAGTGCTGCAACTCCCAGTAGTTTCCCTACTTCACTTTATCAACCTGGGGTTTGTATAAACTTGGAGGTGACAGTGCTATATACACAGCAGATTCATTCTGCTCATGTCATCCTCTTCTACTTTACGAAAAGGTGTTATTTCTTAAATTGTGATAAGGACTAGAAAGTAAATTGCTGGAAGGAAATGACAGAAAGGAAACTAAACTAAATTTTTGGAAAGGAATGACAGAATGAAACTAATTTAATTTGTAGAAAATGAAATGACTGAAAAGAAACTAAACTATATTGCTGAAAAAAATGACAGGAATGGAACTAATTTAATTTGTAGGAAATAAATGACAGAAAGGAAACTAATTCTAAACCACACTTAACTTGGTCAAACGAATAAATGCACTATATTTATCCTATGTTCTATCTACAATGCTTCTACCCATGCAACTAAGCTATCCATGACTTAATCCTAATTGAAAAAGTGTTGATTTTTCAGCTTGGAGGAAAGAAAAGGGCTAAAGAGACTAATGGGGGGCTTAACACATGAAACAAGGCTTAGAAGTGGAAATAGGGGGTTTAAACCTTATAAAAACTTATAATATGGCACAAAGATGCTTTGGAGAGGAATACTTTGAAATATGCGATGGCAGAGATGCGATGGAGGAAAAGTTCTGATATGCGATATCGCAATCGCAATATCGCAAAATTAAAGGGATATCAGAAGTGTTGTTTGGGACTGGGAGAAAATTAGTGCGAAATGCGATGCCGAATATGATGTGAAATGTGATTGGGTAATAGCTGCGACATTGTGATTCCGCATTATCACAATAGACGAAAGCGAGCGGTAAGTGTTTAAAAGAAGAGGGAAAGAATTGTGGTTTGTGATTTGTGATGTGGTGGTAATATCGCATCGGTGAAAACGAGTGGTAAGTGTTTAAAATAAAAGCTTGAAAGAGGTTTCAAAGTGCGATTACGAAGGGTGATTTGGTGGTGGGACCAGTGGCGGAGCGTGATCATAATATCGCAATCGGCAGGAAGGAGCGGTAATTGTTAACAAAGGCGAACATGAATTACAAATTGCGATAAAGTGATGGGATTTTCAAAAAAAGGCAGAGTAAGGTTCTTTCAAAGTGTAATATTCCCAATTAGTCCTAAGCTAATGGGAATATTCAATTTTTTTTTATTTTTCTGTTTCATGAATAAAATTGTAGAGGTTCATAAAACTCCTAAACAGTAAATAAATCAATGCCAAATGTGAAAAAGGCTATATCTTGGCTATGTGAGAAAGCACCCTTAGGTGTGAAAGGGGTTGAACATTTTGACTGGGTCAATCATGACCAAATCTATAGAGTTGTCTTGGAGGAGTGGCCATCAATAAGGCACAGCATAGTTTTAGATGGAGATGGCTCATGTGAAAGGAGATATTTCATTGAAGGTGGTTAATTTAGGGTTTGCAAGATTTCAACTTATAAAAGAAAGAGGATGGAAGTATGAGAAGGTTGTTGAGGTGATTACATTTTTCTGAGTATATTGTCTATTTAGACATATATCATTCTCTTGTTGTTTAGCTGAGAATAGTGTTGTTTAGCACTGGGTGTTCCTAGTCGGGAATCCCACCTCTTTCCTTGAGAGGCCTCTTGGAAGAGTATTTCATTTCTTGCCCACTATTTGGCTGAAGGCCAAGCTTCTTCTTCCAACTACAACGCAGATCCTTTTGAGGGTTTGGTTGTCTTTGAAAGCTGTAGCAAGTGGAGGTTAGATCTACTCAGATCTAGACCATTCTAGTGCTCCCTTTCAGTGGGGAAGGCTTCTATCCCATTGGCAAGAGAGTATTGGATCAGTGGAGCATCAATTTCAGATCTTGGCATGTGGCTAAAAATATATTAAACCCTACAACGTCATAGTTTTACTTCCAGATCTGTGTTTTTCTGTAGGTGTTGTTGCAGGGACTTTTGGCATAACTTTTTGAAGGAGTGATTTTCATGTGTTGGGGATCTGCCCTTCACCTTTGAGATCCATTGGAAAGGATCATTGTATTGTATATATCAGATCAGATTTGAACATTCCTAAATATCTGAAGATTTATGTAGATCTGTAGCTTTAGATCTCAGATCTACTCCATTTGCTTCATGTATTGCTGAAAACCCTAAGGGGATTTTGAAGAAGAGTCTTTATAGTATATGGATTTTTCATAGATCTTAATTTTCATGCATTATTTTTCTCTATATCTAAGTTGTAATCAATAGCTGTTGCAGCCTAATAAAAATAATGTTTTCAAGGTAGTTTATGTTCATATACATGGTTGCAGCACCTCTTTTTTAGGATTTTCCTTCGTTGGAGACTTCTATTTCCTCTTGTATATCTCATGGGCTTCATTGTACATCTAAATTGTTGTTGTAAATGTTAAAGAAGAGTCTTTGTATTGGCATCCTACTATAATCTTGATGATCTGCGTTTTTTTTCCTACATAACAATTATATATTGCTACATTCCCATTTGGGAATATTACAGTTGTATCAGAGCATCATCTTGGCACATCCTGTGCTTTATAAGAAGCCAATATGTCTTCATAAGATAAATAACCTCTTACTGAAAAATAAAAGAGGTATCTAAAAATAAGACAGAAGAAATTTGATTACACCAATGACAATGAAGTCAAGGGTAAAGCCCATGCATCTGGAAGTGATGAAGAAGGAAAGGACTTTTCTAAGATCCTTTTGAGAGCCATGCAAGATCTTGCTAGAGAGATCAAAGAGATGAGATTTGAAAGAATCAAAGAATATCCTAAGAGATTTCATCTTGGAGAAAGGTCTGGCATGTCTCACCACTGGAATGATCAACCAGTGCATCAACCACAAGTTTCCCAACGCTCTACCATGCCTACCTTTTTGGTTGTGGGAAATGAAGGGTTTCAAAAGCAAGAATATTTTGAAGAATATGAGTCTCAAAATCAGAGATTCAAAGATCACTTGAGTTTTCAGGAGTTTTGTAACCTCAAGGACAAAATAAGACCAAGGCATCATCATAGAGATGGTGGATTCACTCAGAATCATGATCGACACCACACTATGGGCAGATTTTTTTTACCCAATTTTGATGGGTCATCCAAGTTTTCTGCCAAATCTTGGGTAGAAAAACTTGACATATATTTTCAGTTGAACAAGGTTCCAGAGATGGAGGCTATCAAGATTGTAGTGCTACACCTTGAAGGTGAAGCACATGACTGGTGGTTCCATGGCATGTCTACATTGGGTCATGCCAATGTGACTGCTTATTTAGAGTTCACTAGAATATTGGTGGAAAGGTTTGACAAAAGAGATCCAGAGGCACCATTCATGAGCCTTGCAAAGTTAAAACAATCAAGTAATACAGATTCTTACATTTCTGAATTTTTGATATTATCTGTTATGGTTCCTGATTTGTCTGCAACAAGAAGGGTGTACATGTTCATTGATGGTTTAGATGAACCTCTTCATGGGTTGGTTAAATCTACGAAGACCACTACCCTACATGATGCTATTCAGAGGGCTAGAGACCTTCAAGATGCCTTGCGAAAAGCAAGGGAAAACTTTCAGCACAAGCCCTCTTTTCCTTCTAAAGGAAAGGAAGAGAAAGTTTCTCCTTCCAAGGAGAGCTCGTACAAGAAGCCTCTTGATGATGAAGTTTGGAGAGATCTAAAAAAAAGGAAGCTATGCTTCACTTTCCAAGAATCATGGGCACCTAGACATATATGTGTTGTTGGAAAAGAACATTACATAGAGGTCTTCTCAGATATTTAGGAGGAAGAAGAAGATGAACCAAGAAGAGGTCACAACGCTGACACTGATGGAGGAGATCCAACACCATCAGGAGATGGGAATGGATCATTTTCTTCTATTGGAGGGACTCTTGCATATTTGAGAGGAGTACCTAAGGACTTGACCTTAAGAGTTCAAGGTTCAATCTTGAATTAGAGGGTTTTTGTATTGATTGATAGTGGGGCCACCCAAAATTTCATTGATGCCCATATTGTTTAAAGGAGGGAAATACCCACTGATACTTTTGAGGGATTCTCTGTTTTGGTCCCAGGAGATAGAACAATGCAATGCATGCATTATGTCCCATCACTTTCAGTCACCATGGGAACTTATACTTTGGTTGATCACTTCTTTGTGGTTGACATACTGGACACCAATGTGATTTTGGGTGTTCAATGGTTGATTACATTGGGGAAAGTCACCATTGATTGGAGGGCAATGAAAATGGAATGGGTGGACAAGAAGAGTGGTGAATCTCAAATGATCAAAGGCATGCATACATACCCGTCACATACCACTTCCACACAGAAATCAGAGATAGATTTGCGCAGTGGAAGTAAGGACCTTACAGTCCCAACTCTCATGCTCATGATATTTATGCATGGGACACTGTTATCTAGTGGCAAACCACCTGGGAGGCCACCTGATTCAGATTGTGTGGGGAAGACCTCACAACATGGTGCTCCAAGCTTAGATCCAGGAGGGATTGGAGCACTAGAAGAAAAAGCTACAGTGTTGGGAGTCTTGGGTAAGCTCAAGGAGGAGGGATATATTCTTCCCTTATCATCATCACCCACTCTCATTTATGATTTTGTGTTGTGGGAGGAGAATAATGGAAGGAATGGCCTTCCAACACATACCTTTGGCATGGGAGATGTCAAGGAGAAGAGTGTTGATCAACGGTTATCATTGATGTCAACCCAAGCAGCACCAGGGGCTAACCCAATATTGCATGGGAATTTTTACCTACCAAATTAATATATTCTGGGTCAATAATTCTTTTTATGGTTTCTACTTGTCGAGATGTTTCCGTTGATATATGGCACGCCATGTAATTCTTCACGGTTTGAAAGATATTCATGTTTGAAGTTTGTACCCCCAGTTAGTGGGCTAAAACCCCATGGGGTTGGGGCATGGGTCATTGAAAAGTCATAATTAATATTTTTTAAGCTCCTAAAATCCCTCCCACGTTCACTTGTTGAAGCCTCTCTCAACTTAAGCATTCATATAAATTGTGATCTTCATTTCCTCCTTAGGTAAGGGATTTCGCCATCTGAAACATGTCATCTTGGAATTTTCGCTCTAAATTTTTTTTCTACGAAGGCTCAAAAGCTGAAATTTTTATGAGTGAATCCAAAGTCTTGAGGAAGCTACAGTAAAAATTTCAGATCAAGATGCATAAAATTTTTTGGAGATATGATCTATGGAAGTCGAGATTTTTTGCGGGCTCTGAAATTCATCTCAAAGAAGTGACCTTGGTAAAATCGTCATAACTCTCTCTCGAGTATCGGATTGAAATGAGTATCGGATTGAATTCCATAAAAAGTGGTAGATAGTGCATAGTCTATACTTTTTCTCTACCAATTTCATAGCCAAATGAAGAAAGCAAGTGACCGTGGGATTTTGCTACTTGACACTCTACTGAAGCAGTCCACAATTAGGGAATTGTGAGGTGGGAATAACTATTTCTTGAAGAATCCAAATTGGGTCAAACTGTGGCATTGGAAATAAGATTTCGGAGGAATACTATAGGACCAAAAATCGAGATGTGAGGATCTAAAATAACATAGATACACCAGATTCAATATCGAGCTCCTAGAAGGCAAGAAAAAGCTAGATCATGTGTTGTCAAGGGTTGCAAAGGACCAGACTTTCTATGGTAGCAAAGCAAAGCAAGGTGCAGTAGAAGGAAGCATGACAAGAGTAGAAACCAAGGTGCATAACAGCAGCAAGAAGTTCATCATATGAAGTCTTCAAGTGGGCATCATTGCATACAATCATTGTAAAGGTATCATTGTACTAAGTCATTGTAAATGAATTATTGTAAAAAGTGTACTAGTATCTATCTACCAAGGGTTGAAGAGGCAGTTTTGGGAGGTCTAGGATCATCATTAGGTGGTTGTGTCAAAGTTGGGTTTATGGTCTAGTATATATTCTTCTTCTACATCATTCTATATCATTGTAAAGTGGACCATTTTCCCTGGTGCGGGAGTCCATTCTTCTTTTCTTCTTCTATAGGGTGGTAGGGTGGTGCTAGGGTGAGGTTGTAGCTCATTGGCGGTTGGGGCATCAGTTCGGTTGGTGCATCTTGAAGAATCTTAGGCATGTGTTGGAGTGTCCATCAGTGGGAGATGGAGAAGAATGATTTTCTATATTCTAGGAAGTTGGAGCTTTATTTTCAATTGGAGGTTGAATATTAAAGAATTATTAGAAAAGCATTAGGTGGTTTTGTCGGGAGTGGGTTTCCATCTTAAAAAATGTATTGCATTTGTGTTCCTCTTGTTTGTAAAAACATTAATAGTGAAGATTATCGATGCTCTAATTGGAAGAATCTGATTCACCCCCCCTCTCAGTATTTCCAAAAAATGGTATCAGAGGTTGGTTCCTTCAATAGCAGTTTAACAGCTGCAAGGAGGTCATGGAGCATACCAAGAATGGTGTACCTCTATTCAATGAAAACAATTATGCACTTTGGAAAGGAAGAATGGAGTTCTATCTCTTGGCGCAAGGTTATGAAGTATGGGACACTGTTCAAAATGGATTTACATCAACCGCGGATGAACAAGGTAAGAAGAATTTGGTAAATGATGCAAAAGCAAAGAATATTATTATCAGTGGACTTATTTAATCTACTTATCATAAGGTGTTGGGTTGTAAAACCACCAAAAAAGTATGGTACAAGCTTGAGAATATATATGCAGGTGACTCAAATGTCAAAGAAGCAAAGCTTCAAATCTATAGAAAAAAATTTGAGCAACTCAGAATGAAAGAAGATTGCAACATTGCTGCATACTTCCAATACGTTGATGAAATAACCAATACTTTAAAGGATTGGGAGAGCCAGTTGACGAGAAGACTATTATACGGAAGATTCTTAGAAAATTACTAGGGAGATTCAACCCAAAGGTATCGGTCTTAGAATGCAGTGAAAATCTGGACAAACTCAGCAAGGAAGAATTACATGGAGTTCTCATAGCATATGAAATGAGACTTGATGAAGAAAAGGGTACTTCAAATCTAGAAACTACGTTCGTTGCATCTAAGCAAACCAATAAGGACAAACAACCTTCAATTGAAATGACATGCACCTGCAAGTGTGAAGAAAAGGGAGATGATGGAGAAGGTCTTTCAGATGAAGAATATGCTTACTTTACGAGAAAACTAAAACCTGGTAAGGGAAAATTCGAAGGTAAACTTCCATTGATATGTTTTGGTTGTGGTGAGGTTGGGCATTTCGTAGCAAAATGTCTGAACAAAATTGATGGAAACTCAAAAGGAAAGAAAGGCTTTAATAAATTCAACAAGCAAGGCAAAAAGAAAGGATCCAAAAGGAACTTTCTCTCTAAAGAAGATAGCTCATCATCCGATGAAGAAAGTGACAGCAAAGAAGAAGCCAATGGGAAAGTATTGTTTATGGCCAAGCACAATAAACAAGAAGTATCAAACAATGAAGAAGAAGGGTTGACCATAGGAGAATTTTATGAGGAGGAAATCAAGCTTATAAAAGAGCTCAATGCTAAGAATATCCATTCCAATACTCTTGAAGAACAAGTTCAAGGTCTCAAAATTGAGGTTGAAGAACACAAATGTATTGAAGAGTCACTTCAAAAGAAGTTGGAAGAAAGCAACCAAGAAAGGGAAGCATTAGAAGCCGAAGTAGTCTCGATGTGTAAGGAAGTGAATACGGGAAAAATTGTTCAAAACTATACCAACAGCTCAAGGGCATTGGAAGAACTCATCAAAAATCAACGATCTTACAACGACAAAATTGGCCTTAGTTACAAAGAAGAAGATGCAGGACCTTCTACAACAAAATACAATGAACCTATGAGATCCGACATACATGAAGACTTCATTGGACAAGATTCGCAAGCACATCCTTGGAAGACGATTCCTCGACGAATATTTTCATCTAGGTACCAACATATTTTTCATGGCTATTGTTATTCATGTGGAAAATTTGGTCATAAAGCTGTAGAATGTCGCACGTACCCTAGGAACCAATACAATTCCAAGAGATTATTCAAATATGAACCTCCGAGGGCTCAACGAAACATCAATAGATTTGAGCATTTAAGAAATAATATGGAAGGTTACAAATGTCAGAACTTTTAACACATAGCCAAAGACTGCAGACTTGAAAATCCTCCAGAAGAATCTTCGAAGCCATAGAATGAGTGAACATGGAAGAAGAAGAAGACTGATAATTGTGCTCTCGCTCTCAAGGCTCAAAAAAACAAATATGTGTGGTATGTTGACAACAGTTTCTCAACGCATATGACTGGAGATAGAAATAAATTTGTATCTCTGAAAGAGAAGAAGGATGGAACCATATCCTTTGGAAATGATGGATCTTCAAATGTTATAGGATCAGGTACCCTCACTCTCGGAAGAAAAGATTTTATAGCCAAGAATGTTCTATTAGTCGAAAACATGAATCACAATCTGCTCAGTGTTGGAAAAATGTGTGATTAAGGACACACAATGCTATTCAACTCCACAAAATGTGAAATCAGGAAAGGCAGGTATGGTAAAATTGTGGCTACAGCAAGTCGAGCTCCAAATGACATATATGTTCTGGATGAAGCAACTAAAGCATGTCTACTAGCTAAAGAAGATGAAATTTGGTTATGGCACAAACGAATTGGTCACATAAACTTTGACAATCTTGTCAGGATAAGAAAAAAGGAAGCAATAAGAGAAATGTTGAAAATCTCAAAACCTTCCAACACACTATGTGAGGCATGTCGGCATGGCAAGCAGACAAAAGTCCAATTTAAAACAAAAGAACACTTTTCATCACATCCATTGGAATTGATACATACTGATCTATGTGGTCCTGTGAGAACAAAAGGCTTAGACGGAGAATTATATTTCATGTTAATGATAGATGACCATACCAGGATGACAGCCGTCAGTTTCCTAAATAAAAAATCTGAAGCATTTGAGTGCTTTAAGATCTACAAGGATTTGGTTGAAAATAAAACTGATTTGAAAATAAAGTGTTTAAGATCAGATAATGGTGGATAATTCACTTCCAAATTATTTCAGCAATACTGTTATGAAAATGGAATAAAAAGGCAATTTTCAACAGCACAAACACCTCAAAAAAATGGAGCTGCTTAAAGAAAGAATAGAATTGTACAGGAAATGGGTAGAACAATGTTGAAGGACTCAAAATTGAATGAAAAATTATGGGTTCAAGCAATTGATATGGAAGTCTTCATTATCAACCGAAGTCTTCTCAGAAATAATTGCAACAAGACTCCATATGAATTATGGAAAGGAAAACCAGCTAATGTAAAATATTTCAGAATCTTCGGAAGCAAATGTTATATCAAAAGAGAAGATCAAAATTTGGGTAAGTTTGAATCACGTGTTGATGAAAGTATCTTTGTTGGTTACTCATGCAAAAGAAAGGCCTATAAATGCTATAATCTAAGACGAAAACAGATAGTGGAGAGCATAAATGTTACATTTGACGAAGATGGTGTTCTAGCGAGTAATGATGAGGATATAGAATCTTTGAAACTTGAGACAGAGGCTGAAAAAGAGACAGATAAAATTGCAGAACAAGAAGCAACTATCAACGAGGAAGAAGTAAATAATGATCATCAAGATATACTAGAACAACAACAAGAAGCTCCTCCAAGGAGAAAAAAAGAGTGGATTCAAAAGAACCATCCATCAAATCAAATCATTGGTGACATAAATGAAGGTCGACAGCTTCGTTCATCACAACAAGCTCATGTTGCTTTTCTAGCAACCTTTGAGCCTAGTAGTTTTGAGGAAGCCAGCCAGAATCAACATTGGGTAGCAGCTATGAATGAAGAATTGGATCAAATTGAGAAGAATAATATCTGGGAATTAGTTCCACGACCAAAATATAAAAATGTCATTGGGACTAAATGGGTGTTCAAGAACAAATTGAATGAAGATGGGCAGAAACAAAGCAAGATTGGTTTGCAAAGGCTATGCACAAGTGGAAGGAATTGATTTCGACGAAACATTTGCACCAGTTGCCAAAATGGAAGCCATCCGAATGTTTCTTGCCTATGCATGTTCAATAAAAATCAAAGTCTACCAAATGAATGTTAAGTCAGCATTTCTGAATGGAGAATTAGAAGAAGAATTTTACATTGAGCAACCTGAAAGTTTTCTACTATCACAAAAATAAGACTATGTCTGCAGGTTAAAGAAGGCTCTATGTGGTCTCAAGTAGGCTCCTAGAGCATGGTATGCTCGTCTTGATGGATATCTACATCAACAAGGGTTCAAGAAAGGTACTGTTGATAGCAATCTTTATGTACAAATAGATAAAGATAATTTAACAATCGTTGAGGTATATGTGGATGATATAATATTTGGTAGCAATGATGATCGACTAAGTAAGAACTTTTCTACAAAGATGCAAAGTGAGTTTGAGATTTCTTTACTTGGTGAGCTGACATACTTCTTAGGGCTTCAAATATCTCGGCAAGAGAAAGGAATATTTATATGTCAAGCCAAGTACATCAAGGAAATGCTCAAGAAATTCAGAATGGAAGATTGCAAACCTGTCCTTACTCCACTGGTAACAGGTTGCAAATTGAGCATAGATGACTCAGATAAGGATGTGGATCAGAATTTGTACAGATCTATGATTGGTAGTCTTCTATATGTAATAGCCTCTCAGCCAGATGTTATGCAAGCAGTTGGACAAGTAGCAAGATTCCAAGCAGCACCAAAAGAATCACATATTATTGTCGTCAAAAGAATTCTTCGGTATCTAAAGGGCACAGAAGAATATGGCTTGTGGTATGCCAAGGGTAACAATCTCATTATTCAAGCCTTTACAGATGCAGATTGGGAAGGAAGCATTGATGATCGTAAGAGTACTAGTGGAGAAGCATTCTATCTAGGCGGTTGTCTCGTATCATGGTTGAGCAAAAAGCAAACTTCAATCTCGTTATCTACAGCGGAAGCAGAATACATTGCAGCAGCATCATGTTGTACTCAATTCCTTTGGATGAAACAAAATTTGCAAGATCTTCAAGTACAATTCAGTGAGCCTATTCCCATATTCTGTGACAACACTAGTGCCATCAGCATCTCCAAGAATCCTGTCATGCATTCAAAAACAAAACTCATTCCGATCAAATATCATTTTATTATAGAATAAGTCGCTGAAAAGAATATCAAACTTGAGTACGTTTGTACAAAAGAACAAATTGTTGATATCTTCACTAAACCTTTATCTCGTGAAGCATTTGAATATCTTCATCAAAAGCTTGGGATTCTCCCAAGTTCTCATTAGATTACAGGTCTGCAGGACAGTTGTGTGTCAAGGGGATTGGAAGTGTGTACAGGTCCGCAGGATGGTACTGTTTTAGGGGGAGTTACCCTTTGCCATTGATGTCAAAGGGGGAGAGAATGTTGTAGGAATAGGTGTCATGATCGCAGGGGGAGTACTTGTGTTGCCATCAATGCCAAAGGGGGAGATTGTTGATCAGCGGTTGTCATTGATGTCAACCCAAGCAGCACCAGGGGCTAACCCAATATTGCATGGGAATTTTGACCTACCAAATTAATATATTATGGGTCAATAATTCTTTTAATGGTTTCTACTTGTCGAGATGTTTCCATTGATATATGGCACGCCATGTAATTCTTCACGATTTGAGAGATATTCATGTTTGAAGTTTGTACCCCCAGTTAGTGGGCTAAAACCCCATGGGGTTGGGGCATGGGTCATTGAAAAGTCATAATTATTATTTTTTAAGCTCCTATAATCCCTCCCACGTTCACTTGTTGAAGCCCCTCTCAACTTAGGCATTTATATAAATTGTGATCTTCATTTCCTCCTTAGGCAAGGGATTTAGTCATCTGAAACAGGTCATCTTGGAATTTTTGCTCTAAATTTTTTTCTACAAAGGTTCAAAAGCTGAAATTTTTATGAGGTGAAGCTGAAATCCTAAGGAAGCTGCAATAGAAATTTCAAATCAAGGTGCGCAATATTTTTGAAGATATGAGTTGTGGAAGTCAGGGTTTTTGCAGGCTCCTGAAATTCATCTCAAAGAAGTGACCTTGGTAAAATCGTCATAACTCTCTCTCTAAGTATCGGATTAGAATTTCGTAAAATGTGGTAGATAGTGCACAGTCTTTGATTTTCTCTCTATCAATTTCAGATCCAAATGAAGAAACAGTGACACATGGTATGCCGTACAAGTGCGCTTTGCTGAAACAGTCCATAATTAGGGCAGTGTGAGAGATTGGGCATAAATATTCCTTGAAGAATCAAAATTGGGTCAGACCTGTGGCATTGGAAAAAAGACACAGAGGACTACTATAAAACCAAAAATCAGATATTGAGGATCTGAAATAACATATTTACACCAGATTCAATATCGAGCTCCTAGAAGGAAAGAAAAAGCTAAATCATGTGTTTTCAAGGGTTGCAAAGGACCAGACTTGATCCAGGTGGATATTGGTGGCCACCCACCTATTCCACTTAGGCCCCCACCATTTTCTCTTTCAGTTTTTCAGTTTCGGCATAACTTACTATTTTTAGCAGTTTTTCGGGTCCTGAACTTCCGGAGCCGTTTTGAGGCCCTAAACGACGTTTTTTGGGCATCGCGCCTCCAGCGAATATCATTCCGTTTTAGAATAATATTCATGGTGAAAGTTTTATTCCTCGGATAGAGCTTTCTAATGATGTATCATGTGCATCAAACGGAGATAGTATGCCAAAGTTACGTCCCTGGGAAGTTGAAACACCAATTTACCCAAACGGGGCCCATAGTTTTGGCGCTTCATCTCCTAGGGTTAGGTTTTTGGGATGTTTAGGGTTCTCCATTGTTTCTCGATAATAAATAGGCCCTCGCGCCTCATTGTAAAGGGTTCAGAGGTCTGTAGCCACCACATCTCTTCTCAGAGATTCGCTACCAGCACCCTAGCTATTTTATTTCCATTATGTCTGTAAGCTTCTTTCTGTTATTTGATATTATTGAAATTAAGTGTTATTTCCGCTGCATCTCTGTATTTATGGTTATGTGTTTATTCTGTTGCGTTCCTGCATAAATCCGGATCAGTGGTATCAGAGCGGTCTGCTTTTTCTCGATCCTTCTTTGCATGTCCCCAACGAGGTCGGTGTATAAGGAGCTAGGGCTCGATCTGGTGGAACCTTTGCAAGATCAGCCTCGCAAACCTCGACGGACGCCCATGGGGGACGAAAAGAAAGATGAGGGAGCAGGAGATCCTATCAAAATATTGCTCAAGGAGGCCCTCGAAAGACAAAGGAACGTGATGATGGATAACTTTGCTCAAATCCTTCAACGGCTACCCACCGGCGGCGCATCTGCATCCAGCAGCCACTCTAGAGGCGCGACTCCTTTTAAGGTACAAGTAAATTTTGACATTCCCATATTTGAGGGTCAAATAGACGTAGATACCGTAGATAGATGGTTGAATCTGTTAGAAGGATATTTCTCGGTTCATGACTTTTGAGACCGGGAGAAGATTATTTTTGCACTCCTCAAAGCTACCCCCCATGTTAAGGACTGGTGGGAAACCTACTGTGAGAACAAGGACCAGACAGAACCCTCTCTGTTCTCGGCCGTACCAACTTGGAATTCTTTCCGAGACGCCGTCAAGGAACAGTACTATCCCGTGGGGAGCTATGAGGATAAGTACATACAATGGACCACGCTGCGACAACAAAGGGATCAAGATGTGCATGAGCTGACGAATCTGTTCCATACCCTGCGCACAAAGTTGGGTATCAAAGATTCAGAGAAACATCTGGTGCTAAAGTATCGCAGCTGTCTACACAAATACATTCGGGAGGAAATGGAGTTCCTTGACATCTCCTCGCTTGGTACGGCATACCGGTATGATGCCAAGATTGAGCAGAAATTCAAGCAGAAGAAGCGAGACTTTGGATCTGCGAATCAAAAGCAAGGGAAAGGTGCTTCCAAACCGCAGAACAAAGGACCGAGCCAAGGCATGGTGGCTAAATACAACTCATCGAAGCCACAAGAAAAGAACAGCACCGCAAAGCCAAAGAAGGACACGGGAAAGTGGTGTGAGTTCCATAAGAGCTCCACTCACAACACAAGTGAGTGTCGGACCAAGCAGTCGCTAGTGGCCGAGATGAGGGCTTCTGAGTCAGATGCATGCTCTGACTCCGAATCAGAACCTGAAAAGGGGAATGAAAAAGGGAAACAGATTATTGATGCGGATCCCAATGCCACTGTTGCCACTACAAAGATCCAGAAGGAGGAACCGGAAGATCCAGAGGAGGAGGAACGTCTCTTCCACTCCTAGATGTGGGTAAAGGGCTCCCCGGTACAGTTCATTGTCGACAATGGGAGCCAAAAGAACCTCATTTCAGCAGACGCCGTGAAGCGGTTGGGCTTGCCGACCATAGCTCACCCACATCCATACACCATCGGATGGCTTCACCAAGGACGAGATCTCCGCGTCAGCCGGCAGTGTCGCCTTCCCTATAGCATCAAGCCCTTCACGGATGAGGTATTATGTGACGTTGCTCCTATTGATGTTTATGATGTATTATTAGGACAACCATACTTGTGGAAGCGCCATGCTGTGTATGAGTCTCGACCTCGTGCTGTTATTATTACTTTGGGAAATAAGTTGTACAGGATACCAGAGGTACCACCTCCTACGGCTATCTCTTTGGTTACAGCAAAACAATGCAGTAAGCTCATTTCCCAAACCAGGAAATTCATTTTCCTGATGATCCGCCCCCAGGGCAAGAAGAAGACTGTGGCCACGACCTCCAGACAGGGCCCCTCTGCACGACAACGACAAATGGATAAGGTTGTGGAGGAGAACGGGGACATCTTCACCTCACCCACAGGGGTTCCTCTGCACTGTTAGGTCAAGCACCCGATTGATCTGACCCCAGGTGCGCCACTACCCAATGGACCGATCTATCGACGCTCTGTTCTGGAAAATGATGAAATCAAGAGGCAGATTCAGGAGCTGTTGCAGAAAGGTCACATCAGACCAAGTTCATCGCCCTGTGGGGGCCCGATCGTGTTGGTACAGAAGAAGGATGGGACGTGGAGACTCTGTATTGACTATCGGGCGCTGAACAAGATCATTGTCCGGAATAGGTACCCAATCCCACGAATTGATGACCTTCTGGACCAACTCCAAGGTGCAAAATATTTCAGTAAGATCGACCTGAAGTCTGGGTATCACCAGGTACCAATTGAACCCTCTGATGTGTGGAAGACTGCCTTCAAAGCTAAGGAAGGCCTTTTTGAATGGCTGGTCATGCCTTTCGGGTTGACGAATGCTCCCGCAACCTTCATGAGGATGATGGAAGACATCTTGCGGCCATTCACCAACTCATTCGTAGTGGTGTACTTGGATGACATTTTGATCTTTAGCAAGACTTGGGAAGAGCACCTTCATCACATCCGACAAGTCCTCCAAACACTGCGGCAACACAAGTTGTGTGCCAATTTGGAGAAGTGCATGTTTGGCATGACCCGGGTTCAATATCTGGGATACATTATTGATGAAAGGGGGGTGCATGTGGATCCAGCCAAGATCCAAGTCATTCGGGATTGGCCAGCCCCGACTACTATAACAGAGCTTCGCAGCTTTCTGGGTCTTGCTAATTTCTACCGTAGATTCGTGTTGGGATTCTCTCATATCACTTGGCCCTTGAGTCAAGTCACGAAAGGAGGAGCGAGAGCAAAATTCTTTTGGTCGGAACCTCAACAGAAGGCGTTCAAAGAATTGAAAAATCGCCTCTGTTCTGCCCCAGTGCTCACCTTACCAGACTTGCAGCAGCCATTTGAGATCGAGACAGATGCCTCTGACTATGCTATTGGGGCAGTTCTTACTCAACGGGGACATCCAGTGGCATATCACAGTGAGACATTGTCTGAGACAGTTCGCAAGTATCCCACCTATGACAAAGAAATGTATTCCATTGTGCAAGCATGTCGACAATGGAAGCATTACATTTTGGGGAAGGAAACAATCATCCACACAGACCACCGGCCCCTGCAGTTCATACAGACACAAGGGAAGTTGCAGAATGATCGCCATCAGAAGTGGTCCACATATCTGCAACAGTTTCATTTGAACATCAAGTACAAGAAGGGTAGCACCAATAATGTTGCAGACTGCCTCAGCCGACCACCGATCATGGCACTCACCACCGTGCTCAACTCTTGTGGGCACGAGACTTCTGATTGGCCGCTTCTCTATGAGAGTGACCCAGAATTCGGCCACACTTACAAGGCAATCTTGGGGGGCACGCAAGTTCCAACAAGTTCCAATTTTTCACCTCCAGATGCACTTTTATGTCACCTGGGACACCTTTGTGTTCCTTCAAGCGAGCGTGCCAAGATGATATGGGAAGCACCTTTCTGATTGAGTGTTGAGGCATTTGAATCGAAAAATAGGCAATACTACGTATTTCTATTGGCAACCTTCGAAAGAGATGTCAAAAACACATCCAGAATCTGCCTTGCTTGTGCCATTGCCAAACTGACCATCAAGAAGCAAGGCCTATATACTCCACTACCTACCCCTAGTCGACCTTGGGAATACATCTCCATGGATTACATGTCGGGCCTGCCTTCTACTAAGAATGGAAATGACTGTGTTTTCGTGGTCGTTGACAAATTCTCGAAGATGGCCATTATGGTGGCATGTAAGAAGAATATCACAGCAGAAGCCACTGCTAAACTCTTCTTTGAAGGAGTGTGGGTGCACTTTGGGATCCCACAGTCTATCATATCAGATTGAGATAGCAGGTTCCTCAGCACATTTTGGTCCAGCCTCTGGTCAATGTTGGACACAAAGCTCACCAAGTCCACAGCTTTCCATCCCCAAACAGATGGCCAGACAGAGGTCGTCAACAGAATGATTGTACACATTCTGCGCATGTACAACTCAAAACATCCACGCACATGGGACGAGAGCCTCCCCTATGTACAACACAGTTATAACCGGGCTCTCCACAGTTCAATTGGCCATAGCCCCTTTCAGGTGGGCTTGGGATTCCAACCACTATGTCCCATTGACATAGCCATGCCGTTTGCAGCTGCTCAGGCCGATTCAGCTCATGTCCAGTCTGAAGTTGACAAAGCAAGTAACTTCATCGAGCGCATTCAACACATCCGCCAACAGGTTCATGATATATTGGACAGAGCCAATGCGAAGTACAAGCGGCGCCATGATCAACACCGGGTGCCACACAACTTCCAGGTGGGCGACAATATAGCGCATTTTGTTGAAGGAAGCATACTCCTTTGGACCCACAGCCGCGCGATAAGGTACACCATCACAAGGCTACAGAACAATGCCTTGACAGCGTTACCATTCTTGATGCCTTCGGTCTTTCAATGTGGATCGCCTTCGTCCTTACTTCCCACCTCTACTGGACACCTCAGACATTGCAGAACAACTCACACCAACGGAGTTAAACCCAGACTGCATGGAACAGGCCACCACAGATTGTATCATGGACATGCAAATCAAGAACACTCGTCAACAGCAGATCCAACTGTATCGGGTTGTCAAAGCTGGCCAACTCCTGCACCAAGGAAAGTGGTTCACCAGGGACCAAGTTCAGCAGAAATTTCCTCATCTCATGGAGGAACTTAACGCAATGGGACCATTGCTTCTAGAGGAGAATGTTCAGTGCTGGATGGTGAGTGGCCTGCCCTGTTCACTTGGGCCCCCACCATTGTCTCTTTCAGTTTTTGGTTTCGCTTTTTTCAACACTGAGCACTGCAATTTTGGATCTGAACTTAAGACGTTTTGCGACCTAAATGATGTTTTGGGCATCAAGCACGGAAAATATCATTCTATTCCAAATGATATTCTGATATTCATGGCCAATTATATTGCAGTCTCGGATAGAGCTTTCTAATGATGTATCATATGCGTCAAACGGAGATAGTATGCCAAAGTTACGTCCCTGGGAAGTTGAAACACCAATTTACCCAAACGGGGCCCATAGTTTTGGCGCTTCATCTCCTAGGGTTAGGTTTTTGGATGTTGAGGGTTCTCCATTGTTTCTCAATAATAAATAGGCCCTCGAGCCTCATTGTAACTCAGTTCAGAGGCCTGTAGCCGCCACATCTCTTCTCAAAGATAGCTACCAGCGCCCTAGCTAGTTTTATTTTCATTTTGTCTATAAGCAAATTTCAGTTCTTTGATATTAATGACATGAAGTGTTATTTCCGCTGCATCTTTGTATTTATGGTTATATGTTTATTCTGTTGCGTTCCTGCATAAATCTGGATCAATACTTTCTACGGCAGCAAAGCAAAGCAAGGTGCAACAGATGGTAGCATGACAAGAGAAAAAATGAAGGTGCATAATAGCAGCAAGAAGTTCATCATATGAAGTCTTCAAGTGGGCAACACTGCATACAATCATTGTAAAAGTATCATTGCACTTAGTCATTGTAAATACATTATTGTACAAATTGTACTAGTATCTATCTGCCAAGGGTTGAAGAGGCAATTTTGGTAGGTCTAGGATCATCATTAGGTGGTTTTATAAAAGTTGGGGTTATGGTCTAGTATATCTTCTTCTTCTACATCATTCTATATCATTGTAGTGTGGACCATTTCCCCTGGTACGGGAGTTAATTCTTCTTTTATTCTTCTATAGGGTGGTAGGGTGGTGCTAGGGTGAGTTGTAGCTCATTGGGTGTTGGGGCATCCATTGAGTTGACTACTAAAGAATCTCGGCGTTGGAGCATCCATCCAGTGGGATCTAGAGAAAAATGCTTTTCTAGATTCTATGAATTTAGAGCTTTATTTTCAATTGGAGTCGAATATTAAATAATTATTAGAAAATCATTAGGTGGTTTTTGTCCCGGAGTGGGTTTCCACCTTAAAAACTATGTGCATTTGTGTTCCTCTTGTTTGTAAAAACACTGATAATAATTGAAGATTAACTAATGCTCTAATTGGAAGGAATACTAATTCACCCCTCCCCCCCCCCCTCTCAGTATTTCCAACAAAGAGAAGCATCATGACATAAATTTTTGTTGATACATCATCAGCGTTGTCATTGTTGAGCAATTTAGATCCATATTGGAAATCCCAAATGTTGGTGGATTATTCCAAGAATCTTCACACTTGTATGATACTTGATGACCTGTTGCATGAAGAGGGCTATTTAGTCCAAGATGGATTCATCTATCATCATGGTAGGATCTTCTTGTCTAGAGCCTCCAAGCTCAAGAAGAAGTTGCTACAAAGAGCTTATGAAAAGTTTTGTTTCAGCCACATGTATTCCATGAAGATCGACAACATCATCATAAGGAGCTTTGACTGGGAAGGCTTGAAAGAAGAACTACATCAGCATTTTCAAGAATGCATGAACTATGTGGAGTTGGGGCAGCAACATGACTCTATGAAGGAGTTATTTCAGCCATCTCTTCCTTCTTTTGAGAAAGGAGATAGATCTAGGCACCACCCCATTTGTATGAGGAGGATTGTTGGTGAAGAATATGCTCATGTAAGACATGCTTTATTTTCTGATTGTATGCATTCTTTCCCCATGTTTATGCAGGCCATGGCTCCAAGGAGGAGTAATATATCTTGTAAACTTCATGGCCAACATTGGGCCACAAAAATTTCTGAATTTGGCCACTCCCTTGATGAACAAATGGAGATTTTCCATCATGATGGGTGCTTACCTAAGGCACCAAATATATCTCACACTTTCAGCCATAGTGAGATAACATGGGCAGGAAGTAAGTGGTGGGGAAACCACTTACCATATCTTGATATGATGCAAGTAGGAGATGCACTGCGCTAGTTTCACATGTGGGACTATGACCTACCTCCACATGCTCAAATTTCTATTTGTATGTATGTAGTTTTGCTCCCATACATTGATGATATACTTGTACTTTTTATGGGAATGTATGGAGGGAGGATGGGAGGTATGCATGCGCCTAATGGGCTGGATATTTTCCATGTATCTTATGCTACATGTTTCGGGGAGGACATTGGGAAAGCCATGTTTGTTTCATTTGAGTTATTGTCTCCTTGTGGGATGAATTATTTACATCTCATGAGAAATTTGGAGGAACAATTCATGGAGGGTTGGATTGGTGAACACTTAGCTTATGGAGGAAGATTAACACATGATGGTGTCACCAATGGAGGAGGAGAAGAGTTACAGCACTCACCTTATCATTTGCTTGAGGACAAGCAACATTTTTGAGGGGAGGACTATAATATTCCCAGTTAGTCCTAAGCTAATGGGAACATTCAATTTTTTTTTTATTTTTTTGTTTCATGAATAAAATTGTAAAGGAGGTTCATAAAACTCTTAAACAGTAAATAAATCAATTCCAAATGTGAAAAATGCTATATCTTGGCTATGTGAGAAAGCACCCTTCGGTGTGAAAGGGGCTGAACATTTTGACTGGGTCAACCATGACCAAATCTACAATGTTTTCTTGGAGGAGTAGCCATCAATGAGGCACAACGCAATTTTAGATGGAGATGGCTCATGTGAAAGGAGCTATTTCATTGAAGGTGGTTTAGGGTTTGCAAGCTGTCAACTTATAAAAGAAATCGGATGGCAGCATGAGAAGGTTGTTGAGGTGATTACATTTTTCTAAGTATATTATCTGTTTAGACATATATCATTCTCTTATTGTTTAGCTGAGAATAGTGTTGTTTAACATTGGGAGTTCCTAGTCCGAAATCCCACCTCTTTCTTTGAGAGTCCTCTTGGAAGAGAATTGCATTTCTTGTCCACTATCTGGCTGAATGCCAAGCTTCTTCTTCCAACTACAACACAGATCCTGTTGAGGGTTTGGTTGTCTTTGAAAGCTGTAGCAAGTGGAGGCTAGATCTACTCAAATATAGACCATTCTAGTGCTCCCTTTTAGTGGGGAAGGCTTCTATCCCACTGGAAGAGAGTATTGGATCAGTGGAGCGTCAATTTCAGATCTTGGCATGTGGCCAAAAATATCTTAAACCCTACAGCGCAGTTTTACTTCCAGATCTGCATTTTTCTGTAGATGTTGTTGCAGGGTATTTTGGCATAACTTTTTGGAGTGATTTTCATGTGTTGGGGATCTGCCCTTCACCTTTGAGATCCATTAGAGAGGATCATTGTATTGTATATATCAGATCAGATCCGAACATTCCTGAATATCTAAAGATTTCTGCAGATCTATAGCTTTAGATCTCAGATCTACTCCATGTGCTTCATGTATTTCTAAAAACCCCATGGGGATTTTGAAGAAGAGTCTTTATAGTGTATGGATCTATCATATATTTGACTTTTCATGCATTATTTTTCTCTAGATCTAAGTTGTAATCAACAGTTGTTGCAGCCTAATAAAAATAACGTTTTCAAGGAAGTTTTTGTTCATATACATGGTTGCAGAACCTCTTTTTGAGGATTTTCCTTCATTGGAGACTTCTATTTCCTCTTGTATATCTCACGGGCTTCATTTTACATCTAATTTTCTGTTGTAAATGTTAAAGAAGAGTCTCCATATTTGCCTCCTGTTATAATCTTGATGAGCTGCGGTATTTTTCCTACCTAACAATTATATATTGTTGCATTCCTATTTGGGAATATTACACAAAGGTTTTAGACATAGAAATGAGGAGTGAAGGAGAAAGGAGGGAAAAATGAATATCGCAATCGAGGTCTGGAAGTGGAAGTTGTTAACAAGGACCAAATGGGAAATGTGATTGCGAAAAGGAGCGATGGTAAGTCTAAAGGGAAAAAATGTGGTTTCTAATGTTTTGACTATTTTTAATAAAAGAGAAGCAAAGGGAAGTAGAAAGGGATATTGCATTCGGGCTTGGAATGAGAGAGCGTTAATAAAGATCACAAGCAATTTTTGATTTGAAATGGAGCGAGGTATGGCGAGCGGGATTTTTGAGGAGAAAGGGCGAAGGTCTAATTCTAATGCTTTTCAATCGTTTTGGGAATGAAAAGGGGCGATGGATGCAAATAAGAGAAAAAGGAGGGAAATGGAGGCATAACAGTAGTGCTCAGGCGTGAAAATAGAGCCGAGAAATGAAGCGGGATGGCTTGATGATCTTCCTGGGGATTTTGATGTTTATTCCTGCAAACAAAGTTGTGGATTCATGTACGAAAAATAGAGGAAACAGGTGACAAAAAAGTGAACAGAAAGTAGTTTTTGGTCCTATGGGAAGGTTCGCCCTCCTCAAGCTCTATTGATAGAGGTGAGAAGGGGGTCTTGATCCACAACTTTTCTTGGGTTTTCTCCTCTATTCTATCACTCACAAGAAAATGAACAAATATAGCAACACACTGAAAGAAAAAACTAAGCAACGATGAAACTATGAGAAGTAGAACTAATTGAATGACAAAAAAAACTAAAAACTAAAAAAAAAAAACTAGCTTAATGGAAGAAAGGAAAATATAGTAACAGCGGAGAAGCTAAGGCACATGGATTGGGCCCTAACCCAAGAGCCTAGCTCTATGAAACTTAATCAGTCAAATGAAATCAGTCTGCTCATTTCATAAAATAATAACATCATACATCTCTAAAAGTTTGATCACTAAGTAAAATAATAAAAATCTCAATAGCTTGCAACAAAGTTTCAACTAGAATCAACTAACTCTGATTTATTTATTCTACAAGGCAGCTACCAATAGCTCCCTAGAAAATAGTGATTAAGTCCACTTGACTCCAAGTAAACAAAGATTGAGTGCACTCCTCTTTGAGTTGCTTGGTTGCCTCTGGAATTCGAATTGCTGGAGAGAATCCTTGGAGATCCTTTGGTTGGCTTTGGAATTCGAATTGCTGGAGAGAATCATTGGGGATCCTTTGGCTGCCTTTGGAATTCAAATTGTTGGAGAGAATCTTTGGGATCCTTTGGCTACCTTTGAGAGTTAAGGAGGGTGGAAAATCCTCCAATAATTTCTCCTTGTTGTCTCCTCCAAGTATTTATGATAAAATCCTTACAAAAATGCTTAATAAATCATGATTTTCTACACTCAACCTCATATTAGGCACTCAGAGTATGTTAGCCTTAATCACCACCTATACTAGCATCATAAAACCAAATAATAATAAAAATGCAAGAAGAATAGATATAAGAATGAAAAAAGGTGACCATTAACCCATCCAAATATGTCTAATGATGGAGCTCATCAGAAGACTTCCTTCAAATCCAAGGAGGGCCTTTTCGAATGGTTGGTCATGCCTTTTGGGTTGATGAATGCTCTCACAACCTTCATGAGGCTGATGGAAGACATCTTGCGGCCATTCACCAACTCATTTGTAGTAGTGTACTTGGATGACATCCTGATATTCAGCCAGACTTGGTAATAGCACCTCCACCACATCCGACAGGTCCTCCAAACACTTCGGCAACACAATTTGTGTGCCAATTTGGGGAAGTGAAATGTTGGCATGACCCAGGTTCAGTATCTGGGATACAATATTGATGAGCGGGGGGTGCATGTGGATCCAACCAAGATCCAAGTCATTTAGGATTGGCCAGCCCCAACCACTCTAAAAGAGCTTTGCATCTTTATGGGTCTTTCTAATTTCTACCATAGGTTCGTGTTGGGTTTCTCTCAAATCACTTGGCCCTTGAGTCAAGTCACCAAGGGAGGAGAGAAAGCAAAATTATTTTGGTCGGAATCTCAACAGAAGGCATTCGTGGAATTGAAACATCGCCTCTACTTTTCCCTAGTGCTCCCATTACCATACTTGCAACAACCATTTGAGATCGAGACAGATGCCTTTGACTATGCTATTGGGGAAATTCTTACTCAACAGGGGCATCCAGTGGCATATCACAGTGATACACTATCCGACACAACCCAAAATTATCCCACTTATGACAAAGAGATGTATTCCATTGTGCAGGCTTGCCGACAATGGAAGCATTACATTTTGGGGAAGGAAACAATCATCCACACAGACCACAGACCCCTGCAGTTCATACAGACACAAGGGAAGATGAAAAATTATCGCCATCATAAGTGGTCCACATATCTGCAACAGTTTCATTTAAACATCAAGTACAAGAAGGGCAACACCAATAATGTTACATACTACCTCAGCCAACCACCGATCGTGGTGTTAACCACCATGCTCAACTCTTGTCGGCACAAGACTTCTGATTGGTCTCTTATCTATAAGAGTGATCCAGAATTCAGCTACACATATAAGACACTCTTGGAGGGTAACCGAGTTCCAAATTTTCACCTCCAGGATGCGTTGTTGTGTCACCTGGGACACCTTTGTGTTCCTTCAAGCGAGCGTGCCAAGATGATTTGGGAAACGCACTACAATCAGGTCGTTGGGCATTTTTGGGTTGAGAAAATAGTGGCAATACTGCATAAGTATTTCTATCAGCCAAACTTGGACAGGATGTCAGGAAGTACATCATATCCTGCACTGCCTGTGCCATTACCAAATCGACCATCAAGAAGCAAGGCCTCTATACTTTGTTTTCTACCCCTATTTGACCTTGGGAATCCATCTCCATGGATTACATGTCGGGCCTTCCTTCTACTAAGCATGGCAACGGCTGTGTTTTCATGGTCATCGACAGATTCTCGAAAATGGCCATTATGGCGACCTGCAAGAAGAATATCACTACATAAACCACTGCTAAACTCTTCTTTGAACAAGTGTGGGTACACTTTTGGATCCCACAGTCTACCATCTTATATCGGGATAGCAGGTTCCTCGGTAAATTTTAGTCCAACCTCTGGTCAATGCTGGACACCAAGCTCACCAAGTCCAGATCTTTCCATCCCCAAACTAATGGCCAGATAGAGGTCATCAACAATATGATCGTACACATTTTGTGTATATACAACTCAAAGCATCCACGCACATGGGATGAGAGCCTCCCCTATGTAAAACATAGTTATAATCATACCCTCCACAACTCAACTGACCACAGCCCCTTTCAAGTGGGCTTGGGATTCCAGCCACTATGTCCCATTGACATAGCCATGCCATTTGCAGCTACTTAGGCTGATTCGGCTCATGTCCAGTCTGAATTTTCCAAGGCGAACAACTTCATTGAGCGCATTCAACATATTCACCAACAGGTTCATGATATATTGGATATAGCCAATGCTAAGTACAATCAGTGGCATGATAAGCATTAGGTGCAACACAACTTCCATGTGGGTGATAAAGTGTGGCTACATTTACAGAAGGAGCACCTCGTTGGACCCCACCACAAGCTTCACCCGCTCCGATATGGGCCATACACCATCACCAAGGCTGTAGGGGACAATGCCTTTGAGCTCATTATTCCACCATTCCTTGGTCTGGACCCAGTGTTCAATGTGGACTGCCTTCGACCCTACTTTCCACCTCTACTGGACACATCCGACATGGAAAAACAACTCACACCAACAAAGTTAAACCTAGACTGCATGGAACAAGCCACAAATGATTGGATTATGGAAACACATATCAAGAACACCCGCCTGTAGAGGATCTAGCTATATCAAGTTGTCAAATCAGGCCAACTCCTTCACCAGGGAAATTGGCTCACCAGGGACCAAGTTCAACAGAAGTTTCCTCATCTCATGGAGGAACTCAACACAATGGGGAACATTTCTTCCTAAGGGGGGAGGAATGATCTAGGTGGATATTGGTGGCCACTCGCCTATTCCACTTGGACCCCCATCATTTTTTCTTTTAGTTTTTCAGTTTCCTTTATTGTAGCACAATTTACTATTTTGGCAGTTTTTCAGGTCCTGAACTTCTAGAACTGTTTTAAGGCCCTAAACGACATTTTTTGGGAAAACAAAGAGAAACATGGGTCTATGGACCCATGTTTCTCACTCAAAAGTTGTAATCCTCAGATAGATATTTCTAACGAGGCATTGAGAACATCAAACGAAAATCGTATGCCAAAGTTACATCCTCAAGAAGTTGATGTACCAATTTTACCCAAAAGGGGTTCGTAATTTTGGCACTTCATCTCCTAGGGTTAGGTTTTTGGATGTTTAGGTTTTCCATTGTTTCTCAATAATATATAGGCCTTTGAGCCTCATTTTAACACAGATTTTAGAGGCTTGTAGCCACCACATCTCTTCTCAGAGATAAGCTACCGGTGCCTTAGCTAGTTTATTTCCATTCAGTCTGTAAACAAATTTCAGATCTTTGATATTAATGAAATGAAGTGTTATTTCCGTTGCATATTTGTATTTATGGTTATATGTGTATTATGTTATGTTCCTACATAAATTTGGATCATTTATACTACTGAGAGAAGATCAATCTCTATCAGGTTTATTTGCAGTTTTTCTTTCTTTCATTAGAAATTAGCAGTTAGAGTAGCATGCACCATTGCATTCTCTAGAAGAGTCTTGGTTTTTGTGAAGCACGTCATCATAGAAGGAAGCATATGATAGTAGAAAATTTAGAGTCTACATCATCAAATTTCTTTGGAAGAAGTCATCTAGCTAACAAGAATAAGAATATTTAGACCATTTTGCACATCATAGTTCATTCAAGTATTTTCTAACATAATGTTAGAGGTAGTCATCTTACATAAAGGATCACCAGGATCCTCCAATAAGAACCATCATTTAGGGGAGGTTCTTTAATATTTGGAAGAATCACTATGACATGATTGATATTATTCCATTTAGTATGGAAACAATAATATTGAAGGATAAAGGGATGATGATGGTCAATTTGTGGTTTGAAATATAGAATGAAATCTTTCTCCTCTTAGGAAGGGAAGTTTATCTTCAATAAGGATAGAAGCAAGCTCATTCAAAGAAAAGAAGACTAGATGGTTGTATATATATCTTTAGTAACTCTTCTCTAAAAGGTAGAATTCATGTCTACAATAATATTGCAGAAATATTTGGTTGTAAGAATGTGCTTGGTAACATGAGCATGAGAGGTCTTCCATGTGGTTACTCGATGCTTGGAAAAAGGACTTTGGTATGGTTTGGAATCGCTAAAGATTGAGACTCTTCCATAAGATAGCATGGCATAGACATGATGATATTGTTCAGACATCCAAATGGTCTCTTAAATAAAAAGAAGATTGGAAATTACAACTTTAAGAAGAAGATATTGTATCTTGATGATTAGTTCATTCCATGGGCACTTTGATTGAAAATTGAAAGCATGGAGAAGGGTTTTTGCACAATATGGATATATACCATGCAGAAGGATTTTGATCTCAAAGGAAACAAGTAAGAAGAATTTGACATCCTGACAAAAGGCCATCATGATGATGTAATTATGATATTGATGTTTTGGTATTGGTTATTTGGTTGGTAAATGGTTCTACTACCTAGCAAAATGCATAATAGCAGTTGAGGAGAGTGTATCTACAAATGTTTGTTTTGAGATCAATTCAATTGATACATGGATTGAGTGGATGGATTTGGTAATCCTTGGAGGATTATATGGTCAAGATGTCTACTTCATCTTGGGGTTCAAAGGTAGCAGTACAAAAAGATAACCCGATGTTTATGTTTTGATGACAATGAATATCACTTTCATGATTAGAGGAAGCTATGACTAGATCTACTTTGATTGGCTCAATATAATGTAGATGATGACTAGAGGAAAGTGATATTAAAGGTTGATGACTTGAACCTTGTCACATATTGAAGAAATGGTTTGGCTAAATTACATCCAAAAAGATAAAATCTCAATACGATAAGATGCAAAGGAAAGGAGCAGCCATGCAATTACTTTAATATATCCATAAAAGGACTAGTATTTGATGTATTGATGAAGCTTGAGACAATCTAAAGAGCTTGTGGTTATGTATTCCTAGTTAAAATGAAGTAAGGAATATCCTTTATGCTTGAGAGGGAGTAAGAATTCCCCTTAAATGTTTTAGAAGGAGCAAGGATATATTCCTTGATCACGAGGGAATGAGGATATCCTCTTTGGTTGAGAGGAAGAGATTATGGACATAATATTCTCTTCTTCATGTGTCATGCACTAGGCTAAGACTAATAATCGTACATCTACTGAAGGCCATGGAGGGAGAATGAATAATGGAGGATTAGATAATAATTTATGATTGGGAAATCCAAGAAAGGAAGTAATCTTGTGGACCGACACTCTTTGAGGATTGGATAGGGTATCCAAGATAAGAGTAGTCGTAGATGACCGATATTCTTCGAGGATTAGAAATACAAGATAAGAATAGTCCTAGAAGGGCATACCTAGTGAACATCTAGATGGGGTATGTACCGTGAGAGGTAGTGTGGTGTCTCACGTAAAGCCTCCCAACATTATGCTCTAATATAGTGGAGAGATAGAGATTGTTAGTCAAGGCCTTGTTATGTTGACAATGTTGATTATGATGTAGATTCTTGAGAATGGTTTATCAATCCAACTCTTATTATGAGAATATTTCAGTTTGAAAAAACCCTTGTACACATTATATAATTATGAATACCTCCCTAGTTAAGACGGAGTGTTGGAGAATTCAACTAGATTCGGTCTTCATAATTACCTTTGTACTTATGACATTTTATATTTTTGTAAAAAGAAGAAAAATTATTATTATTTTTTAGCACAGGTTTCTTGCTCAAATTGATTTGTCTCTAGGTAAATCATGTTCTTCATGCTTCTAGGGTTTGTCAAGTCAAAATATTATTTGTCATGAGTGTTGAAGTCAAGTCCCATTTGGGCTTTGAAAAGATAGTTTAAAGAAAATTTTATTTTGAGTCAAAATGTCATTTTTGTCCCTACAAGACCAAGTTGTCCCTATTTGGGGTAATTCAACCTCTTCATATGTGTATATATAAGACTAGTTTGACCTCATTTGGAGGAAATATTAATAAACTTTGATCTCTTGAGAAAGGAGGAAAATTAGCGAAAAAAGACAAGGAAATAAATCAAATCCAAGGATAGATAAAGCAAGGTCAAAGGAGAAGAGAATATTCCCTAAAAACTCCCACACGTGCAAAATTTTAGAGTTGTAGGAGGGATAAAAATTGCATTTTGTTGCAAGAGACCGAAATTTTTTTATAGGGGTTGAAATCTGAAGTTTGACCAGTTTTGGAATGGTTTGACCATTGTTGACTTTTGGAGACTTTTACTTGTTGGAAAGGCTTGGAAGGAGTGTTGACTTGGGGCTTGTGAGTAGACTTGGTCTTGGCATTTGGGTCTTGCATTTATGATTTGATATGATTCTATAAGAACAGAAGAAATTATTTATGGATTTTCCCTTTTGAGGGATTTTACCCTGGCTAGAGCCTACATTTTGTTTCTGTTGTATTTTATGATCTTCATGTTTTATTGTCTTGATAATTATTTGTTGAAAAGAATCTAACAAAGAAGAATAAGAAGCTAACAATAAGTTTAGGAGACATTATTAAGGATAAGGAGAATCATTTATTATTGCCCGACTTGATTCTCCGACACATAAATCTTGTTATCTAATCATCATCCTCAAACACTTTCAAATGAATATTATTATCCATAATAGATGGCCTATACAAGATTCATATTTTTCTTCCATTGGTCATTGTTCACATAGTTGCGTGGTAAATGCTACCATTGATAGAGAATCTACTTGTTCATTCATGGCTCTTGGTTGGGCTTCTACGAATAGTGCCACAAAACCTTCAATAGCATCTAACATTTCCTGCCTATATCTTGTCAAACTTTCATTTTTACAAGCATACAATCCTTTCACTTGGAAAAAAATAAGGTCAAAATCACCAATAATATTTAAAATCTTAATGCCAAATTTAAACCAAGTAAAAGAGCTTCATATTCAACTATATTATTAGTTGCTTCAAATTCAAATGAAAAGCATAACAAATAGTTTTAAATTAGGTGAGGTAAATAAAATACCTGTAGTATTACCTTTTTTGGAACATGAGCCATCAAAACTTTCCATATTTTGTCAGTGTTCTCTTGAGATCATTCACTTGTAGACATGACTATATGAACCAAAACCATCACTGGAGCATACCAATTGATTCTCTAGGTTCCTCGGGTCTTCAACATGATTCTTCCTGAATTTCTCCCAATGTAGAGTCACAACCTCATCATCATTAACAGGAATCTTGATGTATGATACATACATTTGAATGTTTTCACCTAGATCAGTTGCCCACTTTCTTGATAAAAGCATCCCCCATGTGGTTGTAGCATCAATCACAACAATTTCCATTACTAAGAAAATGTTTGGATGAGTTGCAAGGTGAACCCTTAAATTTTTTATTAAGTCACTTATTGGAACTTCCCATGAATCCATAGCACAAATGTTTTTGTTGAACCCTAAAATTGCTTCTTCTTTACAACTCTTTTACACCATATCCTCCTTTTTTATCCTAATAACTCTAATTCATCAGTTTACAAGGTTTATGGCATATTAGGGACATAATCATATTCTGTTTCATAAATGTCAATGTTATTTATTATTTAACTCAATATTCACATGAGCTATTGAATTACAGTGATTATGCCGCTAATGTCTGATTCTGCAGCGAAGCTGAAGGTTTGAAGTGTTCCAAAGCTCCAGCCGAAGAAAAAGGCATATGGGTAGGTGGAAAACAGTTGGCACAATGATTTTTACCTATATTCGTAACCTAGATCGATAAGGGAAGCAGCATAGCATCTCAGTCAAAGTAAAATTCAACCATTATGGAAGGTGAATCAAGCATGCGAGAAATTAGTAGATGCATATATCCAGCCTCGTGATTTGCTTCGCTAATAGAAAATCATGTTATATTATCGATTTATGTTAATTTTAGTCATTTTCGAGTAAGGAAGAGTCATAATACTCTGAAACAGTTATGAGCACGAGATAATAAATCTGCCTCCGGGCATGACAGTCACAAACTTGGATTTTATTTGAAAACACTATTTTTTTTACAAATATAAAAACTTTGGTTCTGCTTCATCCTTTGTTGTGTGATTTATCAATGTGGATTTAGTCTTCTGAATGTATGGTTTTGACACCTACTTCTCGCAGGAGAACCCCCTCAAGTTGTAAGGTTTTCATTATTTGTAGATAACATTTAAAATCTCTGTTTGTTGTATCATTTCAATAGTTTTTTTAAATTCTTAAGTTGGATTTTCAAATGAATGTTTGGGATTGTTTTATTAATAATTTTTAATTATTTTTTTGTAGAGTGAAGCAAGATCTCTTATGCACATGGACAAAGTATAGGTTAATATAAATTTGCATTGTAGTTGTGTGAATAGGATTTCAATTTAGAGTTAATCTCTTTTTGTCAAAAGAAAGTGTGATTTCACTTCAAGAAAGTGTGATTTATTTCAAGCAACTATGATTTCATTTCAAGCAAGTCTGATTTATTTCAAGCAATAGTGAAGCAAGTGTGATTTTCCTTTGAGCACGAGTAATATTTATTTCTGCAAAGTGTGATATTTATTTTTGAGCAAGTGTGATAATTTTATGCTGATTTTAGTTTTCAATTAACTTTTTTTAAGCAAGTGTGATAATTTTGATTTTAGAGTAAAATTTTTATTTTCATATTTAACATGTGCATCTTGATATCTCAATTTAACTTAGGAATTTTTTGAATAATAAATACTCCTACCACATACAGTGCACATGAATTCCATTAGTATACTAGCATTGGTTGATAATTCATGTAATTAATTTAACTCCAATTAAATTACCAAGCATTTTGGCGTCGTTGTCGTGGAAGTGTATATAGGAGTCTTTCTTTTTCTCTTCATAAAAACAAAAATTTTAAAAATGATATGCATAGGGAAAGAGATTCTAGAGTTAGATTTGTAAGAGGTAGGAGTTCAATTCCAACATCACCACTCACACCACCAATGCCTCGTAGTTCCACACCATCCACCAAAACTCGTATTCCATCAATTGCAAGCAAACTTAGACATCTTGAGGTACTTAGATCTGAAATCCAACCTAGAGATTCATAAACTTCTTCTATTGAAGACTCAGTATAGGAAGAATATCCTACACCCCCAACATAAGGAGTATTTTTTTCTATCTTCAACTGGAGAACAATTTCTAGGACAAGAATTGGAAACCCCTAGTGAATATGCTACAGGAACATTCATATGCTTATGCATGGGAATACACTGATATGAAAGGAATTGACCCAAACACTTGTATGCATCATATCTATATTGAAGAATATGTCATACCAATCTGACAACCCCATAGGAGGATGAATCCAAACTTAAGGGAAATTGTTGAGGAACTACAAAAATTGTTAAAAGTGGATTTCATTTATCCAATATCAGATAGTGAGTGGGTCTCACATTTGGTAATTGTTCCTAAAAATAATGGAAAATAGAGAGTATACATTTATTATAGGGAATTTAATAAAGTCACTTTAAAATATCATTTTCCACTTCCTTTTATAGATCAAGTCCTTGATACATTGGCAGGGAAAAATTATTTTCATTCTTGAATGATTTTAGTGGATATAACCAAATCCAAGTGGCTCTAGACGACCAAGATAAAACAACCTTTACCTGTCCATGGGAAACTTATGCTTACTGAGTACTTCCTTTTGGGTTATGTAATGCACCAGCAACATTCCAAAGGGAAATTCTAGGCATTTTTTCTTACCTAATTCATGATTATGTGGAAGTTTACATGGATGATTTTATTGTCTATGGAAACTCTTTTGAAGAATATCTTAAAAATTTTGAAAAATTTATCATCAGATGTAAAGAAGAAAATCTCTCATTAAACCATGAAAATTTTTTTATGATGTTTACTGAGGGAATTGTTCTAAGCCGCCATATTTCAGGAGATGGAATTAAAGTTGATGCATATAAGGTAGAATTCATATCTAAATTATCAATTCCTACTTGTCAAAGGGATGTTAGGATTTTTCTTGGTTTTATCAGCTATTATATAATATTTATAAAAAACTTTACAAATATTGTCTCTCCACTTTTCAAATTGCTTACAAAATATTGTGAATTCATCTGGAATTCTGACTAGCATAAAGCTTTTGAAACATTGAAAGAAAATATTTCCAAAGCACCCATTTTAAGAGGACCAAATTGGAAACTACATTTTAATATTTCAAATGATGCCCCAAATACAACTTTAGGAGTTGTATTAGGACAAAAATATTTGACTCCTTATGCTATTTACTACAGAAGAAAAAATTTAACCCCTGCAGAGTTGAATTACACTGTAACAGAAAAGGAGTTTTTAGTCATTGTACATGCCATCAATAAATTCAGACATCATATCACTGGTATGAAACCTTCATTCACATAGATCATTCTACAATTAGGTATTTAATGAATAAGTCAATTCCTAATGGCAGAATTATAAGATGATTATTGTTATAACAAGAATTCAATATTACTATTTTAGATAGACCTAGAAATAAAAACATAGTTGTTGATTTTCTATCTAGAATCCAAAATGATAAAATGATATGCATGTATAAGGTAATTTTCATGATCAATATATTTTTGCAGTATCTATTAAATCTCCTTGTTTTGCAAATATTGCTAATTATTGGGTCACACGGAAGTTACCATCATATTTGTCTCCTCAAGAAAAAAAGAAGGTTATTCAAACTAGTGCATCTTATTCATGGATAAATGAAGAATTGTGAAAGATAGGACTAGATCTAATTATTCGAAGATGTGTTAGAGAGGATAAAGTACCATAGATACTAAAATCTTATCATGATAAACCATGTGGATGATATTTTGATGATAAAAGAACTACTTATAAATTTCTTCTCTTAGGATACTATGGGCCTTCTATTTTTAAAGACGCCAAAGAATATGTTAAGAGATGTGATAGTTGTCAAAGTATGGGGAAGTTTGTTCCTTCAGATGAAATGTCTCTACAACCTCAGGTACTTATTGAACCTTTTGAAAAATGGGTAGTGTTTATTGATGGTAGCATCAGATGTGCTCTAGCCTTGTAATTTTGTATATAGGCTAGGACACATGTATTCTATAAAACCCAGAAATGGTTTTTGAAAATTCCACTTAGAGATGGTTTAATTAAAATAGTTAATCATTTTTTAATGTTTTTCTAAGTCTAAACTTAGGGAAATTGATTAATTAAAGGGTATTAATTAAACTAAGTGTGAATCTTCTAGATAAAGTCATGGATCACCTCCAAGTTAATCTTAGCCCTTGATTATGTTTTAATCTTGGTCATTGAAGGTTCAACAGAAGAATATAAGAAGGAGGGTGAGGGTCCTATGGACAATACGTTGTGACACTTGAGCCATTGAGCATTTTCGATTTGTGTGAGGAGACACAGCTTTTAATCAAAGATAAAATCACTAGGGTAGGTTTTGATAAGTGAGTTTGATTCAGTAATCAGATCTAGAGAGGGGCAGAAGCACAAATAGGGCAGGTGGACCAATAATACATTTCAGATGGAGGCAGTATTTACGCAGAAGAGAGACAACATAGTTTTCTGCAGAGGTGACGAAGTTCCTGCAGAGAATCATGCAAAACCAGCATAATGTCTCTTGGATTCAGTCTGGAGAAAGCTAGAGGTTGGGGTTCTGAGCTAGGAGGGCCAAAATATAGCTTCAGATCAGCCATATCAACTGCAGATAAGGGTGACATAGTTCCTTAATCTTGCCCACGTAGGCTTACGCAGAGGCAGTGAGGGCTTCACCAGCGTTTTTTTTTATCAGCCGGAGACTTGTTGAGTAAGGTATATCTCACAGTTATTTTTTTGTCTAGAATTCTCAAAAGGGTTTTCCAGATGTTGGCACCCTAGTTTTATTCAAGATTTTGCTGCTTAATAATACAAACACTCAGATCTGTTGCATCGGTTTTCCCAAGTTGGGTTTTTCTAGGGACTTAGTCCGAAAACAACGGTGTCACACGTGGATGTTTTTCATTGTATTTTGTTCAAATTGTTTCAGCACTTATATTTATTTCCGCAACATTATTTGTGTAGACTGCTTCAGAAATTACTTTAATATTTCACAGTAATGAAATAATTATGTAACATAATAGAAGTAATTCAGATTTTTTGCAGTAGGAATCCGGATCTAGGATTTTTTACATGGTAACGGAGCTTATTAAAGCTGAAGTGTAGGTGAAACACAAGTGAACCAGTAGATCAGCGCTGAAGAGTCTAGGATCTGTGTAATCAGCAGCAGACCCTCCCAGAAAATATGTTGGCCAGGCCAGGAGAGCATTTTAGTGCAGAAAAGTCTACCTCTGAGAGAGTTCACAGAGGGGTAAGCTTTTTCAGTTGCAGAAGAGGCAGCGTAGCTGAAGGACGTAGTTACTGCACAACAGTAAGAGCTGGTGCATAAGCGTCAGAAAATTCTAGAAAACACAATTGGGGATTTCTTGACCTCAGAAGAGTTCCTTACTCAAAGAAACTCAGTTTTTCTCGTGCAGCAGCGGAAGCAGTGACTTAATCCTCAAGGAGTACGTAATTCTAGCTGAGCAGAGGGTTAAAGGAATATTTCGACAAAGTTGAGGAGTTGGCCAGCAATGGATGCATTACCAAGATAGATTGGAGGGTGCCTCAAACTATGTTATTTGGAAATAAAGGATAGAGTTTCTCCTTGACGAGCATGATCTGAAAGCCCTCATAGATAGCGTAGTTGTAGAACCTCTTGATGCATCACACCTGAGGAAATTCAAGAAGAATATGGCAAGAGCCAAGCGTTTTATCCTAGATGGAGTAAAGGATCATATCGTACCCCACATAGTTGCAAATACCACAACTTGAGAAATGTGGGTAGGGCTAGAAAATATATACCAAGGACCTTCTGATCAACGGAAGATGTACCTTAAAGAGAAGATGCAGAATATCAGGATGATGAAGGGAGAGTGTTTTGACTCCTTCTTGTCTCGGATCCAGGAAAATAAAGATAAATTGTCTGCAGTAGGATCTACTCCTAGAGACTCACAGCAAGTAAGGCTCACGTTGAACTTTGTTTCAGAGGATTATCAAGTCTTTGTCCAAAGAATATTGGGCAGAGAAAGACTTCCAGGATGGGAAGCAATGTGGGTAGCCTTACAACAAGAAGAGTTGAGGAGAGATCTCCTAAAAATCAACTTGGAGGATGGCAGTAGCAGTTCAAAGGTCAAGAAGGAGGAAGAAGATAACACTTCCCTTACGTCAAAAGGGCAACAGAAGCAGAAAAAGAAATATCTGTCCAAGATCAAGTGCTTCCGGTGTGGGGAAATAGGGCATTATACCACACAGTGTCCTCTTAATAAAAAGGATAAATAGGAGAAGGAAGATCCACAAACAGGAGCTACCAAGATTGAGACAGAAACCTTGTTAGCTCATATTCCGAAAGGAGAGAAGTGGGTTGACTTGGATTTGTAGATCCATAATCTACAAGCAGGCGGGATCCTTGATTATTTACGAACTCTTGGATAACATGTGAGCTACGACAGCCTAAAGACAGTAGCAGGATGGACAGTTGCAACAGAAGATGAGAAGGCAGTGCAGTGGCTAGTAGTACTAGAGCCTGATCAACGCAGAGAGGGAGCAACAGCATCAACAGCTGAGCAGCATCAGCGCAGTGCAGTGCAGTGCTCACGCAGTGCAGAGTAGCAACAACGCAATATTTTCAGAGAGATAGTATAGAAACAAGAAACAGTCAGTCTTATTTTCCAATTGCAGATTTCCTTGTCTAATTTCGGATGTTTTTCTGTTGCAATTAGCAACAGTGCAACAGTGCAGCAGCAGCAGAGATGAGCAGAAGTAGTAGCAGATAAGCAGCAGCAGCACAGTGAATAGAGGGGCAGCACAGTGCAAAGCAGTGCTCACGCAGTGTAGATCAGTTCTCACGCAGTGCAGCAGCATGGTTGCAGAATTCAGAGGGAGTTGCAGTATAGTGGCAGTTTGCAGCAGCATGCAGAGTCAGCAACAGTATAGATGCAACAACTTTCTTGTGCAGTGTTGGTGAGTAGCATCAATAGCACAACAACAGATAATCCAGAAATTAGAGGCAACATATTGAGTTGTTTTGCTAGAGCACTTTCCTCGCTAAGAGAGAGTGTTGATTTATGGTAGCAGCAGATGTGCTCTAGCCTTGTAATTTTGTATATAGGCTAGGAAACATGTATTCCATAAAACCCAGAAATGGTGTTGGAAAATTCCACTAAGAGATGTTTTAATTAAAATAATTAATCATTTTTTAATGTTTTCCTAAGTCTAAACTTAGGGAAATTGATTAATTAAAGGGCATTAATTAAACTAAGTGTGAATCTTATAGATAAAGTCATAGATCACCTCCAAGTTAATCTTAGACCTTGATTATGTTTTAATCTTAGCTGTTGAAGGTTCAATAGAATAATATAAGAAGGAGGGTGAAGGTCCTATGGAAAATACATTGTGACACTTGAGCCATTGAGCATTTTCGATTTGTGTGAGGAGACACAGTTTTTTATCAAGGATAAAATCACTAGGGTAGGGTTTGCTAAGTGATTGTGATTCACTAATAAAATCTAGAGAGGGGCAGAAGCAGAGATTGTTCAGGTGGACCAAGAATATATTTCAGAGAGAGGAAGCATTTACTCAAAAGAGAGAGCACATTTTTCTGCAGAGGTGACGCAGTTCCTACAGAGAAAATTACAGAACCAACGCAGTGTCTCTTGGAGTCAATCCAGAGAAAGCTAGAGGCTAGGGTTCTAAGCCAGGATGGCCAAAATCAAACTTCATATCAGCCAGATCAGTTGCAGAGAAGGGTGACGCAGTTCCTCAAGCTTGCCCACACATGCTTACGCAGATCCAGCGTAGGCAATCATGCAGAGGCTGTGAGGGCTTCACCAGCGCTATTTTTTATCAGCCAGAGACTTGCTGAGTGAGGTATATCTCATAGTTATTTTGATGTCTAGAATTCTCTGAAGGGTTTGCCGGATATTGGCACCCTAGTTGTATTCAAGATTATGTTGCTTAATAATACAAACCCTCAGATCTGCTGCACCAATTTTCCTAAGTTGGGTTTTTCCAGGGACTTAGTCCAAAAACAACTGTGTCACATGTGGATGTTTTTCATTATATTTTGTTTAGATTGTTTCAGCATTTAGATTTATTTTCGCAACATTATTTGTGTAGACTGCTTCAGAAATTACTTTGATATTTCATAGCAATGAAATAATTATGTAACATAATAGAAGAAGTAATTCAGATTTGTTGCAGTAGGAATCCGAATCTAGGATTTTTCACAGGCAGCAAATTTTTTTGGTCCAATCAATCCTTCGTCAAGAAAAAAAAGGTACGTTCTTGTATGTACAGATTATTGTTGAAAAGTCAAAAAGAAATGTGTGTCTAATTTAATTTTCCCTCAATTAAATTGGACAATAAAATGTAATTTTATCTCATAATCACTTGCAATAGTTAACTGAGTGTGATAAACTCAGTTAGCTCATGTATTTTGAGTTGAGGGTGGTTGGTGAGGCATGCAGAGTGATTCTATTAGTTATGGAATTCGAATTGCAATTAGTGCATTAGTTTAATGCATGAGAAATCTGTTAACTTAATTTATTGAGTTAAATTCAGTTGAACTAGTTGTAACTGTTTGTTGCACTAGTGAGAGATCAAGTGAATCAAATCAGATTTAATTCACATGCAATGATCTACCATGCAACTAATGATTTAATATTAATAGTTGCATGCATGTCAGTTCTAGTGGAGACCCAGTTGATACAAAGGTTAAAGGGATGTTAATTATCAGTTGTATCATTATTAGGTTTCCCGCATGTAGCGAGACATCCATTGGATTTCCCATGATGCTTGCGCAATTTTGGAAGGCTGAAATTCATAAAGAATAGGGATTTTATTCCACATGAATTGTGCAAGCAAGTCAAGCTGATTAGAGGCAGGAAATTGGAAATTGGCTAAGTGTTGGATAATTTTGTCTGGGTCAATGTGAGACAGTTGTGAGAGTGCAGGAGACTCTTGTGAGAAGAGTGCGTTGTAATTGTTTCATGATTCCATAGTGAATATACAATATAAGATAGAGTGGTTTTGAGCAGCAAGCTCTCCCCGGGAAAATATATGTGTTGTGGTTTGATTTTCTTCTTTCTTTACTTGTTGTGATTGGTGATCGTGTTTATTTTCCTAAATTTATTTGTAGAAGGATTAAGTATCTAGCTTTAGTACATTTCTTGATTGGATTGAATCTATTGATATACATATGTTTGTATAATTTCTACAATCATGTTACAAAATGGGTAGAAGCTAAAGCACTTCCTTTTTATACTGAAAATGTTGTAGCTTCATTTCTTTTTTAGGATACTTTCACTCTTTTTTGTGTCTCAAGGGAAACTGTGATAGATCAAGGTACTCAATTTACATCCAAGTTGGTACAGAAGATAATAAAAAATCAAACATCAAAAATCCACTCCATATCATCCATAAGAAAATGGACAATTTGAATCTACCAATAAATTAATTGAAGCAGCTCTTACCAAGATTGTGCATCTGCATAGAAGAGATTGGGAAGAAAATATTCCAGAAGCTTTATGGTCATACCATACCACATGGATAAAAACAACAAGATACACTCCTTATGAACTTGTTTATGGAAAGTAAGTCTTGTTTCCTATTGAGTTCCAGATAAATACCTTTAAAACAACAGTCAAATAAGGTCGATCTATCATAAGCACAAATACAAAGAATGGAGAAATTTAATGATCTTGATGAGATACGACAAGATGCTATTCATAGAACCAATATAGTTCAACAACAAAGATCAAGGTGGCATGATAATTTTATCAAAGAAAGAAAATTCCAGCTTGGTGATTAGGCATTGCTTTTTTATTCAAAATTTAAATATTTTCAGGGAAAATTTCAAACTCATTGGCTTGGTCCTTATGAGATTGAAATTGTCTTTGATAATGGAGCAGTCAGAATCAGAAATATTGATGAAGAAAAAGAAATTGTCCTTGTAAATGGTCATAGATTACAAATATATCATAAACCATTAACGAAGGAAGAGTTCGTAATAAATATGCAAGATAATATCAATTTGAAGTTGGTCAAGGAAGATTCTTCTTCCTCTCCAACTTAGCCTTCTACTTTCCTTTTCAAAATAATATATATAAGAGAATAAAAAATGATGAAAATAAAATTTTTGTATAAACATGGAAATTAACAATGTTGGCAAGTTTATAAAGAAAATCTAAGTTGAAAACCAAGAATCCTTGGCAACATAGATTTTCTTTTTAAATTCTCTATTCTTGTCCCATTTTCTTTTTATTCCTCTTTTATCTTTTGAAAAATAAGGTAGATACAAAATTGTCAACATTCTGCAGCTCTCATGAAATTCTGCAGCTAATTTGATAGATTACAACCAATGCAAATGGAGATCATGGCAAAATAAAATTGAATGAAGATTACAGGTAGAGAAACCTGAACACAACCTAAAGCAACCTGCAAAAGGAAAAAAATAAGTAAGGAAAAGATATAAGATATGTATACATTAGTTAGATAATAAAGGTAAAAACATTTGAATTATAAAATATAATATGAGTGACCATTGCTACCACTATTCTGTAAAATGATTACTATGGCATGACTTCGAAATTAAGGAAAATATCTATGTCTTGTCAAATGAATCTATTATGAAGAATTCATATAATTCAAACGCATTTACTTCTCTTCATATATCATTCCACTTCATGCGTAGTCCTTCCATCACACCTATTTCACTCAAACTTGTTTTCATTGTTGAAAACGCCTCTTACCTAAACTCTGCCTTTTTCAACTCACTCCATAACCGAATTCCTTCCACAGTAGCTTTATCAAAAGAGAAATTGAGGGCTAACTTTTCTCCAACATGGGAGTCATCGTACGCTTAGAGAGGAATGGGGCTAAATTCCTTGAAGGATATCCACAGGTTAGACAGTAGTTGCAGCAAGCACAGTGGCTAGAGTTCATGGAAAAAATTGATGTGCATGAAAAATAAGTGACAAAATCCTTTGCTGGGGAATACAATGGCATAGAAGCAGAGATTGGGGTCATGAAATTTGTTTTAACAGATTCATTTGTAGCGAAGGCTATATGATTGCCAAGAATCAGTGAAAGTTGGCTCAAGAACCAAAAAATTGAAGAGGAAGAGTGGAAAGTTTTCCTCAAGAATCTAGGTATGGATACTTTTTTGTGTTTAAAAAGGGGATATCAGTCACAGCTTTGAAGAAAAAATGGAGGAATTTTCTATTGATTATTCAAAAATTTATAACTTGTGAAGGTAGGTTCGGTAACATGTTCTTCTACCATGCACGATTGATGATGAATTTTCCTAAAGGAAATTAAATTAACCTACCATACTTCTTACTTCATAGCTTGAGAAAAATGTTTGGAAACATACAAAGAAAAATACAGTCCATAGATAATGCCTTATACCACCATGTATTAGTGAAAATGTTGATTGAAGCCCATCTGAAAAACGTAGGACACAATTGGGAATATTTCTTAATTAGAAATCATTTTAAGGAGGCAGAACAAGGAGAACCCAATAAAACAAGGAAGAGTAAAAGGAAATTTCCTTTAATCCCTAAGGATAACCCACCTCCATTACAAAAACAAGATTTAGAGGATGAAAATCCTCTTGCAAGTGTGTTGGAGACACTTAAACAGAGAAATTTTAGAAGAAAGAAAGCCAACAATAAAGGAGAAAGTTCATCCAAAAAGAAAATAGAGCAAGAGGAACTTAAGAAGCAGTCCCTTACTATTGAAAAACCATCATCTATTGTAAGAAGAAGTGCAAGGCTCAACAAAATAGTTCATGGAGAGTCTCAAAATTCCCCATGATTAATCAACTTAGAAGAAGATGAGGAACTGAGAGTTCCATCACTGAGAGTTCCATCATCTAAAATTCTATCACCATTTTCCAGTCCAACTAAGAGAAATCCTGAAATAGATCATGTTCAGTAAGAGATATATGACTACATAGAGTATTTGGAGTAAAGAGCTACAGGGAAAACATGGAATCATCCTCCAACCAAGAGGAAATTACTCATTTTGATCCTCTATAAAGATCCCAAATTGTAAAAAATCTTTAAAAAGAAATCTATGAGTTGGAGGTACTAAATAGACATTTAAAGCAAGAACATGAAACACTGAAAGTGAAAAATGAAATCCTAAAAACTAAAAATGACAACATCATTTTTCATCTTGGTGTATGGTATGAGAAGAACAATAAATTGAAGGCCTAAAACAAATCTCTTAAAAGGAAGGTGATAAGCTTGCAACATAGAATCTTGATGAAGAAATCAATGATGGCAGTCACTACCAAGAAAGGAAGAAGGAATAACTAGGATGTTCTTGCTCAGACCTCTGAATATGCTCAGTGACAGAGGAGGACCAAAAATTTTGAAATTTTGAATGACATGCAATGTCTTTTGTGTGGGGGGATGTTGAACCCCAAAATTGCTTCTTTTTTACAACTCTCTTACACCCTATCCTCCTCCTTTTTTATCCCAATAACTCTAATTGGGCATCAATTTACAGTTTTTATGGCATAGCAGGTACATAATCATATTCTATTTCATAAATGTCAGTGTTATTTATTATTTAACTCAATATTCACATGAGCTACTGAATTACGGTGATTCTGCAGCTAATGTATGATTCTGCAGCGAAGTTGAATATTTGAAGCATTCTGAAGCTCCAGCCGAAGAACAAGGCATATGGGCAGGTGGAAAATAGTTGGCACAACGATTTTTACCTATCTTCGTAACCTGGATCGATAAGTGAAGCACCACAACAACTCAGTCAAAGTAAAAGTCAACCACTATGGAAGGCGAATCAAGCGAGCGAGAAATTAGTAGATGAAAATATTTAGCCTCATGATTTGCTTCGCTGATAGAAAATCATGAGAGAATCATGTTATCTTATCGATTTATGTTAATTTTAGTCATTTCCGAGTAAGGAAGAGTCGTAATACTCTGAAATAGTTATGAGCATGAGATTATAAATCTACCTCTCAGCATGACAGTCATAGACTTGGATTTTATTTGAATACTATGTTTTTTTGCAAATATAAAAAATTTTCTTTCATTTCATCCTTTATCCTATGATTTATCAATGCGAAATTATTCTTTTGAAGGTGTGGTGTTGACACCTACTTCTCACAGGAGGGCCTCCTCAAGTTGTAAGGTTTTCATTAATTGTAGATAGCATTTCAATTCTCTGTTTGTTGTAGCATTTCATTAGTTTGTTTAAATGCTTAAGTTTGATTTTCAAATGAATGTTTGGGATTGTTTTATTAATATTTCTTAATTATTTTGTTGTAGAGTGAAGTGAGATATCTTGTGCACAGGGACAGAGTATAGGTTGATATAAATTTGCAGTTTATTTGTGTGAATAGGATTCCATTTCAAGCAAGTGTGATTTCATTTCAAGCAAGTGTGATTTATTTCAAGCAACTATGATTTCATTTCAAGCAAGTGTGATTTATTTCAAGCAAGAGTGAAGCAAGTGTGATTTTCCTTTGAAAAAGAGTAATATTTATTTCTGCAAAGTGTAATATTTATTTTGAGCAAGTGTGATAATTTTATGGTGATATTAGTTTGCAATTAATTATTTTTAAGAAATTGTGATCATTTTGATTTTAGAGTAACATATTTATTTTCATAGCTAACATGTGCATCTTGATATCTCAATTTAACTTAGGACCTAATTGAATAATAAAGACTCCACATACAGTGCACATACATTTCATTAGTGTACTAGACCTGGTTGATAATTCATGTAAGTAGTTTAACTCCATTTAAATTTTCTACAAGGCCTAGAAATCATTAGGCCCGTCCTCTTCATAACCTCAAGTGTCATCACATTCATGGAGACTATGAAATCAAACATAGAATTATGCAATATTTAGTTTGTAATAATAAATGATATGAAGAAAAATTAATGCATTGGATTCTTCCATATTTTGTTGTTAATGCCTGCAAAATGATAAAGGCGTCTTCCCCTTCTTTTATGCTCAAAATAGGTTCACTTTTTACTTCAAAATTGATTTCCTCGCCAGGCTACCTCTTTATTTTTGGATCCATACACAACTCCTTAAGTGGCACTACTACCTTTGCATTGTTTTCCCAAGACACTGTTAAATCCCCCTAAAATATGGAGGAGGCTTCTTCGATATTTTCTTTCTGAATAACCTTAGGCTAGCTTTGTGGAGGAGCTGATGAATGTGGTTCATCAAGATTGTTTGCCTTCCTCCTAATATATGTATTTATTGTATACCTATTGGCTATCACCTGAAAAATCTCTTCTCTCGATGGCATTTCACTTAATATTTTTTTTATATTGATCAATCCCTGAGACATAGACTTGGGAAATTGTTCTTCTTGATAAAAATCACTTCTTAGCACCATATTGAATGCATCTTGAGGACCTATACTATCTTCTCCCATCCTTTCCCAAAATATAGCATGAATATTTTTCGAGTGAAGAGATTTGCATTCCCTACAATAATATGGATGCACTTGATCCAACATATTTGTTGGTTCCAATGAGCTAGGAGGTCCATGATTTGTGGTGGTCTTCTAAAATCATTTCTTGCCAAAAACTTGTATTATTGTTAACTCTTCTCAATTTGTAAAATTGTTTCTGACATGGACACTTGATTCTTATTAATGTGATTTCCAATTTTTATTTGTCAATTAAGAAAGATAATGGATCTAAACTCAAAGGAGGACCTTGATCTTGAATTTGAACCCTTTGTTTGTGTTGAACCTTTTTTCGAGGGGCTAGGAGGTCTTACTTTCTTGACAATATCCAACTCTTGTCCATGCTCTTCATTGTTTTCCTTTTCTTCATACAAATCTTTATCCTTTGCTTCATTTATAAAAAAACCCAAATGGTCTTCGAAACCATTCATGTAATACATCAATATGGTTTCATTAGTGGGCTAATGATTTTGTGGAATTTCATACACAATGTTGTCAAATATTTTGTTAAACTCACCAATAGTTTCATTTTACAATCTCTTAATGTTGGTTAAATAATTTAACAAAAAACATACATCTTTTTGCTCAACCCATTTATCGATAAAAGTATCATGACATGATTCAATAGCCAACACCATCATCTAGAAAACGAAGAAATTGTTTTCTAGCACCTTTCTTGAAAGACAATGAAAATAATTTAAGCAAAACATCAAGATGACAAACAAAGATATCAATCATATGTTACATAAAGGCATCTCAATTCTCTCATGCTCCAACTAAAGGTGGGCATGTCCTTCAGAGACAACATATCATGAGATCGACCTATAATGTTAGCTAGATTAAGAAATTTAAAGTATTTATCAACCATGAAGCCCATTAGATATTGAATATTCAAATAATGCTTAAGCTTGATTTTTAAACTAGATGAGGCCTAAGGGAATTTATTACTTTCTTATTTGTCCTTCTTCCTTTGATAAACTAAATAAGGTTTAGGGAATTGAATAAGCTCACATTGACAGAGTGATTTTGTAAAGTACTTATTTATGTTTTATTAATGCAGAATTGCAAAATGAGACGTACCAATGTTAGTTGAAAGAATCTCACCAAGTATGAATACAAAATAAAAAACTACCCCAAAATTTTTCATTAAGTGTTAGATTGATTTGACCTTCTCCCCAGCGACACCAAAAACATTTACCATGAATAAGAGGATTTACACCTTGAAATAATATTACTCAAAATGTTTTTGAAATGTCATATCAATTGACATTATCCGTGGCAATGGTAACAAAAAAAAATATTTGCTAAAATTAGCAAACTCAATAAGGTCTAGCCAAGGTACTAAAAAGTAAGTACATGGGAGATGCACCCACTATCACCTCAATGCACTCTCCTCTCACTTTTGGATAAGTCTTTAAATGCTACAAGGGTATTCCTACACAACACAACTTCACCAAAGGATTAAGAGAGATCAATGCCTATAAACACTTAAATGATTAATGTTAGGAGTTAAATGAAACATACAATTTGGTCTAACATAAAATATTCTACTGCAAAAAATAAAGACCAACAAGAAAAATACTAAAATATATGAAGATTCCACCATGAAAATTGCACCAAATTTGAGTATGAAAGGCCTTACCAATATTAGAGATGATATCATTGCTAAATACCTTTGGTTTTTGTTGAGATTTTGTGTATTTGGGGTAGCATCAGTTGTGCTCTAGCTCCCAAATTTTGTGGAGGGACTAGAGTACACTTGATCTACAAGACCCATAAATTGATTTGGGAAATTTCATTTGGTTCAGGATATATTAAATTAATTAATTATTTTAATGTATTTCCTAAGTTAAAACTTAGGAAACTTAAATAATTAAAGTGAATTTAATTAAACATGTGATGAAATTGTCTTAAGTCACACAGATCAAGCCCTCTTTTAATCTTAGCCATTGATTCAAGATCTGATCATAATCGTTGGTTTCCCAACGAGGAACGTATAAGGGAAAGGCTTGGGGTCATTTGTAAAGACACACAGAGGCAGAGCATTGAAGCTAAGCTGAGATTCTAGGGCAATGTTTGCTAAGAATACTCAGAAGTGTTTCAGCTGCAGAGAGGGGAATTTAGGCCAAGTGGATGATCTGATCCAGGGATCTAGAATACACAAGAGGTAGAGATCAACTCAGAGGACAGCACAGAGAATAAGGGAAGCTGCAATAGCAAGGACAGTGCAGTCCCTCCAAGGACAACGTGATTTTCAGTAGGAAACCCTCAAAAGGTTACGCACAGACCCTAAGGGGAAGCATAGTGTCTGCGTCACCCAGTCTGGGGTAACGCAGACCTTTCTGGAGCAGCGTTGAGGGTCAGGGGGGCTTTATACGGTGACGCAAAGGCTTTCAGGGGCAGTGCTGGGGTTTCTAGGCCCTAATCTTGGCTGAGTTCTGTAAATCCCATTTGAGAGTGTGGATTAGTCATTATTTTGGCCCTAGATTAGCCAGTGAGTTGTAGATCTAATATTTATCTGTCAGGTTTTCCAGATCTGGAACCCAGGCTTCTTGTATTCAGAAAATTATTAATAATAAACCCCTCTAGCAGCCAGAGACCAGTTTTCCCGCATTGGGTTTTTCCGGGGACTATTTATCCAGAAATAACTATGTCACTTTGTCTATGTGTGCATGAACTTGTTCTAGATCTGGATTGGTGGAGATCTGTTATGTGTTTTGCTTCGATTTTAACTCGAATTTATTTAGTTAATAACTTGTCTAAGTAGGAGTAGCATAACCAGATTAACTGCAATAATTTATGCATGTGTAAGATTCAGAAATTTCCACATGGTATCAGAGCAATTGTAGATCTACGAGGGTCACCAGCAAGAATCTGAAGGATCTAACTGTAGGAAGCAGCTGGAAAAGCATCTGAAACATAGATTTGAAGGGACGACGTAGTTTTCAGAGTCAGATTCACTCAGAGGGAAGGGTGACGATGTCTAACATTGTCTCCTAGAAAGCACACACAATTATTGTGCAAAGGCAGCTCAGAAACAACATTGGATTGGTCTTAAGCCAACCAGTGTGATTCAGATCTGAATCTGTCAGATCCAGAAAAGACTGCAGAAAAGCTGCAGAAATTCAGAAGGTGTTGGTGGGGTTAAATTTCTGAAGTTTTCAGATTTTTAGCCTTAGCACAAGTGACAAAGAGCAGGAGGGGATAAGCTTCTCAGATAGTTTCTGGCAAAAGTAAACTTGCAGTTTGATCAGAGGATCAAAAGAAGAGCTGAATCATAGTTGATTTGGTAGATTTCCAAGGAGGGAAATAAGTTGTCAGAAGGAGCAGAAGGTGCCCGTTTCACCAAGGGCCTTAGATCCATTTCTCTAGCAAAGAGAAGAGGAAGTTCTGACACTTTCTAAGCAGATGGCTCCTCATGGACTGCATGATCAGGATAGGTTGGATGGCCCCTCAAACTTTTCAGCTTGGAAGGCAAGGATCCTGATAGTCCTTGAGGCATACAATCTTAGAGACCATGTAGAGAAAACTTTGGCCACACTGATAGATCCCTATCTCTTTCAGAAGCATAAGGAGGTTGCTGGGCATGTGATCTAAAAATGAAATTATTTGTACTATTGTTCAAAGTATTCATTTCCATTAAATTAAGTATGCAAAGTGTTTGTAAGGTCTTGCAAGTAAAACAAAGTGTTCTTGGTAACTGTTTATGAGTTTAAGTGTGAGGGAATGTTAATTAAATTTACTGTTTAACATCTTGAATCTGGAATACACAGCAGGATAACTTCACCATAAGCACACAGCAACATGAGGCATTTCACCCTCCTGGGCTACATCTGTCGGGTCCAAGGCTCCTAATGGGCACGTCCTTGATATATTATGATGCTCAAATTGGTTTTATATTGATAAAGAAGCCTAAACATGCTGAAACAGTTGTGGAAATGAATTCAGAAGACAGAAATAAGCTAAGTATGGCTTTTATTTCACCTCAAACAGTGAAATGTAGCCCAATGCAGCTCCATTTGCCTCATGGCCCTGATGGCTCTCCAAGCTTCCCTGGAGAAAAAATGGCTGAAAGACACCTCTGTTGGCTCTACAACATGTTCCAATGGCTCCAGAATCCTCAAAATACTAAAAATTGACTAAACTTTTGTCTAATTTGGTCGAATATGCTGAAAGTTATGATCCAAACTGTATTTTGCCCAGTGGCACTAGAAATACTCTACTAAAATTGGCTAACTTCCAGTTAGTCCCACCAAAATAGTCGGATCGGTCTAACAGGCAGAACCGCGCTCTAATTTAGGGGCTGTAATAAATTTAACTTCCAGTTAGAAGTGTGGTCACATGCGGAATCTCCAGCAACCGTTTGCGCTAGCGGTTAAGGTTTTGCCCTTGGTCCTAGCGCGAGGTCCCAAGGGCTACAACTCTTAGCCCTGAGGGCTTAACAAAACTCCACCGAATCATTGAGCTTAGACCACAGTTCCGCATGACGGTCACGCGTTATGTCGTTAGCCTTGGGGCTTACCCTACTCCACCCAACCTCCGTTCAACATGACTCGTTTGCGTTCGAGTCAGGTCGTCCTCCGCTCGACTGACCTGAATGCGTTCACAAATTACCAACTATTCAAACGTGACCCACCTCGTTTATCCGCTACACGGGATTGCGTTCAGGATGACCCATGAACGTTCGGGTCGGGTGCCTGACTGACCCGAATGCGTTCAGCTCAGGTCGGGCTGCCCACAAACACAATTTTTAAAACAGTCATAAACCTTTGGCCTGGGGCCACGTGGCAGCCTCCGGGCAGGGCACGTGGCACTCTCCGATAGGCCACCATAAAGCCATAAAAAAATGAAGTTTTTTTCCATAAAATTTTTCTGAATATGACAAAATTTCGGAGTTTAAAGGTCCTCTTTTGAAGGTTATTGGGCGTTTTAAAACTTCAATATCTTCCTCATACGACATCGGATTTGGGTCGTGTTCACGGTGCCAGAATCGTAGTGACGAGGCATGTCCGGTCGTTCAGTTTGAAACCAATTCTAAGAAGTTCCAGTTCTAAGCATTTTTTTCCTCTTAGACATGATCACCTGATCAACATGCCAAGCGGCTGGTTATGAATGGAATCAAGGACCATATCATACCACACTTAGCTGAGAAGAAGACAGCTAACGAGATGTGGAAGGCCTTGATCTCCCTATATGAGGGAAAATCTGTCCGAAGAAAGATGTTGTTGGAGACTCAAATGAGGTCAGTCATGATGACCAAGGGAGAAGACATGGAGCATTTTCACTTCATATTGCAATCAATCAGAGATCAACTAACTGCAACGGGTACAAAGGTGGATGACAATGTGATAGTCAGGACTACCCTTAATGTAGTCACAGATGAGTGGGAAATCTTTGTCCAAAGTATCTTGGGTAGAGAAGACCTCCCAGATTGGGACAGCTTGTGGTCAATTCTGCGTCAAGAAGAACTCTGCAGATTCACCAAGAAGTAGCACAACTCTAGATTGAGCAAAGTAAAGAAGGAAGATGAAGAAGATGCAGCCTTGGCATCGAAGAAGAAGCCAAAGAAGAAGAAGGATCTCTCAAAGGTCAAGTGCTTCCAATGTGGTGAAATGGGACATTTTGCCAGCAATTTTCCTCAGAAGAAAAATGACAAGGAAGCATTTTCTTCCAAAGCAGCTGTGGCGGATGATGGGTCAGAAGATGGTGCAACCATGAGTGCTCATGAACCACAAAGGTGGGGTGACATGGATATGTAGAGGAGCTACATATAAGAAGGTGGGATCCTTAAGCATCTCATCACTTGGATCACATGCGAGCTATGGAAACCTTAAGACAGTAGCAGGACAAGTGGAGCAGTGGGTGCATAGATCACAGATGAAGCAGAAGCAAAGGCAGATCTAAAGACTGAGAGGAGCAGTGCAAAGCAGAGCAACAACAGTGTAAAAGCAACAGCAGGGCAGAGGTTGATGTGACTTCAGCAGCACAGAGCAGATCTGCTTACGCAATGAAGATCTGCAGTAGCGCAGAAGGCTTCAGAGGGACAACACAGTGCAGCAACAGCTGAGAGACTTCAGCACAAGAGGCTGATGTGACTTCAGTAGTGCAAAGGGAGTTTGCTTACACAGTACAGATCTATAGTTGTGCATCATTATTCAGATGCCAGCACAGATCTGTAGCCTATGGAGCTTCAATGATGAGGATGCAGCCCATCTGACTTGTCTATCAAAGATTGGGCAGGAGATTCAGTTATTTCTCTCAACCATTGAAGTTGCAGTGCAGCAGATCAGCAGTGCCAGTGCTATGAGCAGCACAGATGCAGCATATTGAGAGGGAGTTGCAGTACAGAAGTTGCAGTGGCAATGGAAGAGTCGTGGGCAGCAGTACAGAATGGCAACAACAGTGCAAAGTTGAGTGGCAGCAGGCCAAGCATCATCAGCGCAGAACTAGTGCCCAAAATCATGTAATGCATAGTGTGATGTATTGCTAGAGCACACCCTTGATGCTAAGAGAGAGTGTTAAGATTTTGTGTATTTGGGGTAGCATCAATTGTGCTCTAGCTCCCAAATTTTGTGGAGCGACTAGAGTTCACTTGATCTAAAAGACCCAGAAATTGATTTGGGAAATTTCATCCGGTTTAGGATATATTAAATTAATTAATTATTTTAATGTATTTCCTAAGTTAAAACTTAGGGAACTTAAATAATTAAAGTGAATTTAATTAAACGTGCGATGAAGTTGTCTTAAGTCACATGGATCAAGCTTTCTTTTAATCTTAGCCATTGATTCAAGATCTGATCATAGTCGTTGGTTTCCCAATAAGGAATGTATAAGGGAAAGGCTTGGGGTCATTTGTAAAGATATACAGAAGTAGAGCACTGAAGGTAAGCTGAGATTCTAGGGTAGGGTTTGCTAAGAATACTCAGAAGTGTTTCAGCTACAGAGAGGGGAATTTAGGCCAAGGGGATGATCTGATCCTGGGGTCTAGAATACACAAGAGGCAAAGATCAACCTAGAGGAGTGCAGAGAAGAAGGGAAGCTGCAGCAACAAGGACAACGTGATTTTCAACAGGAAACCCTCAAAGGGTTATGCATAGACCCTAAGGGGCAACGTAGGGCCTGCGTCACCCAATCTGGGGTAACACAGACCTTTTCGGAGCAGCACTGAGGGTCAGAGGGGCTTCAGAGGCTAATGCAGAGGCTTTCAAGGGCAGCGCTAGGGTTTCTAGGCCCTAATCTTGGCTGAGTTCTGTAAATCTCGTTTGAGAGTGTGGATTAGTCATTATTTTGGCCCTAGATCAGCCAGTGAGCTGTAGATCTAATATTTCTTTGTCGAGTTTTCTAGATCTGGAACCCAGGCTTGTTGTATTCAGAAAATTCTTAATAATAAAACCCTCCAGCAGCCAGAGACCGGTTTTCCCGCATTGGGTTTTTCTGGGGACTATTTGTCCAAAAATAACTGTGTCACTCTGTCTATGTGTGGATGAACTTGTTCTAGATCTGGATTGGTGGAGATTTGTTATGTGTTTTGCTTCAAGTTTAACTTGAATTTATTCAGTTAATAACTTGTCTAAGTAGGAGGAGCATAACCAGATTAATAGTAATAATTTCTACATGTGTAAGATTCAAAAATTTCCACAGTTTTTGTGTTGGAAATGCTTAATAATATTGCTATTACTTAAAAAAAACGTAAAATATGCAAAAAATGCAAAAATTGTCTAGTTATGGCCACTTAGAGACCTCAAACTATCCCAAAGATGTACATGTAACTCAGGGATGTTGATTTCAAGTGTTACAACAATGAATTAACAATAATGTTAAACACGCAAATGAATGGACAACCAAATAAATATAAGCACAAGATATATTATTATTCGCAATGATATATATTTATATTACATTCTTGTGACCCTTGGTCTTCATATACCAAGTGGTCTCTTGGACTTCAGTGACTATTCACATTCCACACCAACCCTTAGCAGATTTGGTGTCCAACGTTCCCCCCCATAGTCCAAAGGGTTATATACGAGTCCAAGAAGAGAGCTCTAATACAAAAATGCAACAATGCATGAAAATAATAGGTTGAATGTGCTCTCTGAGATGATGACATAAGGTGGGAAAACTCAAGGTCTCAACTAGCGGTGGTTTAACGATTACCACCAATAGTGGAACGCTTAGTGTAGTTCCTATAACTCTTCCAAATATGGCAAGAAAATGAGGGATTCTGCTAGAGGAAGTGTTCCTTAATGCTTTGAATAGGGAGACCTTCAACCTGGAAAAGGGAGGTCTACAACCTGTAGTGGTTTAAGGAAGGCCACCAACCAAAAGAACGCTTAGTGCAGTTCCTAGAACTCTTCCAAATCTAGCAAGAATTTGAACTCTTCTACTAGAGGAAGTGTTCCTTAATGCTTTAAAGAGGGAGACCTTCAACCTAGAAAAGGGAGGTCTACAACCTGAAGTGGTTTAAGGAATTCCACCAACCAAAGGCATGCTTAGGGGCTTCTCTATCTCTGGCTACAACTCTGAATCTAGGTATGGTTGTCTCTGGATGTAGGCGCAGGTAGTAGGTTCAGGCTATGGCTCAGGCTCGCTTGATGTGGCTTTAAAATTATAGATGACCATCATTACCCCGCACCCCCTCCCCTGTTATATACAAGGTGAGAAGATGGAGAAAACTCAACTGCAAGACTTTTTAATATTCAAAAACTAATTTTATGGTATGATTTAAATATCTTCTTCGTTGTTGAATCTCATTGCCAAGAAGCGATCCATCCAAGGTGATTATTTATGAAGCATCTATTTGAATACTAATTAGGCTGACCACAATGCTCACATGGATGAAAATCAAAACAATGATCTTTCACATGGCCAACTCTGTCACAATGTTGGCATTTGACAATTTGCGGTGAATGAGGAGCAATAACAGGTGATTAGTTATTTTGAATAAATCCAACACTATGAAACTGAAGAGGCTTAGATTAGTGTGGAATATGAACTTGCACCTTCTTGTCATATCCAAGTCCGATTTTATGCTTGTTGTCGACAAACTCTTCCCAAGATCTGATGATTGGATTGAGAAGTGCAGTCTGAATTTATACTTATCCATGCAAATATGCTCTCGAGATGGGCTCAATGATCTGATCAATTTTTGGATTTTGATGGGAGTGTGTCTCAAACTCAAACAAAGGATTTTCCTAAACAAAGACAAGTTCAGATTGATGACTATGCTTTTGTAACTCCTCTTCTTGTAGTTAGAATTCAAGCTGCAAAAAATTAATTTTCTCTTGTGCATTTTGCAAATAGGTTTGAATATTTGTGAGAGTGTCTTTGTTGACTTTAACTGTGCTTTCAGCATTTGAAATGATTAGATTTCTTAAACACTCTAATAAATTGTCAATTTTTTCCATTTCATTAACAACTCAAACGAAAAGAAGAAGATTCAAAATTTTGATGCTTGGTGGTAAAAAACTTCGAGGACCAACAAGTCTTAAGCTTGTTATACTGCCTTCTAATAAATACCAAGGGAAACTCTAAAAACAAGCTCTATGTGGCCAAAACAAGTTATGATTCCACCGTTATCTTCGAAAATGGTGGCCAATTTTCTACATTTACTTTCACCTTAGCTTAAGGAAGATGATACAGGTTTTCCGCTGGCAGCGAGTTTCGTCGGGAAAAAAGAAGCTTGGGAGCAACAGAACTAATAGTCAACCAGCCTTGACCATTGCTTGGTGGAAATGTCTGTAAGGTTGCTTCTTCGAATACGAGGCTCTCTTAACACCGTCTGCATCGGGCACGGAACCGGGCAAATGGGTGGCTAGAAGATTGGTGTAACCTTTGGATATCTCGAATGCAAAGTCATATACCACATAAGAAAGGAATGGGTATTGTGGCATCATCCTAAGAAGAGATATTCCATGGAAATTCCAGCGATATTTAAACATTCAATGCAACGCATATAATATGAACTAAGAGCGGGAACTAGCAATGAATCAACCCATAGAGGGAAAATGAACACGTCCACATGCTTCAACGTTTTGTATTCCCATTAACTTTACTAATATTGATTCAGTAACTAGTTGTGACCGCTTGCGAGAGTTGGCTCTTCATTGGTCTTTGCGAGTATTTTCTCTTGAATTTGGTGTGGAGGAGAGCACCTTGTGCTACCAAATCTATGAAAGTTAATCCTTTGACAAGATTAAGGGCTTCTCTACAACTTCCAAAATAAGTCTCTTCCAAAATGACACGAAATATTCAGTTTTCACCATCAAATAGCTCAGAATTACCGATTTTCTCCCTTCCAATCACGGTTAAAAAGCGTGAAATGATCCCAATCCACATAAACAACTCAAAATACACAGTTTTCATCACTAAATGCTCGATATACCCACAATTTTTGCATTTCAGGAAAATTACAATCGCTTTAAGCGATTTGACCAATAAATTTCATCAAAAAATTGAATTACGTTACCTTATTTTGAGCTTCGAGTCGTCAAGCTCCCAGATATGTTTTGTGCGGAATTTTTGTTCTCAAAGATATGCTTCTGTGATAACTGAGGACGATATGATTCCAGAAATGGAGACGTTACTGCAGATATATCTAACACTCAAGCATATGCAGCGATATTATTTTCTTAGTGGCAATAGTTTCGCATTTTGCTTCTGCAATGACAAGTTTGTCATCCTTGGAGGAGGACAGGTTTGACACGCTGGAAAATAAAAAGCCAAAATTGGGTGTATTTTTGCACTGAGAGGCTCAGGACTATTTGTGAGCAGAGCTCAAAATTCACAGAGATGCGAATGTAATTGGCTTTCTAGCAATGAGGGAATCTAGAATTTAATCAATGCTTTTTTGTGTAATTGTTTATTGTTTGTTCCCGTGTTCAACCAAATGGATCATTCACCAAGTAATTAGTTCAAACAATGAGCCGGCCAGCAAGGGTCAATTCAATAACTTTTTTCTTATGATTTGATTGTGCCCCAAGGGCAGAAAAATGGAGACAACGTCCAGAAATGAAGGTCAGGTGCAAATTGAAGACAAGGGTTTCTGACTGAACAGTTTTATTGGAGCATTATGATCCCTGTGGAAAGGGGCACAATGAGAATTCTCAAGTTTTGGCACACATGATAGATACAATAGGGCAGAATTGACAAGCACAACGAGGCCACAAACCAATGGCAAAACCAAGATTGAGCAGGTTAGGAACATATCTACTTTGATACCATGTTAAACACATGAATGAATGGACAACCAAATAAAGATAAGCATGATAAATCTTATTATTCACAATGAAATACACTTATATTACATTCTTGTGACCATTGGTCTTCATATACCAAGAAGTCTCTTGGACTTCGGTGACTATTTACATTCCACACCAACCCTTAACGGATTAGGTTTCCAATAAATAATATAAACCCACTAGCACTTCAAATGACTAAGTATATAAATAGATATTCATAACTGAAAATTATGAATCGATTTTTGGGGTCCAATCCCCAAGGCCTGAAAAATCAGTGTGTCACAATGAAGATGAAATTTGTTATAAACATTAGGAAAACAAATAGCACTTCTAAATATGAATAGTATCCAATTAAAATACTTTAAAAACTAAATTTGAGGTTACAAGGGCTAGAAAACACCTTTCACATATCTCAAGGCAAGGGTTTCATCGACCTTTTAACTGCAAATTTTGAAGATAAAATTTGGATTGATAAAATGACCTTCAAAACCTCCAAAATGATGTTAGATATGCAAATCAAGCTCAACTGAAGGGGGTTTCAATTTTATTTTTAATGGTGAATTTTATATTTTTTTATTTTTTTTAGGGCTTTTTTAAATCTATATAAAATGGAAAAAAAATAAAATTTCAAAACTTTTGTAGAAGAGTGGATGTGTTTTTGAAATAAGAATGGTTTCTTATTTCCATTGGGGCTATGGGGTTCAAATGATGCCCCTCTTAAGTTGGTTGCTCAATGCTTATGGATTAGGACATGAGATGGAATCCAAAAGAAATCACCTTGAGCCTAATCCAAAACAAGTTATGGAACCAATCCTTACTAGGATGGATTCCACTTAAATAAAGCCTCCAACCTATTGATCAACAATGATGCAAAATAAATTGAAACCCTTGTTGAAGAACCTAGGGCATAGCCCAACAAGGATAAACTAACCTTACCTTAAACCAACAAGAGATAAGTCTCAGTACAAACCATAGACGTCCCTCTCCAAGTGACAAAGTTTCCCTTCAAATGGATCGATCCAATTATTCTTGTAGCAGTCTTGAATTATTCCACCATTTTCCTGAGAAAATATTTGATATCAACCAAAAAGAAGAGACTTCAAGATGAACACCAAAATATTTCATGAAAATAACTCATATTTTGACATATGATCTAAAAAATACACACAATTATTTGCTAAATAGGGAGAGGCATATATTTATAGATGAGACTCCCAAATTCTCTCCTTCTTTGGCTTTCAAAAATTAGGTGACCTCTCATGCACAAAGTTCTTTGAGACTAAGATAAAATTATAATTTTTTTAATTTTACATTGCTTGAAACCATCAAAGCACTGAGACATCCCAATATAAGAAGTTTGACTTGGTCTTGAGGCCCCAAAAATCGGTGCAACAACATCAGGGAAACCACCCGCTCAGGGACTTAAAAATTGTCACTTATTCGTTTGGAATGGTGGCTCCGACTAGATTTATGGGACCAGTTTACCAATGGAATACAATTGAATGAATGGATGGATTAGTAACTATCCGTAACTTGGTAGATGGAAGTATTAGCAAGCTTGCAAGAAATAATATATCTATCTACTATGTATCCCGGGAGTGAAATATATTCTCTGTGTGATCTATAAAAATAATCTTTCATTGGATGCAAATGAAGATCATACAAACACTTAGAGATATGAAAACTATTTGAAGTAATTGATTTAATTAAATAGTTAATTAAATCAATTGGATAAAGCTTATATCGCAACTTTTAAATGTATGTATTGCATATGCGTCAAAAGATAATAGTATAACATGTTCAAAAGTGAGTTAATGCCAAACTGTAGTCAAATAGATACATGAAACAAAACATCATAAGGCAAATAACTATTTCTCATTTGAAACCGAAATATAACACATAGGATAAAAGTACCATGTATATGTTCACTTTGCTCATTTGAGAAAAAATTACTTGGTCCAGCCCTTTTTATTCAGAAAACTTCAAGAGTGCAAAAGTGCAACATCTGTAAAGTCTTCCTTTCAAAATTTCAGGACCCCTTCTTCAAAGGCATTAAGGGGTTTAAATATAAAAATAAAAGTCTTAAAATATTTATTACAATAAAAATCTGAGGAGGTTTTAAAACAACCCTCCTTAAACTAAGTGGAGATTAAACAGAAACAGAAATTAAAGGGGTGACTTTCTTGATGACTGTCCCATTGTCTCCTTATCCATTTGTTCCTTTAGTTGAAGGATATTAAGCATAGGCTTAACCTCTGGAGATTGGCCTAGCCTAATGTACGATTGTCCAGTGAAAACAGCATCAGAAAGTGGAGGAAACATGTAGGAGGATATATATGTAAGATAGCGCAACATTAACCACTGGATGTGAGGCTTCACTAAGTATCTCCAATACTTATCCCAATCCATCTTTTCTAGCTTCCTGATGTGTCCTTATTTTACCTTTGAAACTTCTTGCCATTGTCTTATCAAGTCTTTCACTATAGGCAATGCACTGGGAGGACATCTGTCAATAAGGTTTGCAGCGATGAGATTTTGACTAACAATTTCCACAATGTTAGTGGCCACATCCTTTTCTCTGCAAATGGCTCTTTCTGCATGTTTCAATTGTATGCCCCAGTCTGCAAACAATATTTCTTTCTTTGAGTCTTCATTCATAGGCAGGTTGGCCATTTGGCCATCAGCAAAATCCTGTTATGTGACAAACTGGGAAACCTTACCATCTATCTCATCAAAACTAATCCTCATGACTGAAATGTGATTCATCAGTGAATAGCTCTGTTCACACAATTCAAGAATTTTTTATAGTTTCTGACAAAAAACGACTTCCTATGGTGTCAATAAAGTATTTAGTTCTAAGGTCTCTTTTCGGAATTCATCAATCTTAGGATTATCCTTCAATTTCTCTGCAAACAGTTGTAATTGATGGATTTCAGCATCCTTTGAACTAATTTCATTCTAGTGTGGAATCTTCAATTGGTCCATGCTCTCTTGGAGCTGTGTGTCTTGCATATATATATATATATATATATATATATATATATATATATATATATATATATATATATATATATATATATATTCTGATTGTAGCTCAAGTTCAACAATGTTACCGATGAAATAGGTAACCTGACCTCAAAACGGGAACTCTAGCCCAAAAAGATTCAAAAAACATGAAAAAACACCCCAAAAACAAAAAAAGTGTATTCCAGAACGCACTTGGTTTTTTTTTAAGGTCAAATTTCAACATTTTATAAAATTATGCTAAAAACAAAATTGTTTCTTAAAAAAAGGATTGAAAAAACACCCTCAAAGCAAAACCAGTTGATGCTGGAATAATAAAAAAAAAAAATTGTGTCATACTTTGACATTTTTAAAATAGAATATAACATTTTTTAATTTTTTAAAATTCAAACATTAAAAAAAAACTAAATCAAGAAAAATAAATTTAAAAAACAAAAAAACATTTAAAAGCTTTAAAATTTAAAAATATATGAAGATAAAAAATAAAAATAAAATAAAATAAAATTCTCAATTCAAATATTAAAAAACTAAAAATTTAAAATTAAAAAAAAAAAAAAAAAAAAAAAATTTAAAGATTAAAATTTAAAAAAATATAGAAATTAAAAAATAAAAAATAAAAAATTAAATTGAAAAAAAAAACAAATTATAAAAGGAAGGGAATTATAAAAAATAAAATATAGAAATTAAATTTAAAAAAGAAAAAAAAAACGTTTATTAAATTTTAAAAAATAATAATAATAAAAAATAAAAAAAAATTAATTAATTAATTAATTTTAAAACAAAAAATTAAATTTAAGGAAATACATTAAATTTATAAAAAAAAAACAAACAAATACATAAATAAATATTTAAATTAAAAGTAAAAAAATGAAAAATTAATTAAAAATAAAAAATAAAAATATTAAATTTAAGACAATATATATTTAAAAAACAAATAAGTTATTAAAAAAAAATTAAATTTAAATTATAAAAAATAAAATATATATATGAATTTAAATTAAAATATGTATATATATCAGATTTTATTAAATTTAAAAAAAGAAATGTTAATATTAAAATAACAAATTAAATTTAAAAACAAAAATATAAAATTTTAATAAATAAATGAATAAATAAATAAATTTTGAAATAAAAAATAAATTTTAAATATAAAAGAAAAAAGAAAAAAACATTGTTAAAATAAAAAGTTAAAAAAACTTTAAAAATCAATTAGAAATGGAAAATTGAAAAAAAATAAAATAAAATAAAAATATTAAATAAAAAATAAAAATAAAAAACAAGTTAATTTTAAAAAATTAAGTTTAATTAAAAATATATATATAATTTTAAAAACACAATTTTAATTGAAATAAAAAAATATAAAAATTTTATGTAATTAACCAAAAAAATAATAATAATAAAATAAAATATTTAAAAAACAATATTAAATTCAAATAAATAAATAAACAAAATACAAAATTTATTAAATTTTATAAAATAAAATTAAAAAACTAAACATAAAACTTAATAATAAAGAAAAAAAAATGCAAAATTTAATAAAAATTATTGACAAAATTTTTAAAAAAAATTAAAAACAAAAAAAATAATAAAATTAAAAAAAAAAAAACAAAACAAATTAAATTTTAAATATAAAAATTAAATTAAAAAAAATAAAAAAATAAACATGGGGTTCGCTACTTTCAAACTGTTGCCACCATTTCAATACATTCCTCACAGAGCAATCGCCTGAACTCTGCCAACAATTTTCGTTCCATTGTTGTAAAGGTCTTCAATAGCATTCGACAATACTGCCTTCTAACTCAAAAACTGCCCAATACGGGTGAACCAACCTGGAGAACTTAACAACATTTCGGTTGGAAAGTATTGCAATACCCTAAACTGAAGAGAGGAGGAGCCACGCCCAAATCTCCCGGCAGAAGAAAACATGATTACAATAGGGTTATAATCGTGGATAGTGAAGGAAGACATGAAGCATAACCAAATCGACATAGGCATTGTTAATGCTTCTGTGTGCAAGTAGTTTGGTAAATAATTAATGGAAAGCTCGAACTTTAAAAATAATTTTGTTAATTGAAGGAAATACGTTCTAATTAAACTACACCTTGGGAATGAGGCACTGTGGGGGTGTTGGAAATTAAGTTGGATTGTTGATGTCTTCCTGGGACAATGATAGAACTCCAGTATCAATTTCAATAGAAATGTCTACTGAGAGTGCGAGTAAGAGTAGAGGTGCAGCCAACGACAGATCATCTACTTCTTTTTCATGGGTGGTGGCTGTGACGAGGATATGGAGGCTAGGATCCATCTACTTCAAAGGAGAGCAGAAGCTTAGAGCTTACTTACTTGTCTCCTCTTTACCTGTGATTATTGTTTTGTTCTCAAGTACCATGTTGGACGAGTGCATTTTATTGGGGGGCAAGCAGTTTTAAGAAAGTTGTTAAGATCTTTCAATCCACCAGCCGCTTGAATTGAAATACCTATTGAAGAAGCAGCCAGCCGATTCCCAGAATCGGATTTTCCCTCTACAAGCATTGACGAGAAGCAGCCAGCTGATTCCCAGAATCGGATTTTCCCTCTACAAGCATTGACGAAACTCCGAAATACCTATTAAAGAAGCAGCCAGCCAATTCCCGGAATCGGATTTGCCCTAGGGGAGGGTCAAATCCGATTCCGGGATGGTCAAATCCGATTCCGGGAATTGGCTCGCTGCTTCTTCAATAGGTATTTCGAAGTTTCGTCAATACTCTTTTTTTAATATATCGTTTTCGCACCATTTCATGATCATATTATAAGCAACAATACAAGGTTCTCCTTGGTTTTCAGATCGGCAACTAAAGGTAGATCCTTTTCAGCCAAAACCCTCGACCCACAGGGAATCCTAAAATCAGAACAATAATAAAGAAAACCAATGTCTGAAAATTCAGCAAAATCGAGGGGAACTTCCTCACCCGAAACAACCCTATCAAAATCCAGACGTCTCCCGCAGAAATCTTGCTCGAATTAAACTGCAATTTCATCCTACTAAACACTATCTGTGAGCAGTTACCAGTGTTTTAATGAAGTGGAGCCCATCGAACCTCAGTGCAAATTTCTCTTCGCCAATGGCCTGTGAATCCTGAGTAGCCTCGAGTCTCTCTGAACCCTCCATTTTAGGTCTCTGTGAAGTAGCGCTGATACGAACACCATGATCGGCCGGAAAAAAAAGAGCAACTGACATAATTCCTGCAACGACAGCAATTAAAGCTCCTTGACCTTTCATTATGAATCGAATCAAAATTGAAACTGAGAAGAAAAATTCCCTTGGCTCGGAACGAAAGAAAACTGATTGCGAATGGAAAAGCTTTATAGAATCCAACCCTAGGCTGCCCCACTATACCCTTCGATCATGAAACCCCAACAGGGGCGTAGAGGAACTGGGAGCGGGTTTTTCTATATCGAGTTTCTTCAATGCTTGTAGAGGGCAAATCCGATTCCGGGAATCGGCTAGCTGCTTCTTCAATAGGTATTTCGGAGTTTCGTCAATGCTTGTAGAGAGAAAATCGTTGGGGTAAAATTGGTTTCTCTGATTTCGATATGGTTTTCTCCACAAAGGGTTTGGTAATGGATTTCAAAGTCGATATAATTCCCTGGAGAGAATTATTAGAATATGTTAATACTTTACTTCTATTTAACTCAGCCCAAACGTTCAAATTTATTTTATTTTTTTTTCAAAAAATTAATTTTTTTTTTAAATTTGATTTTTATATTTAAAATTTAATTTGTTTTGTTTTGTTTTTTTTTTTTTAATTTTATTAATTTTTTTTAATTAATTATTTTAATTTGATTTTTTTTTTAATTTTTTTTAATTTCAAAAAATTTAAAATTATTTTTTTTAATTCAATTTTTTTATTTTAAATTTAATTTGTTTAATTTTTTTTTTTAATATTTAATATTATAGATTAATTATTTTTTAAAATTTAAAATTCAAAATTTATTTATTAAATTTTTTAATTTTAATTTAATTTAATTGTTTTTTTTTAATCTTTTAGTTTATTTAGTTTTTCATTTTTTAAATCTATAAATGGTTTCATTTAAAAAAAAACACTAAATTTATGTATATTTGTTTTTTAATTATTTGAACGTGGTTTTTTTTTTTTTTTTTTCAATTTTAAATTTTGTTTTTTTTTTAATTTGTTTTTTCTGTTAATTTTAAAATTTGTATTTTTTTTTCTTATTATTATTATTATTTTTTAATTTTCATTTTTTTTTTTCATTTTTTTTTTTAATCTAAATTTTAATTTTGTAATTTTAATTATTTTTGAATTTTTTTTATTTTTTTTTATTTTTTATTATATGGTTTTTTTAATTAGTTAGAAAAAAATGTTTTTGATGTTTTTTTTTTTTCAATTTTTTGGGTCAATTTTTGTTTTTTTCTTTAAATTATGTATTTTTTTTTTTCAAATTTTGTCATTTCTTTTGATATAATTTTCGAATATTTTTGTTTTTTTTTTGTTTTTTTTATTTATTTTTGTTTAAATTTTTTATTTTTACGAGCTAATTTTGTTTTTTTTTACATTTTTATTGGTTTTTTTATTGTTTTTATATATATATTATCTAAGTTTTTGTGTTTTATTATCAACATGAAAATCACCACCTTAAAAATTTGATGTCGATCAACATCAACACGTTTCAAAATTAGCATGAAAATCACCGCTCTAAAAAAAAAAGGTTGATGCTGCATCAATACATTTCAAAATTAGCATGAAAATCACTAACATTTTAAAACAAATATTCATACTTCATAAATAAAAATATTGGAGTGTCAAAAATGTGCACCAAAAAAAAAAAGGGTGACTTTGCATCACCACTTTTCAAAATCAGGTGCTTTTTATGCTACCAAAAAAAAGTAGGTAACATTGCGGTTACCTATTTCATCGGTAACATTGTTGTTCTAGTTGGATGATTTTCTCATCATTTTCCTTCATCAACTGTTGGACTTCAGAAGCTTTGTCAATAGTTGCAGAGGCATAAGCTCTTACAAACTGAGTTAGGTGGGTTAGATCTTGTGAAGGATATGCCTGTGAGTCTATCCAAACAACATCTATTGATATATCTCCTTGGATAATGGGTTGCGATTGCTCTGATATCCTCCTTTTCTTTTGTCTACTCATAATTGATTTGTGTTTTGGATTGTAGAAAATGTCCAAAGGAGGGATTTCCTCAATGTTAAGTAAAATTTCAGTAGCAGGGAAGGCTGGGATGAATTTCACTCTCTCTGTGCTTACTAATTTGTTAGAGGGCTCAACAGTGAACAAGTCCTGACTTTTCGTTTGAGATGTATGCACAATCTGTTGTTGATCAGTGACCATGGCTCCTTGGGCTTGCTCGAGTTTCAAGTTAAACTCCTTCCAAACTTCACTTAGATTACTTAGAAAATCTAAATCCATAGTTTGAACCTCGGCAGATTCATCTTGGTTATTTTTTCTAAGGACTTCAATATCCTTAGTTGCAGGTTCATTCTCCTTTTCCTTCTAAGCTAGGGGTTGGGATACTTCCAACATTTTTAATGGAATTGATTCCAATCTCTTGTTCCGGTATTGTTTTAATTTTGGTAATTGTTGTGGATGGACGCGTAGGGCTACCAACTTCTAAACTGAGGAATAATTATCAACTGAATCAAAAATTTCATCAAACTCGTCTTCTTCATGAACAAAAGGCCTAATTTTAACTTGGCTAGTAAAATTATTGGCAACTTTAATTGGTTCATATTGTCTGTTTGAAATTGTAAACAATTCCAAACATTCAATTTGACTAATCTCTAGAATTGCATTCTTGTAATTTTCCAGACCATAAACACCACAATTAATCAGAAAGGAAGGCCATGATGCTTTCTTCACATCCTTTAGAAACATGGTTAGTCCATTGCCAATAGTCTGATATTCTACTTCTCTAGCGAGAAGCTTGTCAGGAACATACAAGGGTAGAACATGCAGTCGAGCTAAGCTCCCAAATACTCTAACATAGGTGAATAGCTCTTCTCCAAACCATTTTCCTATGGAGGAAAAATCAGTTTGGGCATCTTTTGACAAACTGGGAGATTTCTCATTAAAAACAACTTGAAATAGAGGAAGAATGAATCCATGGAAAATTTTATAAAAATGATTCTCAAATTTGGATTCCCATAAAATGTATGAAATACATGAACGGGTACAGGGTCCTGGGTAGTCCATTTCTAGCCCATGGCTGGAAACTCCAAAGTAAAACACACAACGTCCATGATATATGCACTCATATAAAATGGGGGGGAATTTTGGAGGAAATAGAGCATTTTTTCCTATATTCCAAAATTTGGGTAGTAATATTATTAGACAAAATGTTTCCCTAATCCATAACATAAGAGTGTGCAACCGCTTCCATTAGAGGGACCCATTCTACTGAAAATCTTGTAGTGTCAGGCTAACCAAAAAGCCTAGACATCATGGCAGCTACATAACAGTAGGGACTTGCAAGGGATTCAGTGGAATACATACCCTTATCATCGTTCTTGTGCTTACTGGGGTTTCTTCGCCATTGCTTGATTGGATTTTATTTAAGCTCATTCTCACTAGTGAACTGTGCCACAAACTCCTTGTCATAGACATTTTCATGGTCTGGGATGTGGTACATCAGCTTCAAGTCTTCGGCTTTGAAGGAACAAATCATCATTCCTTTGTTATTAATAAAATTCCTTCCCCCGGTATTGAGATTATAAATTATCCATCTTACCATATTAGTGTATGGTAATATTTTAGGTCGTGTAGCAATTCGATGTAGGAACGAATTAGCCACCTCTTCGGTAGTAGCTTCCGAGGAATCAGAGGCATCAGCAATAGATTTCCTTTGAACTTTGTGTGGTTTCTCATCCTTGAATAGTTTCTATATGGATTCCCATGAGGAGGATCCGCTTTCTAGTCCACATGTAGTTTCTGTCAACAGAGGAAGCACCTTTTTTCTCTCGGTTGCAGCAGGTGCAGGGTTTATAGGGGCCATATGTTTCTTGGATTTCTTAAGAGATTTAGACATCTCCAAAGAATTATTCTTATTTGGTCTCGCCTGCGAATAAATGAGAAATGATAAGCAGAAAGAGAGAACTTTGATTTTACAAATGCACAAGTACCATAGTAATAGAAATGAATAAACGAATGAAACCTGGCATGCTGCTAAGATATGAATTCAATGCTTCTTACAGTCAAATCATTATGGAGGTATGGGCAACAAAACTATTAAGTTATGGCATTAATGGTTGATATGGGTTGATGTGCCCATATAATCATTTCCGCATTAAAACCCAGGTATGTCGCGTTGCAGCATTGCTCGTGTGTAAATATTCATTTAATACCGATCAACTTAGTTTCACTGATTGTGATATCGTAATTGCAATATCGGCGAAAATAGATGGAGAGAAAAGTGTTTGAGTTGCGAAAGTGAGATGTGTGATGTGCGATATGCAATAGACTATATCCCATCGGTGAATATGGCATGGGGGAAGAATGATTATGTTTTCTGAAATGCGATGCAATGTGGTATATCGCATCGGGAAAACATGGAGGGTGACAATTAGGCCGTCAGGGTAGATTTGCAATATGCGAAATCCGATGGCCTATATCACATAAATGGGTCCCGCATGCTTTCCCTTATAGAATTCGCTTAAAAAATTGCATTTTCCCTTTATAAAAGTGTTTTTGCCTATATCACATCGTAATATGTTTTAAGTGACTCTTTAGGAGTCATATGTGCTTTATTGCAGTATTGTGATTGCGATAATGCAATCTTTCTCCTCTTTAGTGATTTTAAGGCCAAAATTCAAGGTTTTATCCCTTTTTTATTCCTATTTCTATCTAATGAATCACTCAAAGGGTCTTATTTTTTTAACTCTAAAAATTTTAAAAAATGGTCCCCATTATTTTCTAAGGTAACTAACGCTAAAATAATGGGGGTTGTTGAATAGCACAACAATTGGTGATTCACTGGAAGAACCAGTTATCTCTGAAAAACAATTTCTTAGTATCTTTAAATAAGTAGAAATATTTTAAGAAAACAAAATTATTTCAAAATGTTTAAATGAATAAAATTACTCAAAATATAAAAAACTCATCTTTACTGTTGATCTTTCAGAAACATTTCATAAATAAATATCTTCATTCCTCTCTATCAATCATTATATAGTTTAAAAGATAAATTCAATCTCTTTTTGTAACTAAGCCTTTTGATTTTCTCCTTTTGTCATAGGTAGAGCCAGTGCTACTAATAGGCATTAATAGCCTCGGCAAGGTTACCTTTTAACCTTCAATGATTCAGTATCCCATCCATTTATCATTACAATTCTTTGAGATAAATTCTTAATCATATAACTTATTATTTATTTTATTTTTCTTAAAAATTCATTGTCCTGGCTTGATGACCAGAGAGTGACAATGCCTTTCACTAATTATAATTGAACTGAACAAGTTGGCACATGATGAGACCCCTTGTCTTATGATTTTAATAATCATGAGCCATTATCCTGTTTTGGTATGCAGTAGTGGTAATGTCAATTTATTATTTACCTATGATCATGGTAAGCAGGCTCGTGATGAGACCTCTTATCTTTTTAAGTTTTGTATATTTTTAAATTACACTCTAAAAATCATTTTCAATGGATGGGGAGAATCATTGACTCCTTAAGAGTTGTGGATAACAATTTAGAGTTAAAGATGCTTAGTAACAACAAGTATTTACTTTGTAAATATGAACCTTTTTATGATTGATGATAAAGTAAAAAGGACTTTACAAACTTCAGGTTTATAAAATTTACAATTTTGATGGAAAAAAAATCAGAGTTGTATATTATTCATTCAATTTTCAAGTTTCATAGTTATTTCCTCAAAAATTTCTATTCTTCAAAAATAAAAACATAAAATAATTCAGAGGTGTTGTGAAAAACCAAAAGTATGCAATCAAACATTATTTTCCTAAAAATGTAAAAGTGTAGGTATAGTACATCTAGAAGAAAATTTTCTTCTAAGAAAAGAATTTTTTCAAAATTAGCCCATTGACAGGGAGAAAATATTTTATCCCTTGAAGATCTTGTAGCATGAAGGTTAATGGGCCAATTTGTTCTATGATTTGAAATGGTCCAACCCACATTCTCTGGAATTCGGTATGCTTACCTTTTACCTCATGTGCCTTGTCCCACTTAAGTACGAGGTCTCCAACTTGGAATGTTTTTGGGGAAACAAAATTTGCATCAAAGAATTTTTTACTATCTGTTGGTGTCGAGCATGAGTTAATTTGGCTTTTTCTTTTCCTTCTTCAATTTTAAGAATTTGAGAAATTCTTAACTGTAAGGAAGAAGAAGGTACTTCATCAATAAATTGAACTAGGGCTAATTAAGGAAGAGCTAAATTTGATGGAATTACGGCTTCTTTCCTATGAACTAGATTGAATGGAGAAGTTCCTATAGAGGCCTTCTGAATAATCCTATCTGCCCATAGTGCAAATGTTAAATAATTATGCCAATTTTTCTGGTTCTAATCAATGGTCCTTTTTATTTGTGGATTTTGCTAGACAATTCCCTCGGGGATAGTAATTAGCAGAGTATTTAAGCTTAAACCCTCTTTTGAGTGCAAAATCAATCATTATTTCCCGAAAAATCAGATGCATTATCAAACATAAGTGCATTGGGTAAACCAAGCCTGATAATAATCAATTGATCAATGAATTCCATAATGGCTTTAGAGTTAGCTACCTTTATTGGAAAAACTTCCACCCAATTAGTAAAATAATATGCTGCAGTGAGAATGTATTTATGTTGTTTGGATGAGTTAGGAACAATCTCAACTATGATATCCAATCCCCATTGCGCAAACGGTTTCTTAATGTTGATTGGTTGCAAGGGTAAGGCTAGTTTTCTTTATCTTCTAGCAGCAGTTTGGCAAGTTTTTCATTTTCTCACATATGCATGAGCATATTTAAATAGAGTGGGCCATTAATATCCTGCATGAATGATATTATGTGTGGTGGTATCTCCACCGAAATGTCCACCTACAGATCCATCATGGAATTCCTTCAAAACCTTCTATGCTTCAGATTTCTCGAGGCATCTTAGTAGTATGGAATCATAGTTTTTTATAGATAAAACATTGTCTATGATCTGATATTGACTATATTTCAATCTAAATCTATTTTTATTTTGTAATTGAGTTCTATAGGAGCATATCCATTTTTCAAATAAAATATTAGATCAGGATATTGTGATTCAAAGTCGTTCAGGCTTACTTCAGCAATGTGTACAGTGTTACCTGAATCTTCATCTTCTGATATGTTGGATACTCGAGATAGTAATCTGCAGAGACCTTTTCCTCTGATAATTTTGGATTGTCTTATTTCAATGTCATATTCCTGCAGAGCAGTTACCCAATTTTCTCTCTTTTATCCTAGTTCTTTTTTAATAAGTAGTTTCCTTACTACCAAAAATCGAACTATTGCCTTGGTGTGTGTTTTAAGGAGAAAATGACTAAAGTTCTTTAAAGATTTGCAAACAACAAATGTTTGTTTTTCCACTTCTGAGTAATTTAGTTCAGCACCTTGAAGATTTGAACTAAATAAAGAAATGGGTGCTTCAATATTTTGGTCATTGATTTGTGTTAACACAATAGCAGAAGATGTTTCAAATGCTAAAGTATATAAAATGAAATTATTAGAAAAATCTGGGGTAGTTAGAGAAGGAGCATTGATGATGGCTTGCTTGATTAGATCAAAAATTTCTCTTTCATTATGACCCCATTTGAAGAGTGCATTTTTCTTAATCATCACTTGTAATGGAAAAACAATTTGTGAAAATTTTGGAACAAATCTTTTGACAAAATTTATCTGTCTTAAAAAGGACTACATACATTTTTTGTTATGGGGACGGGAGAGTTCAGAAATTGCCTTTATCCTTTCTGGATCCATACAAATGCCTTATTTTGAGACAATAAATCCTAAAAAAATATCTTCACTTAAGGAAAAATAGGAATTTTGGGGATTTAAATAAATTTCATATTTCAAATAGCGTTCAAGGATTTTCTTATGATCATGATAGTGGTTGCTTCTTTTCTTCGAGTAAATGGTTATATCATCTAAATATACAACCACAATTTTATTTATCAATCCTCTAAAAGTAATGTCAATTGCTCTTTGAAAATTTGACCCTGCATTGATTAGACCAAAGGGCATTTCTTATAGGCATAAGTGCCCCATTTGGTTATAAATGTAGTCTTTAATCTATCTTCAAGATGAACCAATACTTGATTGTAGCCTAAAAATCCATCAAGAAAAGACATTAATTCAAAACTAGCAGCTAATTGCAAAATTTGTTCCATCGGTGGTAATGGGAAATTGTCATTTAAGCAAGCTTTGTTTAATACTTTAAAATCAATACAAATACGAATATTTCCATTCTTTTTCCTAACAGGTACTAGGTTTGAGACCCACTTTGAATGCCTAACAGGGAAGATAATCTTAGCCTTAAGGAGTTTGTTGAGTTCACTTTTGATTTGACTTTCAAGATCAGGGTGAATTTTCCTTAACTTTTTTTGTATAGGTTTTTCAATGGATATCATTAGGATAGTATTCTGGATGATGGAAGTATCATCCTTTTTTAGATCGTCATATTTCCATTCGAGGACATTCTTGTATTTCTTTAGTAGGTGAATTAAGGCTAATCTTTCATCAGAGGAAAGACCAAGTCCTAAGTTAATGTTCTGAGGATTAAGATATGTGCCAAGATTTACTAGTTCAAACCTTAAAGTTGAACTTTGTAGCTTGGAATTAGTAATCTTTTTTAATCTATCTTTGAGATCGTAAATATCTTCAAGATTAACCACGGACTTAGGTATGGCATTTTCTTTAGGCTTCTATTTCAATTGCCTTTCATGTTCATATTCATCAATTAATTGATCATCATATGATCCTTATGATTTAAGAAAAGTTATAACATCATCATCATCGTTGAATACTCTCCAATTAGTGATATTATCAAGAATAGAAGGGAAAAAAATCAACTCTATAGAAAATCTGTCTGGACTGTAATCTTCTACAGGAATAAGTCTGGATGCTACATTAGCTAGAAGGTTTGCACTTGCATTCTGAATTCTTGGGACAGACGAGATATTGAATGCTAAAAAATGAGAGGTAAGAGATTGAACTAATGACTGATAATGTTTAAGATGACCAGAAATATAGTGTATGGTATTTCTTACCTGTTTGACAATTATTTCAGAATCACCATATACCCGGAGACATTTGACATCAAGATCAATTGCTTTGTATAATCCTTGGACCAGTGCCTCATATTCTGTGGTTTTATTTGTACATTCAAATTCAAATCTGCATACCAACATTGTTTTTTCACCTTCTGGATTGATTAATATACAACCAGCTCCTGCACCTTCACTAGATTTTGGTCCATCAAAATATAGTGTCCAGAATAAAGTATTGATACAAGGTTTATCTATGATATTTATACACTTGGAAGAGTCTGACTGAGAAAAATTTTCTATTTGAGAATTAACTGAGTTGGTGAGAAATGGAGATTTCTGAGAATCAAAATTCCCTAAAAAAGATTCAGCAGAATAATTGTCGAGAATTTTATTAGTAAAATCCATGGGTTCATTCTCGTCTTCGAATTCGGTTACTGAATACTTCATGTGTTTTTTAAGGTCTAATCGAATTTGATTCGACTTTCCATTATATGGAAGCCACATATGATGTTAATCAGTGGCAAAATAATGGTGAATTTTTTCTGGCCAGTCTCTACTTAAGATTAAACCGTAAAAGTCAGGGATATCAGCAACTAAAATATCAATTACTTGATGAACTTTTGGATTGGATGCCAATCTAATAAGGACTGAATTCATTTCTCATAATACCTTAACCTTTGTTCTATCTAATTGCACAATGTGTATTGTAGACTTTTGAGTAGCAATATTCAATTTCAGACAAACAGAATATGGCATGATGTTTGAAGAGGCTCTAGAGTTGATTAGACAATTATGCACATTTTTGTTGAATACTTAAAAAGTTAAAAGGAAGGGAGGAGTATGCGAATTAGATCTGTTACCGATTAAAATAGCATCACTTGCATCAATTTTCTCAAGTGAATCACTTGGAGGCTTACCAACTCATTTTGAGGCTTTAGAAGTAACAGGAGCAGGTAAGGATGAAGCAGGGACCATGTTTAGTTCTTTAAGTAAAATTTTATGTTGCTGCTTCAATTTTCTCAACTCATGTATGGAGATATTTGCCTTTATCTTCTTCATATCTTCCACTATGTTATATTCAATAGTATCAGAGACCAGTAATATCTCAGATGTAGATGGAAGAGTAGAAGAAGTTGGATTTGATTGAGGAGAAGAAGTTTTCTTGTTAATCACTTAGTCCTTAGCAATAGAGGATGAAGACTTTTGTTTTTGAGGAAAATGAGGAAGGTCAGTAGAATTTTTAATTCTAGTGTTAACTAGAAGCGCCTCATTTTCATCTTCAATATCATATGTTAGAAGGATAAAGTCCCATAATCCATGAACTTCAACCAATTCTTCTTCTTGAGATTCTTCTGTGGATGAGATTGTTTCATCTTGACATTCATCTTGATCTGATTCAGCATTCGAAATTACATTTGGAGGTTGGGAAGCTTGATTTTTTTTAAAAGAACTAAAAGGTTTCTTCAAAGAAGACTCGGCTACTTGTTTCTTAATCTCAACCATATCATTTGACATAGTTTTGAGAACTTTTTGTAATCCCTCAAGATCATAGGGATCTTTAGATGTTTTCTTTTCGGGTTCATCCTTAAATGAAACCTTCATAGTTTTTATACATTCTTGTGAAGTTTTCTTCTCTAAATCAAAGACTCTTTTTTCAACAGAAAGTGTTGCTTTAATGTTCGCTACCAATGTATCCTTATTGGCTCTATCTACAAAAATAGCTCAAGTTCTAGTTGGATGTTTTTCTCATCATTTTCCTTCATTAATTGTTGGACTTCAGAAGCTTTGTCAATAGTTGCAGAGGCATAGGCTCCTGTGAACTGAGTTAGGTGGGTTAGATCCTGTGAAGGATATGCCTGTGAGTCTTTTCAAAAAACATCCATTATATATCTCCTTGGACAAGGGGTTGATATTGCTCTGATATCCTCCTTTTATTTTGTGTACTCATAACTGCTTTATGTTTTGGACTATAGAAAATGTCCAAAAGAGCAATTTCCTCAATGTTAAGTACAATTTCTGTAGTGGGGAAGGCCGGGATGAATTCCACTCTCTCTGCTTACTAATTTGTTAGAGGGCTCAGTAGTGAACGAGTCCTGACTTTTTGTTTGAGGCGTATGCATAATCTGTTGCTAATCAGTAACCATGGCTCCTTTATCTTGTTGGAGTTTCAAGTTAAACTCCTTCCAAACTTCACTTAGATTACTTGGAAAATATAAATCCATACTTTGAACCTCGACATATTTTTCTTGGTTAGTTTTTCTAAGGAATTAAGTATCCTTAGTTTTCGGTTCATTCTCCTTTTCCTTCTGAGCTAGGGGTTCAGATACTTCCAACATTTTTAATGGAATTTCTTCCAATCTCTTGTTCTGACATTGTTTCAATTTTGGTGATTGTTGTGGATGGAGGTGTAGGGCTACCAACTTCTGAACTAAGGAATAATTATCAACTGACTCAAAAAGGTCATCAAAATCATCTTCTTCATGAACAAAAGGCCTAATTTTAACTTGGGTAGTAAAATTATTGGAAACTTTAATTGGGTCATATTGTCTGTTTGAAATTGTAAACAATTTCAAACATTCAATTTTACTAATCTCTAGAACTGCGTGCTTGTAATTATCCAGACCATAAACACCACAATTAATTGGAAAGGAAGGCCATGATGCTTTCTTCTCCTCCTTTAGAACCTGGTTAGTCCGTTTCTAACAGTCTGACATGCTACTTCTCTTGCGAGAAGCTTGTTAGGAACATACAAGGGTAGAAATTGCGGTCGAGCTAAGCTCCAAAATACTCTGACATAGGTGAACAATGCTTCTCCAAACCATTTTCCTATGGAGGAAAAATCAGCTTAGGCCTCTTTTGACAATCTGGGGGCTTTCTCATTAAAAACAACTTGAAACAGAGGGAGAACAACTCCATGGAAAATTTTATAAAAATGATTCTCAAATTTGGATTCCCATAACATGCTATGAAATATGTGAATGGGCACAGGTTCCTGGGTAGTCCATTTCCATCCAATGGTTGGAAAATCGGAAGTAAAACACACAGTGTCCATGATATAAGCACTCATATAAAACGGGGGGGAAATTTTGGAGGAAATAGAGCGATTTTTCCTATATTCCAAAATTCAAGTAGCAATATTATTAGACAGAATGTTTCCCCAATCCATAACATAAGAGTCTGCAACTGCTTCCATAAAAGGGACCCATTCTACTAAAAATCTTGTAGTGTCAGGCTGACCAAAAAGCATAGAGATCATGGTGGCTACATAGCAGTAGGGACTTACAAGGGAGTCAGTGGAATACATACCCTTGTCATCGTTCTTGCGCTCATTGGGGTTTCTTCACCATTGCTTGATTGGATTCGATTTGATCTCGTTCTCACTGGAGAACTATGCCAGAAAATCCTTGTCATAGACCTTTTCAAGGTATGGAATGTGGTACATTAGTTTCAAGTCTTCAGCTTTGAAGGAACCAATCATCGTTCCTCTGCTAGTCAGAAAAGTCTTGTCCTCGATATTGAGATTATCAATGATACATCTTACCATATCAGTGTATGGTAAGATTTTAGTTCGTGCAGCAATTTGATGTAGGAAAGCATTAGCCACTTCTTTGGTATTAGCTTCCGAGGAATTGGAGGCATCAGCAGTAGCTTTCCTTTGAACTTTGTGAGGTTTCTCATCCTTGAATAGCTTGTACATGGATTCCCATGAGGAGGATCTGTTTTTCGGTCCACATGTAGTGTCTGTGAACAGAGGAAGCATCTATGTTCTCTCGGTTGCAACAGGTGCAGGGTTTATAGGGGCCATTTGTTTCTTTGCTTTCTTAAGAGATTTAGACATCTCCAAAGAATTCTGCTTATTTGGGCTCGCCTGCGAATAAATGAGAAATGATAAGTGGAAAGAGAGAACTTTGATTTTACAAATGCGCATGTACCATAGTAATAGAAACGATTAAATGAATTAAACTTGGCACGCTGCTAAGATATGAATTCAATGCTTCGTACAATCAAATCATTATGAAGGTATGGGCAACAAAATTGTTAAGTTATGGAATTAAAGGTTGATATGGGTTGATGTGCCCATATAATCATTTCCGCATTAAAAACCAGATTTGTCGCGTTTTCACATTTCTCATGTGTAAATATTCATTTAATACCGATCAGCTTATTTTTTCTGATTGCGATATTGCAATCGCAATATCGTCGAAAATATATGAGAGAAAAGCATTTGAGTTGCGAAAGTGCGATGTGTGATGTGCGATATGCGATAGACTATATCGCATCGATGAATATGGTGGGGGGAAGAATGATTATGTTTGCCGAAATGCGATGTGATGTGGTATATCGCATCAGGAAAACATGGAGGGTGACAATAAGGTCGTCGGGGTAGATATTCGATATGTGAAATGCGATGGCCTATGTGGCAGAAATGGATCCCACGGGTTTCCCTTATATAACTCGCTTAAAAAAATGCCTTTTCCTTTTATAAAAGCATTTTTGCCTATATCGCATCGCAATATGTTTTAAGTGACTCTTTAGGATTCATATGTGCTTTATTGTGGTATTGTGATTGCGATAATGTGATCTTTCTCCACTTAAGTGCTTTTAAGGCCAAAATTTAAGGTTTTATCCCTTTTGTATTCCTATTTCTGTCTAATGAATCACTCAAAGGGTCTTATTTGTTTAACTCTAAAAATTTAAAAAAAAGGTCCCCATTATTTTCTAAGGTAACTAATGCTAAAATAATGGGGGTCGTTGAATAGCACAACACTTGGCTAATAGGAGGGTCAATTTCGCCTAAGACCTAATGTTCCATAGGAAAATAGCTTGGATTGACTTCAAAAAAATAAAGAATGCTTGGAATGTTGAAAAACCTTATCTGGAGGCTAGATATTTCTTGAATAACATTTGGGGCCCTCCAAATGGCTAGCATAGAGCAGATGTCTTCCTTGCATGATGGAGAAATGATGCTCTAAACCATGCTTGTAGGCCTTTTCTTTGCTTGATTTGAATGGAGGTGACCCTTAGAGTTCCCTTTGACCTCAACGACCTCCTTATTAGCTTTAACATTCCTCAAACTTGACCTTTTTAACCTCCAATGGCTAGGAAAGCGGGGAAAACATGCTTTCTTTAGTCCTTTGATTTATTAAAGTGTGGCTTCTTGACTTGAAGATGCTTGTGATGAGTCATACCTGGTCCATGAGATCATTTCTGCTTGCTTTGACATTCATTTGCATTCCACATGTGCCATGTTTCTTAATTAACTCCATGGCCACTCCAAATGATGAATTTGACCCCTCTTCGAAGGTATCCCAAACTAGTTAAGGCACTTCTACGAGGGTGTTTTGAGTGCCTTGACTTGCAGCTAATTTATCTCAATCTAGAGGTTGCAATGAACCCTTTCTTTGCCTTGGAGGATGTGGAACATTGCCTCAGAGAGCACAAATGCATCGTGAACTGTGAGACAGCCAAGAAGAAGAATGTTCATGGTCAAAGAGACATGCATATACAAGAAAATGGCTCATGTGTGGAGGAGGTAGGTGCTTTAAATAAAAAGGATAATGGAGGGGGAAAGTACAATAGGTGATCACCTTTACAGAGCTAAAAGAACCATAAATGCTCCCATAAATCATGAGACCTAGTAGATCCATCTCCATGATGCCCACATACCACCCTTGGTTATAAGAATACCCATCAAGGTAGGGAGCTACCACCCAACAGGGGGGTGTTTTCTTTGCCATAAAACCAAGCACCATGAAGATAACGCTATAGATCAGACATGATTGTCCACCATTTTGGATCGAGAAGACACTTTCTCAAAAGAGACACCCACGTGGATATATATGGCTATCAATGACACACTTTGGGCTTACAACAACATGTCAAAACTCCTAGAGTACCCATGCTAGAGGAGGGGTAATAGGTACTGTTGAAGAGTTAAATCCCCTCTGTAGATAGAGGTGATCCCTACTAGCCCAGATCAGGTCTAGCAACAATCGAGTCATGATAAGACGCAGGTCTCTAGTTACAAAATGACAAGAAATGATAAGTTGCCTACCTCGGGTCCTATGCGATGGTCGTCGAAAGAAGGATGATGCTTCCCGTCCTCCGCTTCGGCAGATCACGATCCTTCCGCTTGGCGCGTCCGAACACCTGCACACATGCGAAGAGGCACGACGATATACAACATAGAATCTAAATCTTGTAAATAAACATCAATCAGAGAAGATGTAACTCATTGCATCAAATATAAAGATACACGAGTGAAACCATAATCAAAGTCGCTTATCATTAATAAAACGAAGGAATGATACAACCTTAAGCTCTAACGTTGGATCTTCCTTCGACGGGGTCGATAGTGGAGCACGTCTCAATGAAGTTTGTCGGGAATGGGACAAAGCTCTCGCTCTTTGGCTTGGCTCTCAAAGGTTGTCTAGCAATAGTCTCCTTGCCACAAATTCAGCTCTTAGTCTTATGACCATTAAGGCTAGCTTACAAAGGGAAAATGGCAAGTTTATATAGATGGTGGAAGGGGAGTTGGGATCCCTACAATTGTGGGATTGGCCCTATCCTCAAGGAAGCTTCCATGATAGGTGGAAAACCACTTTCCCTACATGGAGATCCGGAGCCAAACCTCCCAACTCATTTTAGAGACTCATTCAGGAGTTGGTTGGAATCAAACTTCCACCATTTATTTTTTAAAAACAATCCTTATTAAGGTTGGAATCAGCAATACACTGGGACAAAGTGCCAGTTGGCGTGCCCGCTTTGGTGGATTTCCCCCATTGGCACGAGGGTTGAACTGGCTGATCGTGCCAAGGCCAAAAGGTCAGGTTTTAGGGTTTTTCAGAGGAGAATTTCTTCAGAGGAATGATTGTCCTTGTAAAGGGGGATGCCATGAAAGTGGTTTTAGGTTATGTCACTGCTCACAGGTCACGGAAAATTCCCTCCAATGTGCGGGACGGGGGATTGCAGGGACGGTGACAAATTACTATGTAATAGATTCCCCCTAAAGCATGAGGCCCGAGAGAGAGAGAGGGGTGAAATGCTTTATGAGAACGTGCCCACTGAAAACACTGCCGTCGGAAAACCTGCTTAGACAAATACAACTGATTTCTCAAATACATGATATGTGGTATGAGCACAACCATCCATAATAGAGTATACAATAATCAGGATCCAAGGTATGGACGCAGCCATCCAGTAAGGATCAACAAGCAGACTCAGGTATGGTCGCAGCCATCCAATCAATGAGTCATGTAACCAATCATGATAATCCACAAAATCCGCAGCCTGGATTCCATCAGACAAAACCCAGGGTCTTGCGCTCCATCTCAACCCAAATCGAGTACAAGTCCCAGCATGTGAATAAGTGAGCTGAAGTCGAACATGCAAGAACATCGTCTGATTACCAGCCAATGATGAAAGCCATTAACAGACGCGAGAGGAACTACCAATAATGACGATGGCCCTCAAGGTACTAGAGGTACAATCCACGAAATGTGAACAGTGAGCTGGCGTCGAATACCTGCAGAATCACCCGATCGAAGGTCAATGATGAAAACCTTGCATCGAATGCGAAGAACCTACCATTGAGGTATACAGGCCCTAAGGTACCAGAAGGGAGTCTCTAGATCAACTTCCTGGATAATGAGCTGAAGTCGACAGGAAGTGACCTTGATTGAAGGTGGGCCATAGTGTTTCCCACATCATCGACGTGAGATAGAGGAACATAATGTTTGCGAATCAAGATCAATAGAGAATCAGAGGAGGGTCGAAAACTGCAGAGGTCGACTTCTCTTGAACATATCAGTGGCACGACACTGGATTTGGCAGTTATTGACATCAAAGGATCTAAGGTCATGATGACGTGGAAAAGAGCAGATGAGCGGTCAAAAGGGATTACCCAAACCCATGGAGGCAAGCAGAAAATGAGATGAGATGTCCCCAACCCGACACGAATGCAAACGAGTTCCATGTTCAAGAGCGACATACTGCCGACATGACGGTGATACTGGTTCCATTTTCCCCCATCATTTTTGGCGAGTACCTCTTTATTTTTACACAAGCTTGAAGAGGATACCATATGCTTGTCATATAAGTTTTTCCTTTAGAAAAATCCAACCTAGTACATTTAACAAGCCCTAGGAAGGAGGAACTCGAATATCGTCATTACGACGGAATCTGATGTCATCAGGTTTTAACGAGTCTGACAAAGGAAGAACTCGACGTATTTTCATGTTTAGAGAGTTTGAAAAGACAGCGGAAAAGTAAACTCCAACAGTTTCTTTTCGTAGATAGTCCCACAGATCCGAAAAGGTAGAAAACTATATCTAAGAGAACCTCCTAGTCGCGATAGGCTAGGGTATTCCTCTTTCGTAAATAATATATCCCAGCCCAAAAAAGCGGTAAACATATACTGGGTAGATGTCGTTTCGCAGCCAATTTAATGAGCTCAAAACGACAAGTGACTCGGAAATATTTTCATTTTTAGAGAGTCAGAAAAGAGCTGAAAGTTGACTCCTCCTAGAGGAACGAGTGGTATAAAGGGCAGCAATTGGTTTCGGTAATGATGGAACTACTCAGAAAAAGTAAAGTCTAAGAGGCTGGCTAACAAGACTACTCATCGCAGCGGTTCCTCAAGAACGGGTAAAACAACCAAGTGAAGGCATATGATTGGCCAAGCAGATAGTGATGGTGGAATGAGAAAACCAAGGCTCATCTCGCAAACAGGTTGATATAATGGAAATCACAAGAGGTAAAATGGGAATGGTTTCATTTTTACACAAGCTTGAAATCAATAAACTTTGCTTGAAGTTGGTTTCATTTTTACACAAGCTTGAAACAAAGATAAACTATGCTTGAAACCAGTTTCATTTTTACACAAGCTTGAAACAGAAACAAACTATGCTTGAAAAATTTAAGCATGCCCCCAGCATGGTGACTCAATTCGAGGTACATGCCCCCCAAGCTTCAATCCATATGAAAGGCAGATGGAGTGAAGGTTCAAGTTACGAGATCAAGAGAAAGACTCGACTGGGATTTTACGAGATCTTATCAAAGACTCGAATTGAACAGGAACGTGTTTCAATTTTTTAACGAGTTTTACACATTAAAAGAACTATCCTCAGAAGAGCTTGTTTCATTTTTTAAGGAGCTTGACACAAGAAAACGAACTCTGCTCCGAAACCTTGTTTCATTTTCAAAGGAGCTTGACACAAGAAAACGAACTCTGCTCCAACAGACCTTGTTTCATAGTTTAAGGAGCTTGACACAAGCAGATGAACCATCCTCTGAAAAGCTTGTTTCATTTTTTAGGGAGCTTGACACAAGCAGATGAACCATCCTCCGAAAAGCTTGTTTCATTTTTTAGGGAGCTTGACACAAGCATATGAACCATGCTCTGACAGACCTCATAATAATGAATAGGAAGTCATCGTTTCCAATATTTTCCCGTTCGATGGAAGGAAAACATCTTGGAAGTCTAGACCCAATGCCCCCAACACACGATGTACAACGACACTATCACTGAATACGATCACAAGACAAGTAGCCACATAGTTGACCTGTGGTGGGGCAGATACAACGGGTGGATAAAAACTAGGAAGGGATGATGGCGGGCCAGCTGCCACATCAGGACCAAAGAACGGAAGCTGATCAATGGTCACGATCCATCCTTCATGTGGAAAATAGACCACACGAAAAAGGGAGGAGACAAGCGCTCCCATGGCATAGGTGTAATCGCACCCCAAGAGAAAATTGAAATCCAAGGGGCATGGAACGACCATCATGTCCATATGGACGGTTTTACCTCCCAATGTAACAGGTAACCTTGGAAGGATCCCTAACGGTTGACTAGTTCTTCTATTAAATTCCAACAGATTCTGTGTAACAGGCACAAGCGGCGGCGAACCGAAAGCTTTCCAGTTAGTTGAGGATAAAATACTAACAGACGCGCCTTCATCTATAATGGTGTTGGGCATGACCAGATCAAAGATCTGTACCATTATCTCAAAAGGCACATAAGACAAAAGGTGGTATCCGTCAAATCGACTCCCATCAAAGGAAGCGACCAAACTACTCAGAGGGGCTACCATCGAACCGAGATAGTCTTCCCCTAGTGTTACGGAAGAAGAAGGATCATTCTCCACAATCTCCATCACAGAGTCAGGAGGGGTGTCCTCTGGGACCTCCATCACGGGAGGCGAAGGAGCATATTCTTGAGGTACGGGGACAGGAGAATATTTCTCCAAGTCCGAGGAATTTGAAGAAACAAGAAGAACCTGAGGGATGTGGGGTCCACTCTCAACGAAAAAGACCTGGTGCACCGCAGACGGGGCCAGCTCAACCGATCCCACGACCAATGGTTGGTTGGGAACGGATTCCTGAATTTTAATTTCTGAGGGAGCGGGATCGACCAAGGATGACTCTTGACCAATCGTAGGATCAACTCGTGAAGGACTTGAAGAGAGTTGTTTATAACCAGCCTTAGGGCATGGTGCAGAAACAGTCGATTTGTCCAAAACTAGTTTGGCTTCATCCATATACGGACAAAGGTGAATGGGATGATGCTCTTCACACAACTTACAGGGATTGGTGAGCTTACCCTGAAACTTAAGAGCTTTACCAGCACTAACTGAAGATGTGCCCCCAACCTAACTCTTAGAAGCCAAAGGCAACAGCGTATGACCATTGGACCATACTTCGAGCACCTTGGGAATGCCAGGTAAATCTTGAAGAAGATGCACTAGAAAATTTGGCGGAATTTCCGACGGCCAATTCGTCGCTATTCTGACACATAGTCGTCGCAAGAGCGACAGTTCAAGGACGGCCAAAAGGTGGTTTGCCATCTCGTCACAATTCTGATGCACTTAAAAAGTGTCACACTACCGACACTTTTTCTGTCGCTTCCAAACAGGCGTTGCTCTTCCGACGTTTCCCAAACCATCACGCTTCCGACGTTTGTAAACTGTCGCAATTCTGACGAAATGTGGTCCGACGTTTTGAGCGTCTCTCTTCCGACGTTTGTAATTTGTCGCAATTCCGACGCAATGTGGTCCGACGTTTTGGACGTCGCTCTTCCGACGTTTGTAAACTGTCGCAATTCCGACGAAATGTGGTCCGATGTTTTGAACGTCGCTCTTCCAACGTTTGTAAACTGTCGCAATTCCGACGAAATGTGGTCCGACGTTTTGAACGTCGCTCGTCCGATGTTTTTATACTGTCGCTATTCCGACGTTTTTAATTTGTCGCAATTCCGACGCTTACAAGGCGTCGGTATACCGACGGCAGGTTCAATTTTTAAAAAAAAATGAAACTTTAAAACAGGACAGTAAATCTCCAATATTTGTTATGAATTGTGGGTGTTCCAATGACCGTGAAATATTAATATAATAAACCACCCCGCAGCGATTCGACTATAAACAATCATTTTTTTTTTCACAAGAGAAAAAACATTGTTTTGAATATATTATATGAAGTAAAACAGTCCATGAAGTCATTACATTTTCACATCTGAAGATTGGAACCCAAATATCCATCCAGAAAAGTGAAAGTCCCACCCCAGACAATGATAGAAAAATACCCCATGTCACATACAGGGACATGATATAAAACCTAGTAACGGTCCACATGGAGATTATCGACAATCTGAGAAAGCATCCAAATATGCCCAAGGCATCTATAAGAAAGTGAAATAGCAGCATGTAGAATAGTAAAGCAACAGATAGAGTACGTACCGACGTCCATTGTTCCAAATACAAATTAAAGTACCCAAAATCCTTGAACAGAGAAAAACGCTAATCATGTGAGGAGTGTGATATGTCCAAAGTATAAAAAGACCATCAGACCATATCAATAAACCAGCAACATAGACCAGCATCGCTAGTTTTGAAGGCAGAGTGATAAACATTAATCATTTTTTTTTTCACAAGAGAAAAAACGTTGTTTTGAATATATTATATGAAGTAAAATAGTCCATGAAATCATTACATTTTCACATCCGAAGATTGGAACCCAAATATACATCCAGAAAAGTGGAAGTCCCACCCCAGACAGTGATAGAAAAATACCCCATGTCACATACAGGGACTTGATATAAAACCCAGTAACGGTCCACATGGAGATTATTGACAATCTGAGAAAGCATCCAAATATGCCCGAGGAATCTATAAGAAAGTGAAATAGCAGTATGTAGAATAGTAAAGCAACAGATAGAGTATCGACGTCCATTGTTCCAAATACAAATTAAAGTACCAAAAATCCTTGAACAGAGAAAAACGCTAATCATGTGAGGAGTGTGATATGTCCAAAATATAAAAAGACCATCAGACCATATCAATAAACCAGCAACATAGACCCGCATCGCTAGTTTTGAAGGCAGAATGATAAACATTAATCATTTTTTTTTCAGAAGAGAAAAAATGCTATTTTGAATATATTATATGAAGTAAAACAGCCCATGAAGTCATTACATTTTCACATCTGAAGATTGGAACCCAAATATCCATCCAGAAAAGTGGAAGTCCCACCCCAGACAATGATAGAAAAATACCCCATGTCACATACAGGGACATGATATAAAACCCAGTAACGGTCCACATGGAGATTATCGAAAATATGAGAAAGCATCCAAATATGCCCGAGGCATCTATAAGAAAGTGAAATAGCAGTATGTAGAATAGTAAAGCAACAGATAGAGTACCGACGTCCATTGTTCTAAATACAAATTAAAGTACCCAAAATCCTTGAACAGAGAAAAACGCTAATCATGTGAGGAGTGTGATATGTCCAAAATATAAAAAGACCATCAGACCATATCAATAAACCAGCATCGCTAGTTTTGAAGGTAGAGTGATAACCTGTCAACACATAAAATAGTATCATAAAGCGGATACAGGAAATGTGCAGAGACATGTACTGTTGATATACGCCTCACACAAAAAGCATCCATGATAGAGAAAAAATATGTATAAACCTAGGGTCGATTGTATGTTCTGGCTCGCTTGTTCCCGGAAATAAAAACCATCTGCAGAAACCCAGGCTCGCTTGTAAGATCAGGCTCGCTTGATTCCAAAATTGGTAACCATCTGTTGCATCCGAGATGTAAGGTTCAGGCTCACTTGTTTCCATTAGTAGCCCGCTACAGCATCCACCCTATTCATAGCAAAAAGGTTCCTGTAGATATACAGAGAAAGAGTATAATACGTAGACCATATAAACATGGCTCTGTATTTCAAAAAACAGGTTTAAAATAGAAACAGGGCAACATTTTTTTTTTCCAATTATTATGAACATAATTCGACCGTGAAATATTAATATAATAAACCACCCCGCAGCGCTTCGACTATAAAAAATCATATAAACATGGCTCTGTATTTCAAAAAACAGGTTTAAAATAGAAACAAGGCAACATTTTTTTTTCTAAGTAAAGTTAATCTATTAACAGTGGGAATAAAATTACACCGAAGTCAAAAACATTGCCCAGACTCATGGCAAATTTGTCATCAAAAAATCAAAAAATTAAGAAGACTGCCCTCATACGGGGAAACCAGTCTTGAACATTTACAGAATTCAAAAATATTACAGAGGTTCAGCACAGTAATATAATCTAAAAGCAGCCCAATTAAGTGGGCCGCGAAGCAAGAAAAACAAATTAACCAAACTACTCCTCTGGCTCCTCGACGATTCGACACCATCCTTCGGAAGGTCTAGGATCGCTAGGTGCTACCTCCACAGTCATGCCACCACTCCCCTCCTGAAGGCTCGAATGTTGGCCGGCTTTTTCTGAGCTCAAACCCGCCGGACGGGTGCATTGTTCTTTCATTTGGGCCTCCTCACGGAAAACCACAGTAATTGAAGCTGTGATTCATGGGCGGTTCAGAGAGAAATTAAAAGAAAAAAGCACAGTGCACATCGTGGGAGAAGGTGAAGCGGTGGGGAAATGAGGAGCAGGGGAGCCCATACGGTGGCCAGATCCTAGAACCCGACCCCGCCCACTTCTAGTATCTGGATAGCGACCTACGTGATAATCACTAGACTGGGAAGACGACTTGGTTGAGGGGCTGGAGGGAGCGCGCATGGGTTGACCTCTAGTGCTCCCCCTGCGGCAACGCATCCTTTGACGCAGGTGAGGCATGGATGCAGTCTCAGCAGTGGGCACAAGAGGAGACGGAGAAGCAGAATTCCAAGAAATAGAAGAAGACAGACAAGGACCAGACCGAGAGAAATGAATATATGCAGCAAGGTCTAAGCAGCAGTCCAGCTGGCCACTTCTCCTTCTCATCACAGTGAACAGGCAGTGTAACCCAGCAACCGACTCGTCTAAAAAACCATAGCGAAATGCCATTTTATCGACCCGACTACAATGCAATCGAAGGACGCCCATCATAATTAATCTCTGATCATTAATGAGAGCCGAAAGCCGGATCATATTGGAGCATTCGGAATCGCTAACAGGAGTGGAGGTCTGATCTTGAACAGTGTTAAAATTTAATGCGATTTGATGTGAAAACCTTGGAACTTAATTGAACAGCGTTAAAACTTAATGCGATTGATATGAAATCACCACATCCATGTCCCATCGCCTTAAACGCCATTGAATGCACCCGCATCTGGGAACAAGGCAACATTTGATTGAGGACACATCGCAGAAATTGATTGGAGCAGATATTTGTTTGGGCCGCTCGCGCAGTGGAAATCTGGACCTGAAAAATATTAGGGCGAATTTGATAAGAAATTCGCGTCACAACTCTCCCTCCGTACGCCAGCCCAACTTCGGACCCAAAAAATATTAGGGCGGAATTCAATTGGTTTTCGCGTCACAAAATTGGCCGATGTCAGTAGGCTATTTTGGAACGCGAATTTGGTTTGAATTATGGCTTATCGCCGTTTGAAGTCCGGCGGGCTCGACTTAATAACAATTTTGTTTGATCCCATCTTATAAAATTTGTGTTGGTTTTCTTTGATAATACACATATTTATAATAAATCATGGGAATACCACACTAAACATGTGGAAAATTTATATAAATTATTGAGAACAATCATTTTTATGTAAAAATATCCAAATGTGCTTTTGGGAAATAAGAATTCGAGTATTTGGTTCATATTGTTTTAAAGAAAGGAGTGAAGTTGGAGCCTCAAAAGATGCAAGCTATTACAAAATTACCTATTCCTAAGAAAATCAAGGTTCTTAGAAGATTTTTTAGACTTACATGATATTATTGATAATTTGTTAAGAATTATGCATGCATTTCAAGTCCACTCACATATTTCTTGAAGAAAATATCATTTATATGGAATGATGAGGCTACTTTGGCATTCTCTCTTTTAATGGATGCCATGTCTTCTACACCAACATCGGTTGCACCTACTTTTGGTAAAACATTCATAGTATAGTGTGAGGCACTAGGACAAGGAATTTACGTAACATTAACACAATAAGGGATATCATTGGCTTTTAAAATCAAGGAATTCAAAGAAAATATTTGGTGAAATCTACGTATGAAAAATAAATGGAAGCAATATTACATGCAATAAAAAATGGGGATAGTATATCATTGGGAGGTACTTTAAAGTCAAGATATACCATGATAGCATAAAGTATTTTTTGAAGCTATGATTTTCATTAGAAGATTAACAAAATGAGGAGAAAAAATGCAAAGTTTTAATTTTGAGATAATCTGCAAAAAGGGTAAGGAAAATTTAGTACATGATGCTCTTTCTAAAATATAAGAGGCCTCAAATTTATATCCAATTACATTTTCTATTCCTAGATGGCTAGAAGAAGCTTGCCATAATGGAAAAATGACAATAGTACTAAACAAAAACTAAAATTTATAAAGGATGGGATGAACTCTATGGAGCATTGGGAGTGAAAGAGAGATATACTTTGGTGCAAATGTATAATATTTTTATGCACGCAAGCATATTTGAATAAACAAATATTAAGGGAGTCTCATGTCTCTCTGATGGTAGGACGCAGGGTTCCTTAAAACATCTCGAAGGATCAAAAGATATATTTTTGGAAGGAATGAAGAAAGATATTCAAAATTTTGTAAGAGAAGGTCAGGTTTGCATAATAAATAAAAGAGAGATAGTAAAATCTCTAGGGTTACTTCAACCATTCAACATACATATTCAAAGACTAGAAGATATATCAATAGAATTTATTACAGGGTTACTGAAATATAAAGGTAAGTATTACATTTTTGTGGTCATTTATATAGACAAATTTGTAGATTTTTTTTGTAGAGCTCAAAGTACATAAACAACAAGCCAAGTGGCAGAAGTGTCCGTGAAAGAAATTCATCGTCTTCATGGTTTTCCTAAAGTAATAGTAACAAGAAACTTTTGGAAATAATTATTTAATATGAGTGGAGAAACACTAGTTGCCATGAGTTCTACATATCAAACACAATCAAATGGTCAAACAAAAATAGTTAACAAATGTTTTTAAGGTTATCTACAATGTTACTCTTTAGAAAAACAATCTTAATGGATGAAGTGGGTTCGTCAAGGAAGAATGGTAATATGATACTACCTATCACACATCTATTAAAATTTCCCCATTTAAGGCCCTTTATGGATATCCAACTCCTAGTATCTCATACTTTTTGCAAGATAAGTCCAAAGTATAGGAAACAGAGTCACATATGGAAAATACTAAAGAAACTTTGAAAATTATTATGGAAAGCCTTCAAATGACATGAAACATGATAAAACAACAAGGGGAACAACATTGAAGTGAAAGATAATTTGAGGGTAATTGGGTATTTTTTAGATTATAGCATTATAAGCAATATTCATTCAAGAAAAAGAAGAATAAAGAATTAACTCAAAAATGTTATGGCCCTAAATAATTATTCATAGGATTGCACAAGTGGTATAGAAGTTATATTTTCCTTCTTCTTGCATTCATAAGGTTTTTCATGTATCTTGCCTAAAAAAGGTTTTGGGAAAAAATATGCCAATGTAGATAGAACTTCCAAAATTAGATGAAGAATGAAAGTTGATTCTTGAACCACAAAAAGTTATAGATAAACATTCTATATCTCTTTGACATATAACCATTATGAAGTACCTAATCAAGTGGAAGAATATTCCTGTAGAATAAGGTACATGGTAAAATGATCAATTCGTGATGAAATACCCACGGCTAAAGGGTTCGTTTGAAGTTTTGACAAAGGTTTTGTTATATGTTTTATATAACGTGCGGCGGAATAGTTTTATTGTTTGTTAAGGTCCCACACAGTGATCAAATTTGAAGGGCGGGTCTGAATTTCAATTAGAAGGGCATATATCTATGTCGCCCTTCCATAATGAAAAGCTTTAAAAAAAAAACTTTTCAATTGACCACAGGGCGGAAACGTGAACCTGGGTTACACTTTTGTGAGAATTGCGGGTTGAAATTTTTTTTCGGCAATAGTTCGGCCGAAAATTTTATAGAGTTCGGCCGAACTATGAAATAGTTCGGCCGAACTTGTTTTTACAGTTCGGCCGAACTCGTGATTCTGTTTAGACTGACGGTTTACTGACGGCGCGGGCAAACAGAATTTTTGCCGGAGTTTGGAAAACCGGCAACTAAAGTTCGGCCGAACTTTTACATTTAAAATAGTTCGGCCGAACTATTTTCTATAAATAAATTGCCCGCGAAGTTAATCATTTTATTCTTCCCGCGTTTTGTCTGTCGCTATCGCATCTCGTCGTCGTGCTGGAGTTTTGTCGCACCTCGTCGCCGTGCTGGAGTTCTGTTGCACCTCGTCGCCGTGCTAGAGTTCTGTCGCACCTCGTCGTCGTTCTGGAGTTCTGTTTCACCTCGTCACCGCAGCTCCTCGTGTTTGCCACGGTCACGCTCTTCGGTCATCGAGTAAGTCTGTTTACACATTTTTGACGTGGAAAATCGTGAAAATTTGTGGAAAATTTGGAAAATCTCGTGTTTGAGGTGGAAAATTTGGAAAATGTCGTGTTTGACGTGGAAAATCTGTTAATGCATTTTTGTATTCTGGACGTGGAAATTCTGTTAATGCATTTTTGTATCTGTTAATGCATTTTTGTATGTGTTCCCTTAATCCCTTCAGCTGCACCCTGCATGCCATTAAAATAAAGTATAATTAAATCAAAACAGACAGTCTATAAACAATTTTTTTTCTGAGTTCATAGATTTGTTACCTCCTTTTTGTCTTCGAGGTACGCCATCAGTTCCCTTGCACTGGTGAAGCTCAATCTCACTTGCTTTCCTTGTGACTCTTCCTCTGACTTTTGGCGAGCAAGTGTCAAGATGATATCGTGTACACTGGCAACACCATTTGTGGTTCTAGTAACAAGAGCTCTGCTTTCTAACATCTTCAGTTTAGCTTTTCCCACAATGTCTTCCACAGTGTGCCAATCCCATCCTTTGAAATATGAACATATATCTAAAAATGGATCTCTGCAATCATGGGGAAGAGCATCGTAGGCAAAAGCGTAGCGCATCTCCTTAAAGTCTTCACTCGCCCATTTATCTTTCTATTGCATCAGTGTAGAATAAGCTTCATGTCTATCATCAGCCTGACCTATGAATGGTGCAGCTAATGTTAGCATGAGTGGAATTTTGCCACATATTTGTATGATCTCATTCAATTGAGTCTCATTTAATATTCCATCCTCTATTTCCTCTACAGAACTCAAATTTTGACAGAATATAAATTTCCTCTACAGAACTCAAATTTTGACAGAATATTATCAGGGAAAAAGGACATATCAGATTGCCATAAAATTTCAATATTCAGGATTGTCTTTCTTTTTTATTTCTGAACAATGGGCTGTTTTTCTTTTTTTTTTGGTTTCTGAATTATACTTGGATGAATGCTTAGTGTTTTTATTATGACTTCAATATGACTTCAATACGGCCCTACTGTTTTTGTGGTTTCATATAGTTAGTGTTGAATGGGCTGTTTTTCTTTTTTTTTATTTCTGAATTATACTTGGATGAATGCTTAGTGTTTTTATTATGATTTCAATATGACTTCAATACATGCATACTGTTTTTGTGGTTTCATACAGTTAGTGTTGATTCAATGGAAGAAAATTTGTTGTATATGTTTTAAGAGGATATGTAACCATAAATCAATGTTTTTTTTTAATTTTTTTTTTAAGAATTTTAAGAATTATAGATTTAACTTTTTAATTTGTAAAATTTGAGTGTCTTCAAGGTTTTTTCAGATGCTTAATTTATTTATGTATTCAAAAGTCTATTTTAAATATGAAGAAATTACAATTTTGTATCAAAATTGTATAATACTTTTGAATCCTATTGACCAACCTTATGGTCATTCATTGGACATATATATATATATATATATATAGATAGATATATATATATATATATATATATATATATATATATTATTTTTATTTTTTTAATTTCAGAAATAAAACATATTATTTATCGGTAATTGGAATGAAATTACATCTTTCATGTGCAAAGAGAACTTCCCTGTAGTCCTACATTTTCCATAAAGTTGAAGGTCACCAAACAATTGCGGTCCATAATTTTTTGGTCCATTCCATACTCAAGTGCGAAAATCTCTAGCATTTCAAGTTTTTGGTCATCATAGCTATTAAGGAATGAAAAAGGACACTAGTATTGATATATTGCTTCCATTATATCATTCTTTTTCAAGGTTGATTCCATCCTTGTTGAAGTATATTTTTCTAAATCCTTATCTACAAGGGCACATTGTGTATTGTGGTGCATGTTGTGTATCTCTTGTTGTGAATCTCAAGTTACTTTAAAAATTTGGTCACCTAGTATGCTTAATGAGCTTGGAATTACACTTTAGAAAGAATCCAATTACAATTGAGACTTAAGTTCTACCATCTTAAAATAAGAATTCACAAATTCACGAACTAGCTCCGAAAAAAAATTTCAACCCGCAATTCTCACAAAAGTGTAACCCAGGTTCCATAGTTATTTATAATTTTTATTTTAGAAAGAACCTTCAACCAAAAATACCCCAAAGGTTAGTCCCTTGTGTGCCCTTTGAGACACATTAGGTCATCCCACCAATTCATGCCCCATGCTTCATGAGTTGAAGGGTATCCTTCATACCCCTTAAGCACCCCCATTTCTACCCACTCCATCATGTGATGTTGCCACCTCATCACGTAATAAGGGTTTAAGAACCAACGACCTCTTGTCTATTTATGTGAAACACAAACATTATACACAGCATTGTCTCAATCTCCGACGATATCAAGATGTGTTGGTCACCATACATCATGCCTCAATAGTAGCACCACCACTTACACCAACCTCATATGTTGATGATTCCTCTTCCACCATTTATTATGTCACGAACTCGGCTAATTAGTATATGGCATGCCCTTGACTGCTCTATGTTAAAGACACTCATCTCATCTATATGTGTCCTTTACTCATCAAATACCATCATCACTACATGCATCAAGTGACATATCCCCCTCATCAAGATCCCAATCCGCCTAATTTTGGATGCTTCTCATACTTTAAGTACCTTGACCATATCAATGGAATACCCAACTCCTAGCATGGTTCCCACCACACCAACACAACTATTGGAGATTCAAACGACCTCACCACTTAGAAAATGATAAGAAATTATTTCACCCCCTTGTACTAACAATACATAGAAAGAATAACATAATTAATAGAAGAGATAAAAATATGAATTAGAGAAAGGGATGGATCACATATTAAAGGAAATGTAAGCCAACCTAGGAAGAAACCAACTCTTCGCTCCCACTTCAAATAATTTTTAAGAGTAAACAATGAAAACAACAAATTGATCTATGTACCAGATGTACAACATTCAACCATACCTATATAAAGAGTGTACAATGAAATTAATGTTGGTTTACTTCAACACTTGGAAAATATCTTGTTTCTATCCCATTTGTGGAAGTTATGCAAATATGAAATAAAGATATATAAGGTTAAGAAGTTCTTAAAATTTGATGAAGTAGATGACCCTAATTTTGAGGATTATCCTATAAAGTTATAAAAGATGAATCAAGGGAATAAAAATGTAATTCATAAACATTTTCATATATTCCTACTAATAAATAAAATATTATTACACAACTATATGCTAGATTAATGAGAAACAACTGATGTAATTCCTTTGAAAGTGATGAAATAATTAGGCCTTACAACAACTAGGGCATATAGAAATGTATGTGTTATGGATCCTATGAAAATCGGGATGGGTAGAGTAATAAATACACATGTTTTGAAATTTTTTGAGGAGTAACTCAAAGCATGCATATATACAAAATGAAGTGGCTACTTTCTTCATATTCCATGAGGGACTATTGTTTTTCCTAAATACTATTCATTTCATGTACCTCTGAATTATTTCTAGTGAAATTAAATGACTTGAAATTAAATTTCCTAAAGCCTATTGAAATTTCTCCTTCAAAATAAGGATGCACTCCCATTTGATTCTCACGGATAGGTTGTAATCATGAGGCTCTCGCTCAAGAGTGGACCTTCGCAAAATCTTGTGATGTCTTGTCATAAACAAAACCATCAAATTGAAAACACATCATTTTTCTCCTTCAAAGAAAAAAAAAATTCACATCATGTGAATATGTCCATGTACTCTTACATATTGGTGTACAAAACCATCAACCAAACACAAGTTGACAAAACATGCCTCTTCAAACCACTGACTTTGAAGACAAATAATAGAGCTCATGTACTTTCAACATCTTGCTTCATGCAACATGCACTGGATACTTTGAATTTGCAAAGAAATTAATGAAACATCAAAATACATGCTAGGCCTTAATTGGATAAGAAATCTAACCATTTGTCAGCAAACCATTTCAATGGCACTTCTTTTTCTTTCAACTATGTTGAATTTAGTTTTAAGTTATATTTTTAATTTTGGAGAAAATAACTATTTATTTCATGTGTAATTAGATTATTGATTTCATGTGGTAGGGTTGTGGATTCAGGCATTGAAACAACACCATTATATTTCAAATTTAAAAATGATGGTTTGAGTCCTAGGTAGCTTAGAATCCTACTTGTTTTCAGAATAAGGATGCACTCCCATTTGATTCTCACAGATAGGTTGTAATCATGAGGCTCTCGCTAAAGAGTGGACCTTCGCAAAATCTTGTGACGTCTTGTCACAAACAAAACCATCAAACTGAAAACACATCATTTTCTCCTTCAAAGAAAAAAAAATTCACATCATGTGAATATGTCCATGTACTCTTACATATTGGTGTACAAAACCACCAACCAAACACAAGTTGACAAAACATGCCTTTTCAAACAACTGACTCTTAAGCCAAATAATAGAGCTAATGTACAAATTTCCATATTTGTTGCATTTAATTGTGTCTAACATAACTCTACTTTCAACATCTTGCTTCATGCAACATGCACCATACTTTGAATTTGCAAAGACCTGAATTCTCCACCCCCCATTAAAATGACCCTACAAGTTGATTCTTTTAGTTTTTCACTCTATAAGCATCGACGTACGATTATGCATGATGGAGAATCTCTAGCGCTTTCCCTTGTTAATATATTTAACAAGGGAAAGCGCTAGATATTCTCCATCATGCATAATCATACGTTGGATTTGGTGATAATTGTCTCCATATTTTGGCTTTCTGACCCGCAAAACATAATTATTTTAGAAGGGAGGGAAGGAGGGATGATCACATTGACTTGCTTGATGACTTGTCTATGAAGATTAACTACCGTAAGAACTATTTTTTTGCGTAGGGAAAGACGCATTCCCATGTCTGAGCATGAAAACGTTCTTTGATATTATTAATGCCTCTAGTGTTTACTTCTACAAGTTCTATAGGCAGAGTCTGTAAAGGGCCAGGTAGCCTCTGGATCTCATCTTTTATGAAAGGTGACATATCTAGTAAATGCCCCTGCAGTCAATCTTTGGAATGGATCTAAATAGAAGTTATTCATTTTAATATCCGTAAAACACAACAACTTTAAGGTAAACTATGTACATGTTCCATTCATCATGAACACAAACCTCACAAGCCTCCTTAGCTTTGGAGCATTTTCCATGTTTTCCATAACCAAGACCCAAATAATTAGGCCCTTCTTGAAGAACATTTGGCTCAACTATGCCTTGTACATGATTGCCTTTAAAACCCTTTACTTTCATAGCACATTTTCATCAAAAATTTGGACCTTGTTCCTCTAATGTCTCTAATGTCTCTCAAAAGCACGTACACATTCATTTTCAGAGGAAATTGAAGGTAGAAACCAATCTAGCTAATTCTTCTAACTAACCTTGACTAAAATGAGCTAACTTGTACTTTGATACGAACTTTATTTAAATTTTCCACCCCACATTAGGCACCAATGATTATAACCTTTAATGGGCTAGCACTGGTTTGTATTCATCATCTCAAAATGACCTAGTAGATGAAAAATTATCATGTTTGTAATCATCGTTTCACGCCATCTACATATGACCCTTCTACACATTATATGATTGAATTTATGGTAGGTCATCTCTTCTATCTAGACCATGATTGATTGTGACATTAGGTGAATAAAGGAAATTTGATAAGGAAGGGATCAGTATAAGTTTTTCCTCCTCCACGCACTCCATATCCGGTGATTGCCTATTTTTTCTCTTCCAACATTTTATTTTGGAAATTCATTTTGGTACTTAATTCTACTAATAGCCACAACACACTTGGAAGTCAAAGAAATTGTTATATACACTACTAAACTCAATTAACATTGTTTTTTATTGGACTTTACAATAACAAACAACGTAGAGTTCATTAATGTAGTAGTGTATATGATAATTATATGTATAGTGGTGTGGCTATCGATAAAATTAGCTGCTAATGAATTTCGAGAATAGAAAGTTGGAAGTGGAAAATTGAGAATTCACTAGCTATGGGGCGGATGGAGGAGGACAAGCTAGAAAATATCTTCTGCTTATAAATTGTATTTTATTCACCTGTTGTCACAATCCATTCATGGGATAGGTAGAGAGGATGACATTTCAAAAATTCATGCATATAATATGTCGAAGGGGTCATGTATGAGATGGTGTGAAGTGATGATGATGGACATGGTAAATTTTCATGTGCCAAGTCATTTTTAGATGATGATGACAAACCAATATTAACCATTTTAAGGCTATAATCATTAACAAGAAATATGGGTAAGGAAATTCAAAGTGCCAAATTCTAAGGAACAAGCCATATTTGCTCCTCAAAAACTTTATTTGATATATTCTTAAAAAACCAAGTACAAATTTTAGTAATCCTAGAATCATGCTTTACATAAGGTAAAATTGGGGAACTCATGACTTGTACTATAGATAAAAAAAACATTTACACTTACCAAAAAATATATGATAAAAATTGACAAACTACATACCCTTAAGCTCAAGGGGATATAATCATTATTTCCTTCCATATAGATAATGAAAATGATTGTTCTAAGTCTCATGTTGCTTCTCATGTTATTTTATAAACCTTGGTTGGAAAGAAAAATAGGAGGGCAGAAATGTAAGAAATATAGAACATACTGGATTTAACAGCCCCAAACTGGATTTTACTCTGAGGTATTGATTTTTTGAAATCTATTTTTTGAATGTCGACCAATAGATATATATCATGGAGGATGAAAGACGAAGATCAGCCGAATCCCATATGGAGGTTCAGGGATCGGAGGATGTTCACGGTATTTAAATATAATCTTAAATCTCCATACATGTGTGTACATATGGAATTGATTTTTTTATTAACTTTGTGAGTGAAATTATTTGTTAATAAGTTTCATATTTTAATTTTTAGGAGGCAAGAGGAGAAGGCTTTCTACTCCATCCATGGAGCGTGGCCAAGGTTCAACCGGTCGAGGTAGCAGGGTGCGGGAAGGGGGTGATATTTATTCCCCCGAAGGCCAGCAATCAACGACTGCTGGTTCTCAACAGGGTCACTGTGGGTCTGGTTCTCAGCAGCATCATTCTGGGGCTGGTTCTCAGCAGGGTCATGTTGGAGATGATGTTAACCAACAACATCAAGGTTGCCATCAATTCCAATATTTTTTCATTAAATTTTTACAACTTTTTTTACACGTGTTTTTTCTAATATATGAAATTTTATATATATTGATGCAGAGGCTGAAAATGTTCGAGCCAGTGGTCAAAAAAGACGCAGGGCAGCGCACTACATTGAAGAAGAAGGCTTTCAACCTAGCACAACTTATCCGGCTGAGATTACTGATATACCATGGGAAACGAACATGGCGGAATGCACCTTACAAAGGTGTCAAAGCCTTTATGCAAAATTGCAGAGAGATCTCCAAGATTTGACTCTACCTGCTGAGAGTAGACAAAGCCTAGAGATAGTTACACATTCATTGAGTGAAATGGTAAAAGTGTACAAAGATTTGGGGCCAACCACTGATTCGTTTGTAGAAGTGATGAGAAAGAGAAGAGAAACAGTGATAGGTCCCGATAAATGGCAGGACATAAAAAAAAGAGTTTCAAGAGATGATGCTAAGTCAATGTTTAATTATAAGGAAGGGCTAAAAAAAAGATGTTGAAGGTGCAGTATTTCAAGCACCCAGACAAAGCAAAATATTTGTATAGTCGACATCTTGCGGCCTTTGGAAGGCTTCCATGGAACGATGAGGTTCCTCTTTATTTTGCACAAATGTTTTATGCAGAATTTTTTTTGGGTATGAAACCCGACTACAATGATCTTCCTTTAGAATTTTTTGGCCCGGGGAGAGGTCGATTATATCAACGTAAGGGTGCTAAGCGAGATATGGAGTTGCCTCACCCTGAGCTGCCATTGGTGAGTCGACCGTCTCGAGTCGAAACCCTGCGATCAGAGATGGGTGCGACTTCTCAAATAAGTCGTGAAGCAAGAGATGTTATGATCGAAAATGTTCATAGCGGATTGAGTGGAGTCAATATTGGCTTAAATCGACAAAGAGCACGTGAAAATGCACGTGCCAATTTTGTTTATCATACAGATGAGGAGATTTACAACATCAATGTTGAATATCTCCGAACATACGCAATAAATTGTCGCAATGGTCTGCAAGACCTAATTTTCCGTGAGGAAGAGGGCACCGGAACGGTATGTGTTAGTGACCTTAGGGTTTGAAATTATATTTATATATACATGTGTACAATTTGTAATAAATACATGTGTATGTACACATGTATACATTTATTTGTATGTGTACATTAATCTAACAAAAATGTATGATTATATGTTAAAACACCATTTGCAGTTCTCGGGCATGATGCGTGATGAAAATGTTAATATTACGTTCGGGACCTCTGGCTCAAACGATGCAGCTGGGTCTGGCCATCATGATATGTTGGCACATGTATGTTAGTGTTTTTTAAGTGACTCTAAAATAAATAATTTTTTCCATCATGTACATGTATGTATATATATAATTCGATAAAATGTTTTAACAGGTACCGATTCCGTCTGATGTTTTTGGGATGCCGGTACCTTCTTCTTCTTTAGGAGATATACCTTCTACTTCATTGGGAGATGTACAAGTATGGACAATTTTTCACAAGTTCAAAATTTATATTACCTCAAAAAGTTCCATTAAAAATTGAGATATATAGAGAGAGATCTATATTTTGAGTTATTTAAAATTTTTTGAATTTAGGTTCGTATAGAAGATTTTTTTAATCCGAGGACTTTAGCGACGGAGATAGGAACATCCACAGCATTTGAAGAAGTTGTCTTTAGTTCTTTTTTTTAATATTATTGTTCAAATAGGTTTATATCTGTAGACGTGCATTTTCATTTAAAAGTTTTTAATTTATATAAATTATATATATATATATATATATATATATATTTAACTGTACATGTATATTGTACAGGTTACCACTGGAGATGTTTCTATGGCAGATCCCGTTCACCAAATGGAGAGGCAACCTTACGAGGTATTGCGTGATTTTTTTGTTATATTTTGTTTTTTACATGAAGTTCTAGATATATATATTCTCATTCATTTTTAAAACTTCAAATTTTAATGTTCAAGTACATGTGCATTGTGTATGTAGGTTTCCCCTTTACAAGATAGGGAGCTAATCGAGACCCGGAGGCTAGATTCTCCATTTGATGGAGAAGATATACAGTAGATTTGATATGATTTCAAAATTTAGATGGTTTTAAAATTTGTTAAACTTGATACAGTTTGATACTTGAGTGAGATTTACAATTTTTGGACATATTTTATTACAATATGTTTTTGGGACATATTTTTGGACATATGTTAAATGTTTTTGTTGGATAGTTGAATTATAATTGGCATGGCATGTGATATTTAATGTTAAATGTTTTTGTTAGATAGTTGAATTATAATTGGCATGGCATCTGAAGTTTTTAAAACTACATGAATGATGGAATGTGAACCTACATTTGCACATGTGGTAAATTGAAATGTGACTTGTAACAAGACAATCCCCATTGATTTCATTACAGGATATGTTGATTTATGATTTGATATAATTGCATACATATGATGGTACATTACTTGTAAAGTCATTGGATTAATAGTGTTCATTGATTTCAGTGTTCTTTGGATGGTTAAATAGTACTTTTGGCATGTGAATGTGAAGTAATGTTGTCATCTGAATTACATTTGATGTGTGATATTTAATGTTAAATGTTTTTGTTGGGTAGTTGAATTATAATTGGCATGGCATGTGATATTTAATGTTAAATGTTTTTGTTGGATCTAGTTGAATTATAATTGGCATGCCATCTGAAGTTTTTAAAACTACATGAATGATAGAATGTGAACTTACATTTGCACATGTGGTAAATTGAAATGTTCCTTGTAACAAGACAATTCCCATTGATTTCATTACAGTATATGTTGATTTCTGATTTGATATAATTGCATGTATGATGGTACATTACTTGTAAAGTCATTGGATTAATAGTGTTCATTGATTTGAGTGTTCTTTGGATGGTTTTAGTACTTTTGGCATGTGAATGTGAAGTAATGTTGTCATCTGAATTACATTTGACATGTGATATTTAATGTTAAATGTTTTTGTTGGATAGTTGAATTATAATTGGCATGGCATGTGATATTTAATGTTAAATGTTTTTTTTGGATAGTTGAATTATAATTGGCATGGTATCTGAAGTTTTTAAAACTACATGAATGATAGAATGTGAACCTACATTTGCACATGTGGTAAATTGAAATGTTACTTGTAACAAGACAATCCCCATTGATTTCATTACAGTATATGTTGATTTCTGATTTGATATAATTGCATGTATGATGGCACATTACTTGTAAAGTCATTGGATTACTAGTGTTCATTGATTTCAGTGTAAGCGCAAAAAATTATTGACAATGTAGAACGATTTTTGTGTTATAATAATTAAACCTAATAATATTGGAGAGCAAGAGAGACTTGAGGTATGGTGTTTAATACAAGAGTTTGAGCTAAATATTTAAATGGTTTATCTATCTTTCATAAAATAGTTTAAGATTGATCACAAGAATTAAGAGAATGTCTCGGTCCATCATTGGTATGGTCCATCATAGAATGATCATCCATGTCAATGACTGTTAAGTCTATCTTTCCAAACCATGACCCTACTCTCACATGTGTGCTTTTCATGACACCAGTCGTGCTACTTTTATCCTTGAGTTGACTGCCTTGAAAGCACTCAACTCTTTCTCGATGCTAGCCTTCCTCTTTCTAAGAGATGAAGCTGCCTTTCGACTTACGAAGCTATGGGTAGCCCCCGTGTCTATCAAAGCAGAGAACTTTTTCCCATGTACGGTTGTAGACATGAATCTCAAGTCCAAGGAACTTTCATCATCATTCCTCCTTGTCTTGTGCCTTACTTTCGCAATCTTCTTCAACATTTCCTCTTCCAATATGTTTTTCGAACTAGCCCTTGGCTTAACAGTTCTTTTCACATATCTCTTCTCATGAAGCTCCATATAACAATTTGATCCTGGGCTTGCTTGAATTGGTTCAAGCTCTTTCTTTTTCGAATTCTGTCTAATTTCTCCAATACGACATATATTGACTCCTTCCAAACGAAGTGCACCAATCCTCTTAGTGTGGTTGTCTTCTTTTCCAAGTGTGCCAACACATGCATTTTCTTTCTTCAAACCAATAGGTTTCGGATCAAGAAAGTCCCTCTTGATCTTATCTTCCATGTTCTTGACTTTAGCATGCAACGTGGTGCTTCTTTTCTTCAAGTGAGCCCTTTCCATAAAGAGTTCTTGAAGTCTTTGTTCACCTTGTCGTATCTCCATGTCAAGCTTTTCAATTTCAGCAGTTTGTCTAGAAAGTCTAAGACTTTCGAATTTTTCTGAATGCCAAATGATCTTACAAAGTTAGTATTTATAATATCCTAGTAGGTCATTCGGTGACAACTTTTACTGGAAACTTGAAACGACTTTGGCATGTGATATTTAATTTGTTAAATGTTTGTGCAGAGTTGGTGAATTATAATTGGCATGGCTTAACAGTGCTTTTCACATATCTCTTCTCATGAAGCTCCATAGAACAATTCGATCTTGGGTCTGCTTGAATTGGTTCAATCTCTTTCCTTTTCGAATTATGTCTAATTGCTCCAATACGACATATATTGACTCCTTCCAAACGAAGTGCACCAATCCTCTTAGTGTGGTCGTCTTCTTTTCCAAGTGTGCCAACACTTGCATTTTCTTTCTTCAAACCAATAGGTTTCGGATCAAGAAAGTCCCTCTTGATCTTATCTTCCATGTTCTTGACTTTTGCATGTGATATTTAATGAACTTTAAATGTTAAATGTTTTAATGATGCACAATATATAATCAAAAGGGTTTTAAAACTTAAAGTTTTGGATGGTTTCAATTTAAAACTTAAAGTTTTGGATGGTTTCAACCTACATTTGCACATATGGTAAATTGAAATTATGTTACTTGTAACAAGACAATCCTAATTGATTTCATTGTATATGTTGATTTCTAATTTGATATAATTGCATGTATGATGGTACATTACTTGTAAAGACATTGGATTAATAGTGTTCATTGATTTTAGTGTAAGCGCAAAAAATTATTGACAATGTAGAACGATTTTTGTGTTATAATAATTAGACCTAATAATATTGGAGAGCAAGAGAGATGAGGTATGGTGTTTACTACAAGAGTTCGAGCAGGTCATTCAGTGACAACTTTTACTGGAAACTTGAAACAAAGAGAATCTATCTTTGGCTAGGACATCATGTAAGATGCTTGACATAAACAGTAAAATTGTACTTAAAAGCTGATATTCGGGCAAGTGGGGACAGCCACTTGTTATCTCGTCCCTTGGAGGCTAGGCCATATGGGGACTGAATCTGACTTTACAAAATAAAGTGAAATAATTTGTAGACGTGCATTGGGGTTTACAAGAACAATTAATATACAAGAACAATTAATTTCATTCTAAAATATATATATATATATATTTAACATTTTTAATCAATGCACATGTATAGAAAAACTACTTTTAGTTGATACTAGAGCACGTGCTTGTATCCAAACAATTTGTAACATCTGCAAACCACAAATAACATAAGCAACTCAATTTTTAGTTGAGTACTGAAAGGTCTAAAACATATTTAATCCAAAGATAAAAAATTGTTGGACACTTCACTCAAAAAAATTCTAATGGAATTCCATCCTCAATAATTTGTTCATGATCGGATTTTGACATTTTCCATTTCTTAATTTTAGATTTCTTCTTTGATTGAACTTCTATCAACTTTATGCGTGCTGCACACACCAAGTGACTATATTGAGAACTTATGGAATCAAGTTCATAGTCTTCGAAGTAAACAAAGTCTCCACTTTGACGAGTTTGTTTGAAAAAATAACCTTTCAGTATAATAGACCCTTTGTCATACTGAAATCCGTGATCATTATAGTCTTGTAATAATTTCATTTTTTGTTGAGTGCAACGCATCAAATAATACTTCACATTTTCATCGTTGTCAATAGGTGCAATTACAGCAAAAACATCTCCTGCACAATAAAATAAATTTAACATTTAATATATGCATATTTAAATTTATTTGTAGATCTTTAAATCATTAAAAAGTAATTCAAATGTTACCTTCTCTAACAAGATCAGAAACTCGATCACCATCGGATGATATTGTAGTTTCATCTGATTCCATTTCTTCAAACATTGAAACAGACATTTTTCCCTTTGTATTTAGCTCTGTATGTTTCCAATCGTTCACATACATTTTGTTTTCACAGACGTCATTGGATTTTGTGTTGTCTATGCAACCATCACAAAAACAATAATATTTTCTTTTATCCAATGCAAACACATTTGTGGACAATTTTGTTTGAATTGAATGCAATTTTCGAGTCCCTTTTATTGTTCCGACTTCATTTCCAATTGATCTATTTACGTCTCCGATTCCAATATGCCAGAAAAATCTTTATATGGAAAATTAGAAAAAGAATTTGTAAATATGATATCAAAATATAATTAAAAATAATCATTGCATGATAAATGTACAATGTTTAAAATTAAATTTCCAATATAAATTAAATTGAATGTACCTTCGCACTTCTCTTGATGGGTTAATCTCATGGCTTAGAGCATTTTTGCACCATTGAACAACTTCTTCAGCGTTCACAAGTCGGCGTGCAAAGTGGTTCATTTGATATCTTCGAAGTACTCGTTTTATGCATGCTCCTGCACCGTCGTGTTCTCATTTTCCATGGCCAGTCTCAAAGAAATTCCAACAATGTTTAATGCAGGTTTTCTTATGAAGATGACACAACCAAAAAAATGATCGTGCAGATTTGAATTGACCTGCGCATCTGTCTGACGATATCCAATGTTCATTGAATGTTATTCCACGATTTTTCAATGAATCATAAATTCTTCCAAAACAATGTTGTACAAAACATGTATCATGTGTACGATCGTCACTGATATAAAAATGATATTCTTTAATGATATGTCGATTTTCACTCGTGCTTTCTATATGATCGACATTTTGTTCAGCATGTCTATATAGAATATGGGCGAGCATGGAGACTTGGTCAGAGTGATAGTATTCACTCTGAATTTCTTTTTGTGGAACAAATGTGTAGTTTTCTGCAAAATCAATCACTGACAAAATGGTCCCTGGTGGAAAAACTTCACGAGATTTTTTGAATTGCAAGTCTTGCCATCGAGCTCTATGGGAATGCATGGTGTATTTGTAAATTTCTGCTTCAAATTTTCTCAAAAAGTCTATTAGAAAAATTTCGTCTTCTCGTAATTCGATTCTTTTAACACTATCTGCACTTTGAATCGATGTATTGGTATATTCATATCTCTTCCATTTCACTTTCATGTTGGACAATGATTGATCATTTATATCAATACGATATTTGTTTTGAAATTTAGTCAAATTTCCACAATCATCGCATTTTTTACCACCAACACATTTCTTTTTGTAAAATAGTTCGTCGCTTTCTCTTTCACATAGAATTTGAGATACGAATTCATGGATAGTGGAAGGAGGAGGTGAATCCTTCCATAATGTTCTACCGAAATCAAGGAATGTGTCATAATATAACTCAAATTCCACATGATAACGGCAACAACAAGTGTCGCGTACGGTGATAAGTTTTACATACCATGGTTTTTGTTGAACAAAAGCACTGAGTGAAACATGAATTTGACGATTCTCTTCTTTGAACTTGTTGAATAACTCTATTTGAGTGGTTTCCAAGAGATGTTTTTCATGTTCTTCATATTGATTTCTTGCTATTATTCGTCGCATCACATGTCTTGCAATTGGTGAAACATGCGAATTGTTCTTCCAATATTCATATATTATTTTTTTAATATCTTCTCCAAGTCTATATTTGTATGTTTGCCTACAAATAGCTCTCCAACAAGCAAGTTCATCATTTGCATCTATTTGCAGTCGAAATTTTTGATGTTTGTGCAGAGTTTTTCGCAAGGTTCCCAGTGCTCGTGCCATAGATGTTATTAAACAATTCTCTTGAGTACTTGGTGGAACCATTGCCATCTGTATTCCTCTACGTATATTTGAAACATCTTTATCTCTAGATCTCTTAATTGACTCTATAGCACTACTTATATTTTTTATCACCTCTTCTTTCATTTTTTTATCTTTGGTTCATTTTCGAATACCCAATAGTGTCGTTGCTTCTTTTAATTTCCTTGATGATAGGAGACCTTTCAACATTTGAGCTTGAACTGTCACTTGCTCATTTTTGAAATACTTTTCAAAAATTCTATCGACACGATATCGTATAACATGGTCAGGTTTTTTATCTCCATATGTGTGAGTGTCGACATTTTCTAACATTTCATTATCGATAGTGATTTCATCTGTACATATTCGAAAAAATAGTACATATTCAATAAATAACTAAATTAATAAATATGTCAATAAATATTAGGAAAATTTTAAATATATCAATAGATCATAATATTTACATTTACATACCCGATTCAATTTCTGCTTGAGGTTTATTTTCTTCTTCAATGTTTTGAGGAGTATCTCTGTCTGTTTACATTAAACAAAATATTTTTCAAACTAGTTCATCAAATAAAAATTAAGCTTCACATTCTACATTGGGAAAACTTTAAAAATATATCAATGGATCATAATATTTACATTTACATACCTGCTTCAATTTCTGCTTGAGGTTGATTTTCTTCTTCAATATTTTGAGGAATATCTCTGTTTGTTTACATCAAACAAAATATTTTTCAAACTAGTTCATCAAATAAAAATTAAGTTTCACATTTTACATTAGGAAAATTTTAAATATATATCAATAGATCATGTAATATTTACATTTACATACCTGCTTCAATTTCTGCTTGAGGTTGATTTTCCTCTTCAATATTTGAGAGAGCTTCTAACTTTCTTTTGCGATATTGTCTCGTCTCTTCTCTACGTTCCTCGAGCTTTCTTTTTCGATCATATTTTCTCACACAAGTTCTTCGATTTCCCATGATAATAGGGTATGAGGTTCAAAAAATTTCCTTTAAAAAATTAGACAATAACTCAATTACAAACAATATCACAAAATATTTAATTTAAAAAAATATTTTCTAAAAAATACGTAATCCAATCCAAAACACGTACATACTTCTAAGAAATCACACCGCCTCCAAGAAATGTCTTCCAAAAAAATTCTTTAAATCCAAATTGTGAAGAAAAATTTTTGAACAAAAAAGCTCAAAAGATTTATTTCAACACAAAACACGTACATACCTCCAAGAAAAATCACGTCCCCTCCAAAAAATGTCTTCCAAAAAAGTTCTTTAAACTCAAACTTTGAACCTCCAAGAAAAATCACGCCGCCTCCAGAAAATGTCTTCCAAAAAAAATTTTTAAACCCAAACTTTGAAGAAAAGTTTTTGAATTCAAACCAAGTTGTAAAATGAAATGAAGTGCGAAATGTGCGAAAATTGTGAATCATTTCGCGGCAATTTATATTGACGCGAAATGAGTGTTTTGTAGGGGGCTCCACAAAAATTTCCGGCCGACGGAGAAATTGCACAATAGTTCGGCCGAACTTTTGATAAAAAGTTCGGCCGAACTATTGTGCCATTAGTTTTAGCGGCCTGTAAGCGGAAAACATAGTTCGGCTGAACTGTCGCTAATAGTTCGGCTGAACTAACGCGTCACCGATTACGCAGAACCAGGCTCTGAAAACGGTTCTGCAACTTTGGACTGATTAAACTCCATGAAAACTTGTTAATTAACTGTCGGAACCAAGACAAACATTTTCAGAATTGAATCTAATTTCAGGAAATATAAATTTTATGGAATTTCGTAAACGTTTATTAATTTTAATTATTTTTCTAATAAAATGAGTGCAAACAATTTCTGAGGGTCATCGTGATTCAGTGAAATCAAAATTTTGTGTCTCCCAAAATACATTGTAAAAAAAATTGAAAAAATTATGGGGCATTACATTGGTCCGTTGACTCTAATGGGTAGCTTTTAGATTTTTAGTTTATAACTTGTATGTTAAGAAATTTGTTGCCACGCGAAACATATCAAAAATACGCAGTTTTTCGTATTGGACCAGTTCAGAAAATTCTAGTAATTATGATATGCATCCATTTGCTTTGTAAATATGACGAAACCAAAGTAGACTCTGTATAGATTGTTGTAACACATTTGTTTTTTCAAAAACACAAATTTTCAATGAATACAACGTTGCCACATAACATGACTTCTTATGAATTCTTTGATTGTTAAGAAACACACACTCAATGAAACGCTAAGTTGACATATCAAATCTGCATAAAAAAATTTCAAAAAATAAGTAATAGAAAGCTAACAAAATTTCTCACAACTTTTATTTTTACCGCAAAATGAAATTCTACACAGAAAAATTGTTATAGTTTGCAGAAAATTGAAGAACCGAAAAAAATGAAAATTTTTTCTCAAAAAAGGGCAAAAAGTGTAACCCAGCTTCACATTTTCACCCCACATGTAAAAATGTTAAATTCCAAACTTACATCATCATGGTTTGGCATCATGAGCTTGACTAATTGTCCACCATGCTCATAATTTCATTGTTGTCTTCATATCTATAAAAAGCATTTCAAATAATAATAAAAAAGTTCTATAAGAAAAATCCAGACCTCCATGCTGCTGCTCCTTGTGAGACAAAGTCAAAATTGCATTACACAATCTGACACATAAGAATACCCTATATCCCGGTGGTATGTATCCAAATTCTTATAATAGTGTCTTCAAGACTTATGTTGACATTGCTAATGAGATATTTAAGCAATGAAAGATGGAGCCTTCTTCATTGTTGTATATGTAACAATATTTTATTAATATAAAGATTGATGGTTTTGTCTTTCTGAAAATGAAATGTAAAAATAATTTATTGCACTAAAGACAAATAGTCAAAATCACTGACAACTTAGTATGCCATAATTAATAATCATTCCATGTTCACTTTTGTTAATAGGTTTATGTCACACGATGATCTCTCTTCTCTCGCATTTACTTGTATTGAAGATCACTATTCTAGGAATAAGGAGTTATTTTCTCCAAAAATAACCCTAGCCAAACATTGACAATGCATCAAGGATATCTTTCTATGCTTCATAAGTACACATGTTCTACTTCTAAATCATGTCTTGGAAGTGGTTGTTTTGCTGGAAATTATTCACCAGTTGGTTTCATACCAAAGTCTTTTTCACATTTTCAGCATCCAATACATGAAAAAGATAATGGTTTAAAACAACATAAATATTTGAAATTTTGCAAGAATTGCCTGGCGCACTTTGAATATGAATTTTGAAGTCAAGTGCATGATCTTGTATAGGATCAAGTGTCATTTTGAATACCAAATGTTTCACAAGAAACTTCTCAACATGCTACCCTGCAGTAAGGATTAAATGACAATATTGCATCAACTATTTCCATAATATAAGTGCACCTCGGCCATAAGACTAAACAACTACAAATGTTGTAGATCTAACAAGACCACACAATCAAATGTATTCCACAAGGCCAATACTGTATGAAAAATGAAAAAGATTTTGCAACCAAAAATACCTTAGGCAACTAATTCAATTAGATACACCAAACCATCAGCAAAAAGGAAAACCAGCCTACTCAAAAGGCAAGCGTTTACCTCCTTTGACAAAATTTTGAGTTCTGAAACAAGGGCCTTTATTGTCTTGTCAATGCCCCTAGTAATTTGAACGGGGTTTGTACCTGCTGCAACAACCTAAACAAAAAGGTTTCATTTCAAATTATTTTCCACAAATTTAAGATACAACCATTGTCAGTTTTGTATTTCCTAACATGCTCGTAAATTTTGACAAAAGAGCCAAAAAATTTTAATTCCTGATAGCAATTTTTTCACTCAAAAACTATTTTAGACTCAATAAGCCCAACCCAAAACTAAAAAACCAAACACCATAAGACCCTACAAAAATGAATAGATGATCTTAATCCAGTACCATCGACAAAAAGTTACCTTTACACCCTCACTTATTAAACCTTGTGCTGTTAAATTTTAACTTCAATTGCTGCAGCAGAAGGATGGATGCAGCAGCAACATTTTTTTTTGGAGGTTGCTTGCACGCCATCCAGAAATTTAATTCAACATTTAAAATTCCTGCAAGTTTTTTTTGTAGACGACCGCAGCCATATTTCTGTACAGGGTTTTATTTAAACACAACAACCAGCATTAACGCAATTCACCAACCAGAAATTAAACAAACAGAAATTTACCCCCCAGTTTTGTAAATTCAAAAGGAGGACACGTGGAGCATTAATATTGGATCGCATGAAATTGAAGGGAATCTGAAAACCTGAAAACCGGACCCGAATTTTTTATAAGGCACATTAGATTGAGAATTCGCATTACAAATTAGGCAGACATCAACATCCCATTTTGGAACGCGAATTTGGTTTGAAATTCAATCTATTCAGACTTTTGAAGTTCGACGGAAAGGGTTCTTTAATGTTTTGATAATTTAATTTTATGTATGCTTTAATATATACATATGTTTTAAACATATGTTATATATATATCATATGCGAAATGAAAGGTGGGCCATAGAATTTAGTTTTAATTTTATTTTTTTTAAAAGAGAGTTTATTATAATATGTTTTATATGTTACAACATATAAAAATAAAAAGGACAAAAAAGCTTGGTAGTTTTTTTTATAGACAGTACGTAAATTTTTTATTACACAGCAGTGTGTAAAAAGTGAAAGACTGAGTGTAACTTTTTAAGTGTGTATGCACAGCAGTGCAAAAGTGAAAAACACAGCAGAGTGTTTTAGAGACAGAGTATGTTTGTTTTGAACAGACAGTGAGTTGGTTTTATGCACTGTGTTTTGTAGCAGTCATAATTTTGTAATCCCTCTCAGTGAGGAAGAAGTGTAATAGTTTTTTTTTTGAGTTATTGAAGGGAATAGAAGTTTGTTTTCAAAGTATTAAAACTCTGTCTCCTATCAAAGAAATTTTTATTTTCTCTGTGTTAGAGGAAGGGAGATTTATTCTCCATTCATTGTTCTGGAATTTTTCAATATTCCAACATGTGCAAGAACAACAGATGTTGTGGTTCCATCCCCAGCTAAATCATTTGTCTTCGCCGCAACTTGCCTTACCAACTTGGCCCCAATATTTTCAACTGGGTCCTCTAATTCAACCAATAAAAAGGCCAAAACCATAGCATTGAGATACATTTCATTACACTGCCAATAACAATAAAATTTAACTCAGCCATAACCCTTTCCTTTTATTGTTGTGAAAATCTTTATGCATTACGCTAATGTGGCTAGTCCATAGGCCAAGTAGACCACTGCGTAACAAACATGTTTCCTTCCACCTTTGAGTTTTCAAATTATGCCTACCAAATCTAAGACATTTAAGAGGGGGAACTAATACAAGTTACAATGTTAAAAAGAAAACCAGAGCACACATCTACAAATTACCTCCTTAGCTACTGTCACACCATCATTAACTATTTTCGGAGAACCATGCTTGCTCTCCAAGACAACATTTTTCCCTTTGCCCCAAGGGTGACTCCAACAAGATCAGCAAGTTTGTTCACACCGCTTGCAAGACAAATTGACAATGCTTTCAGTAAGTGTGCAATTGAATGCCAGACCATATGCCAAAACAACCCTCCATGAAAAATTAAAATAACACATTAAAATCGAATATAAGTGGACAAGGAAATATCCACCGCAGTGAAGTTTCACGTGCAAGTGACCTTCCTTTAAACATAATTTTTTCTCTGACCTGCAATTTTTTTGTCACTGAGCCATCCTTGTTGAATTACAACTCCTTTTCCATAGCTCTTGTATTAACTACCTTCTCTCTGTCGCGTAATCTCAAAGTCCCTCTTCTGCTTGAGCGATTAAAGGAAATGGGTGAAAAAACTGAAATAGAAGACAATTGTCTGCCATAATTATCAAACATTGCACCTAACTTCTTCCCCTTCCAATTGTTACCCAATGAGGTAGATGTGGCAATTGTTGTCATACTGACCAAAGCAGAGGCCATCTTCTCTTATCCTGAATATAGAATTACAAGATCTTCATATTAGTATGAACCTTAAGAAACATGACTCCCATTGCTAAAAACCACTTTTAAGTTGTAACAGGCAAACTAAACAACTATCGCAACTTTTGTCAACTTCTGGAGCATTAAGAGAGAAACAACCAAAGAGAAATACAACCACAATCCTCATTTTAATGAGACCGGACTATATATTTGCATTAAGCTAATAGAAAGAATTCACGACTATATTAAGGCCAGCACAAAACAATATTTAACCAGTGTCTCTCGCGGCCTTCAGGTTGCCATGCTAGAGGTTGCATATTTTCAATTTAAATTCTTGACCTCTCGTGCCCATCTATGAATGAATCCAATGAGATATCTACATCAAATGCTCCTTTATATCCCCAAAAAAAAATTCCCTACTACAAGAGCACCAGTATTGATGGATCACCCCAGACCATCCCACCCACTAGAAAGGGTGAAAAAGGAAACCCGAGAAAACTTCTGAAATATCTCAAGATGACTATATGGGTGGTTCTTATGAATCAACCAACCATTCATAACATGCTCATCAATCCAAACCATGAGTAATATGTGACGATATTCAAGCAGGCACTGAATCGGATTTCTGAAGCTATGTTAGAGAAACCATAAACTCTCACTGAAAATAGGTGAAATGTGGCACCACTCAGAGATTGACATGTGCCAATTGGTACAAGTGGTAGACAATTGGCATGCTCAAACAACGAGGTGATGCGGGAATGATATGAGGGAGAAAATATCAGAAAAGCCCCAAATCTGGAGAACTAAAGCTCATCACCAACCTGAGATTGACAACTTTACATGATGTAACCTATGAAATCGTAAATGGAGAAATCATAGTAACATAAAGTAACCTATGTAACAATAAAGTCGGATTCATCCTGGGAGTGGTAATGGGAGAAATCATAGTTGCAGAGTTGCTTACAATCAAATAGATGAAAAACACATACAGAAAACCTAGATAATAATCATGAACAAGCTTAATATTGAATTATGAACTGTAAAGGAACTTACAAAATGTGACATTACGAACCTGGTCAAGCGCACAAGAAAAAATATCCTAGACATGACCCTGGTTGACAAGTTGTATTGCTCATGATGCAAGAGGATTTGTACCTGCACTTCCAAGTCAATCAAAATCCATCATTATCTATACAATAAATACAAGTAATTGATGTAGTATTTTTTACTCTAAGATGCATTCTTATGATAATGTTAGAACATATGTTGAAAATCTCAAAACATACCTGAATAAGCTCCTATTCGTTTCAAGAACAATTTATTGGAGTCACATGAACTTGGAACAAGCCTCCCACGATCTGAAAGAGTAGCAACTAAGTCAACAGTGACTTTTTTGTTGCTACGCTGGATCAAGGGAGGTTGCTCCAAGATTAAATTGCTCCAATAAATTATTCTCTACTAAACAGGGCCAACCACGTGAAGGTGGAAGCTCTTATGGCCCTCCTCCCCACCGCACCCCACCCCACCCCCTCACATCACTCTCAATTCCCCAATACCCAATCTATATTTCATTTTTTACTTTCATGAGCATAAAAAAAAATATTCCATAACTAATAAAAAAACAATTCAACAAAAAGTACGCAAGGAAACATTGCAATTAATGCTTGACATAAAAATAATATGATAAATGAGCTTTTTATATAACGCAAAAAACGTTCCAAGTATGGTAACGTTTGTCTTATAATAATACAATATTTTACATTATCAAATTTTCTTTTTCTTCTTCCTATTTCTAAAGCTCCTAATTACATCATCAATATCATCGTGCTCTGCTCCTGTTTCGTGCATTTCGACCCGCACTGCTAACCTAGTTGCTTAGTCACGATGTCTGGTCTCATCCAGTGACGGGGCATCGCCTACAAAAACAGATAATATTAAATTTTAATTGTCGGTTTTTAAATATCATTGAACTAGTTCGGTAATATTAATAAAAAAAATTGCAATGAGATTATTTACCTGGTGCACCAGTTGTCGCCATTGGGACTGTTGCCCTGTCTTCCTCTCTGGTGGTAAGATCCTCAAGGGAAACATTCTCTGTCATTTAAACAAAAAACGTTATAAGGACAACCATAAAGGTATAATTAGAAAAAATTATAAGTGGAAATTAATTATCGTCACGGCCCTCACTGATAGTAGCATTGTCGGCCTGGTCCCCACTACAATGATCAGGTTGCACGTGAGGATCATCTACATCTGGCTCTAAAACTGGGTTATTTGCCTCGTCGGTAGTGTTGCTCCCCTGATTTAAACAAAATTGTTAGACATTAAATTTATGAACAAAAACAAACAGATTGAAAGGTTAATGTTTTACCTTATCAGGTATTCTGGATCTTGGGACCTGCCCCAAGCTTCTGCAACGTTCAACTACGGCTTGATAGCCGAAATGGAAAGCGATATTTTTATCTTCCTCTGTAGTTTCTGTTCCGAAGTAATCACCCTACATTACATATGATTGTGTATTTTTAATCATATTTGATAGGATTACAAAAACTTTGGAAGGCGATACAATTAATTATAAGATGTTTAGCTACTTAATTACAATTCTTGCGGCTAATTTCAAGTAGTCGCCCTGGCCTAGCTTGTGATGGCCCTTTTTTTCAATCCTAGCTTTGGTTGCCTTTGAGGTGTCAGGCAACCTAGCATCAAAAGATTGAAGTCAGATATGACGTAGCACACTTTTATTTTAGACATAAAGAAAATTAAAGCTATTGAATTAAAGGTGTAATTTACCTTGCGGGTCCAGTTGGCATTTTTCCTTCTTTCTTTGCCCTTTTCTCTTTTCCGTCATGGATGAGTGCTCTCCACTCACTCTCTGGAACTGTGAGAGGACGCTTGTATCTAGGGTTAAATTGCAATTGCGTCCTATAGGTGTCCCTGGTATATTTCAAATATTTTCCGGCTACCCGAGCCACTGTTGTTCTATCAAATGTGCCGACCCCAAAAAGGGCTTCTAGATAATCTAGAAGTTCTTTTTTCGGGTTGGAATTCTGGGAATTCCAGCCTATGTGTATGGTTGGGCCAAAAATTACCAACGCATGGCTCTCCAAAAACCTATAGAACTCATTGTTTCCTACACAAAAAAAGGAGATATTATCATTAATTTAAAAATAAAAATCATGATAAATATGTTTTAGATAAAGTACATGAAATAATTAAAATATTAAAATTTACCTGGGAGTTGTACGTGCTTTATAGGGACACCTTCATCGTTCACCAGCAACGTGCCATTAATGGTCCCTGTGGAGCTGACACGTGTAGCTCCAGGAAACGCAATAATGTAGTTGGCCATATCAGCCTCATCATTTCCAACATGTTTAGCGGTTGGCTGGGTGTCTGCTTGGGCAGGATGTGTTTCTTCGCTGGCACCTAAAGGAGTAGAAGGTGTACGAGAGGGTTGCTGGGCAATCTCTTGCCCTTGTTTCCCACTACCACCAACACCAGGTTCAGCAAGTGCCAGAAAACGCTACATACAAAAGAAATTTTTGTTAGTTTAGTCAATGTAAAAATTAAAAATCAAACTATCACAATTCATCTCATGCAGAACAAAAAAAATATCCTTTTGACTTTTTATTATTACCTAATATGTTTCTAGCTGGCTCATAAGTTATTTTATCCTCTCTTTTGTTTCAGTTGTTTGAGACGCGTCTATCAAATTATTAAATTCCGACCTTGCATCTCGTGCCTTTTTTCGCAACAAGAACACTGGAGATAGGGATGAAGAAAGCTCTTCCTCAAAGAGGGAATCATCAGGCGTACCATGGCTAGGTGTCTACATATTTGAACAAAATTAATATTATTTCAATTATGTAAATAACTAAAATCCCTGAAGATAGAGCAATGCTGGCACTTTACATGTTCTTCCGTTGGCCTCTTTCCGCGATCATCTCGTCTCAGGGTTGTTCCTGTACTGCCTTGATCACTCTGCCACATTGCAATAAAATTATAAATGTAAAAACTTGAAAACAATATCTAACTTGAAAACACAAAATGAAAACTGGAATAATTTCTAATAAGACACCAAAAGACAAAGTTAGAGTTTCAAATATGCCTTGCATTGAATTCAGTCCTGGAAACATGTCATTGCACATTAAGGCACCCAAACAAGAGACGAGTTGACAATGAAGACCTTATTGAATATATTGTTGGAGCAACTTATAGTAAACTTGTTGTGAAGACCTTGAGGAAATTTTTGGAGCAACATTGTTGAAGCTGATGGTATAGCATTGTTGGAGACGATCTTGAAGGGCCTTGAAGTGAAGCTTTTGGAGCAACTATTGAAAAATCCTTAGAGCATTTAAATAAGGCACTTTCTATCTTCCATCACCTTTTCCCTTTCAATATCCTTTAAACGATTTTGTTGATATTTAATGTTTGAAATCACGTTATAATTCCTTGATTATATGTGTTTGGGGACTTTCCCTTTGAAATTACCCAAAAATACCCTGGCAATTTTATCTTCAGGATGCATGTATGACCCTATTGTTCAATATTTTGATTGATAGTAGTAAACATAGAGAGTTAGGGGGCTCTTGACTTGGTTTGGTTGGGCCATTAGATCCCTAACATCTACTAAGGAGAACCCCCCTTGAGTTGGAGGAGAGCTAGCCCGAAGTGAAAAGAGGTTGGTGAGGTGACAATGGGGCTATTGAATTACACATGGTATCACACTTTAGCTTTAGGACTTTATCTTGAGAAGTGCGAGATTTTGCTATATCAATTCTCAAATTCTTTACAACACTATTGTTAAGAACTAATAAGAAGTGATGTTGAGGGGTTTTTGGGTATAAGAAACAATACCATTTAAAAACTAGGGTTCTCGGTCCTTGGCATTCCCTCTCCTGGGCCTAGGGGCACACTAGAATAATTTCACACTAAACCATGCAAACTTAAAAGTAACTTAACAGATCCATAAAGTAATAATAATCATAATTCCTAATTTCCTATTGTACGATATGATGCAAATTATTCAAACATGAAGCAATGAAGACATGCAATGTCTGAATTTCAAGATTGACGAACCAATACAAGAAATTAGAAAATACAACTTTGATTCAATACTATGTGTCCTAACTCCAGGAAGGAATCTAGTTTGTAGTACAGAACATGCATCGTGTATTATCAATTCTTAATTGACAACAACTAAAGGTCATCTACCTCATCAATTCCTTCCCATTTTGTGTTTTTATGTTATATTCCTTATAAAAGTGTCAAATTTCTCTCAAATTAAGCAATCACTGAATAAAATAAAAAATAGTTGAGGTATGATTGAGAAATGGTCATTTATTTCTTGAAAGGATCTTCACAATTTCTTTGGTTGTTTTTCATCTCAAGAAACAAGAAATGACCTAAGAAACTATCGTGATGTAATATAAGAAACAACACGGTGCAATGGCCATTTTCAAAGCCAAACGATGTCCATTGAGGACATAGCCTTTATTTGGTTCCTGTTTCATAGGAGTTTCAGGTAAAAATGGAACTTTGTTGTACCATTTCCAGTAGTAAAAAGGGAAAACCTTCTTTTTCCATGGGAAATAATTTACCTTTCCTTTTTCAAGATAATCTAAAACACAAAAAATATGAACTATACTGCACACATTCTTGGATAATGTGAAAGTGGAAAAGGAATACCCTACATAAGTGATGCACACATGTACATTTGAACACTAATAGATTTTTGTAGTTGAAATGCAATGCTTGTTTTCATTTAGATGTAGGGTTTTTAAAGCAGGAAGAAATAATGGCTGCCAAATTAATAAGCGTTTCTTTGGGAAAAATTTAAATCTTGTATTGGGTGATGAAGATAATAGAGGGTATTGAATCTTGATTCTTGACATCTAGAGAGAACCCTACAGCCTAACAAAATCCAATGGAATTGACCAAAAAAACCCAAATAGAGTCAACCCTACTATAGGAGGAAGGGCTTGCAGTAAGAACTTACCATTTTGCAAGCGCTGAGGGCGAATGTTGTTCTGCAAGAGCTGAGGGCGAATGCTATTCTGCAAGAGCTGAAGGCGAACGCTGAGGGTGAATGCAAGGTGAATGTTGTTCTGCAAGAGCACAGGGCGAATGCTGAGGGAAAATGCTGTTCTGCAAGAGCTCAGGGCGAATATTGTTCTGCAAGAGCTCAGGGCGAATGCTAAGGGCGAATGCTGTTCCGCAAGAGCTGAGGGCGAATCCTGAGGGCAAATGTTGTTCTGCAAGAGCTGAGGGTGAATGTTGTTCTGCAAGAGCGAAGGGCGAATGCGCGCGTGATATCAGACATTAATGTAGCTATTGCGACAGATATAAGTTTTGTATTTTTAATAAAATCATTTTTATGTAGCGCGCATATAAGTTTCGTATTTTTATGTAGCGTGCATATAAGTGTCGTTATACCGACGGCGGACAAAGCGTCACTATTGCGACGGATGCATCAAAACGTCACAATTGCGACACTTAGACATTGTGTCGCACTTGCGACGTTTGGAGGAAGCCATCGCAATAGCGACATTTTGGGGCATAGTGTCGCAATTGCGACGTCTTCCTACAAACGTCGCAATTGCGACACTTTGTCTAAGTTTCGGTATTGCGACACTTTTCTATAAACGTCGGTATAGCGACGGTTTCGGGCGGGATTGAAAAATTTTGGGGAAATTTCCGACATTTGGTCAAAAGCGTCGGAACCAAGTGTCGGAATTTCCCCCAAATGCACTAGTGATGGTTTCCCTGGCACAACATGCAAGGGAACTTAACTTTCTGTGGAGGGTTCGAAGGTTTATCAAGAGGAGATGTTTTAGAATCAGTAGCTATAGCCTTAGCCTCTCGCTTATCTGACTTCTTCTTATTTGTCTTCTTATTCTTCTTCTTAGCCACCTGGTTACTCGAATCCAAACTTTCACCAAACGAAGTAGAAGAGGAAGATGTAGAAACAGGCGAAGAAGGGGAGAGGTCCACTTTGGAATCAACATAATGTTGCTCAGGCAGAGGAACTGATTGAACAGTCGCTGAGACATTCGGGACCACAGAGGTTGAGAACAACCAAACAGACAACCCAACAGTTAACCTAGGAAGGGACAATGTTGCCATATAAGGAGCACCAACATTCCCAAAAGGAGGAAAATGACCAGGATTCCCATCAGAGGGGATTCCTTGGTTGGTGAACTCTGGAAAAGTTGCCATCGAGACCGACCTTAGAACAACACCCTAAGGAAACTAACTTTAACCAGGAATATTTCGCGGGCAGTTAATTTTTTAAAACATTGAAACAAAACTCGGTTGTTTCATCTTTTAAGAGTCAAGAAACAGGAAAAAGGTGACTCTATTGCTTTCATATTGGAAAAAAGCGTGAAAGGACAAGCGCTTGATGATACTTTCAAATTTAATGAGTCAAAAAAGATCGAAATGACTACTCTGGTAATCTAGGCAGATGGGTGTACCAGATATCCGTGAACTACCATGTACTCCTTGGTTAAAACAAATGAAAGAGAAATCAACCAAGGACTTGACGTACGTGCAGGTAATCTCCCTGAATGTTGTGTCCGGTGTATCATGGGTATAAGGCGGCAGACTCGACTTCCTACGGATAAAGGATAGTAATCTAGTGGGGTCTCCCTTTATATACCCGACGGTACGAGGAACACAAGTCCGTACTAGTGCTGTCTAAAGCCAAAAGGCGAACGATAGCTACTAGGTTTAATGACGCCGGAACACGTCACTAGCCTAGACCTCTAGATATTTCTTTAATGTTTAAATGTTGCCTTAAGGTAAATTGATTAAATTTTATGGTTGATCTTCAATTATGTCTCAGTTTTAAGTCCCTACCGCATGTCATCTGACAATCTCCTATATGCAGCGATATGAGAAAAGAAATCTTTCAATTCGATGAATGCTATCTAGTTAAGGGAAGAGCTTCAAACAATGATGCAACAAACAACAACACTGCAAACGAAATTTTTCCAAACTAGATGACTTTCACTATCCAAAAGTAGTCTCGAACATTCAACGATGCGAATAATGCAATGTAATCTATGCAAAATCCTCTTTTCGAAAACTATGCAATTGTAATCTATGCACAATTTCCTTTTCTTTTCTTTTTTGTGATAAGAATAAGAATGCACTCAATGCATTTTTTGATGAAATGAGAATCTACTTAATGCATGCTTTTAATGAAAGAGAATGCACTCGAAGCGATTTTTAGCTTTCAATCATTAAACAATGTGATCTAAGTTCAATGATAAATCTCAAAAATACTTTTCAATGCAATGTGATCCAATGCATTTAAACAAAAGCAAACTTTGAGACGAAAACAATATGAACGCAAATCTCCTTAGTGATGGATAAAGGCAAAAGAGATGCAAACAAACACTAAGAATGCAATCGTTGTTTCAAAACACTTTGTAACAAAATTCCTCAAAAGGTGACAAGACATATGAGGTCAAACACAAAAAGGAATTCCAAAGCATGAGATCAAAACAAAACATTCATTCCCTTTTACATCAAGCAATCATGGAGAGAAGACATTTCAGTTGAACAATGAGCAATGTAATCTATGCTCATACAGAGAAAAGACCGGAAGGAAAATACACACTGGTGAAAGATTTAGGGAAAAAGTCTCAATTTTCACACACACTGAAATTGGCACGACTTTTGTGGGTGAAACTAGCACTAACTGGCGCGACTTGCTCACTGACAACTAGCACCAATGGCCAAATGGCGCGGGTTGCTAACTAACAACAAGCGCCAATGCCTGAAAATGAAAAAACAAAGAATTTCTCCCAACCAAGACCAAACTCACCACTTCAAAAAAAATCTAAAAATAACCCAGAAGGAAAAGCATTGACCAAAAAAACTCCCGAACAAGGGAAAACCCTAACATCTACAGGAAATGGCACGACTGTCTGGCTGTAATCCGCGCCAGACGGGGATGGCGTGGGTGATGAACTGGCAACCTACGCCAATGGGCACGACTGTCAGGGTGGAAACCGTGCCAATCAAGCCACCCATGAAAAGATGAAAAATTCAGAAAAGCAGAGGTCAGATCTGATCCTCTAGGGCTGAATAGGGGTTTTACACCAGAAGGAGAAAAACCGGAAGAGAAAATCAAGCAGACAGAAGCCAAAAGAAAAAAAAGAGATAAGACAAACTCCAATTGATTCCCCAGTGGAGTCGCCAGTTTGTTGGAGAGGTAAATCCCCTCTATGAACAGAGGCAATCCCTCCTAGCCCACATCGGGTCTAGCAACAATCGAGTCACGCTAAGACGCAGGTCTCTAGTTACAAAATGATAAGAAATCATAAGTTGCCTACCTTAGGTCCTATGTGATGGTCGTCGAAAGAAGGATGACGCTTCTTGTCCTTCGCTTCGGCAGATCACGATCCTTTCGTTTGGCGTATCCGAACACTTGCACGCATGCGAAGAGGCACGACAATATATAGCATAGAATCTAAATCTTGTAACTAAACATCAGTCAGAGAAGATGTAACTCATTGCATCAAAGATAAAGATACACGAGTGAAACCATAATCAAAGTCGCTTATCATTAATAAAACGAAGGAATGATACAACCTTAAGCTCTGACGTTGGATCTTCCTTCGGCGGGGTCGACAGTGGAGCACGTCTCAATGAAGCTCGTCAGGAATGGGACAAAGTTCTCTCTCTTTGGCTTGGCTCTCAAAGGTTGTCTAGCGATAGTCTCCTTGCCACAGATTTAGCTCTTAGTCTTATGACCATTAAGGCTAGCTTGCAAATGGAAAATGGCAAGCTTATATAGATGGTGGAAGGGGAGTTGGGATCCCTACAATTGTGGGATTGGCCCTATCCTCAAGGAAGCTTCCATGATAGGTGGAAAACCACTTCCCCTACTTGGAGATCCAGAGCCAAACCTCCCAACTCATTTTAGAGACTCGTTCAGGAGTTGGTTGGAATCAAACTTCCGCCATTTATTTTTAAAAAACAATCCTTATTAAGCTTGGCGCGAGCAATACACTGGGACAGAGCGCCAGTTGGCGCACCCACTTTGGTGGATTTCCCCCATTGGCGCAAGGGCAGAACTGGCTGATCGCGCTAAGGCCAAAAGGTCAGTTTTTAGGGGTTTTCAGAGGAGACTTTCTTCAGAGGAATGATTGTCCTTGTAAAGGGGGATGCCATGAAAGTGGTTTTAGGTTATTTCACTGCTCACAGGTCATGGAAAAGGCCCTCCAATGTGCGGGATGGGAGATTGCAGGGACGGTGACAAATTACTGTGTAACAGGTACCTTGTTGTAGACCCCAGTTTGGTCTTTTAGTTAACGATCCATAGCCAAAGTGTTAGAGGTTTTGAGTTCCAACATGGCATATCATGGGAATCCCACCAAAAGTGGGTGACCCACACAAGGAAATTTATCTCCTTACTTGGTAGCCAACCAACTAGCATCCCTATGATGGCCCATAAATAGCTTTACATTAGAGCTCTCCACTTATGCTCTGATAAGTGCTCTCTCCCATCTAACATGCTTCTTGAAGGAACGTAATTCATCTTCCATAAGGTACATTAACCATTATTCTAATCATGTGCTTTTGGTTTAATGTTTGGGGCAAACTAATATGGATCACAAGCCAAGCTAAATTATTGACCACTCTTGATTGTACCCTCGTTCCCATGCTTCACCTAGGAGGTCATCATTTTCCCCTTATCCACTATGACCTCCCTAGGGTGCTTCCTTCATGAGGGGCACTAATAGGAGGCATTGATTGAAGTAGCGTGCCTAAGGTAATCCATACTTATCACATTCCATGTTTCGTTTATTTTCCACTTCCATTTCTTGGGTTGATTTTCATTTATCATTTGGACTGGCACCTTATATCCTTGTCTCTAATTCAATGCATGAAAATTTTCCCTAAGAGGTTGACACAACTGAAAGAATGATATAATGATCTGAAGCCACAACTAAAGAGATGAAAAATTCAAAAGATGGTTGGGCCATAGTAAGCCCATGGGAAAAATCCTAGTCTCAATTCTGACCCCCTCATTAGTTATCGCCTAGTTTCTTAGCATATCATGCTACATTTAAAAGGAACTCTTGAATGTCCCAACCCCGATGAGCGAGAAACTGCTACATCTTTAAGGGGTATTGGAAAAGCATAAAGCAAGCTTCGTCTCCTAAGATCTCCAAGAAGAAAGATAAATCATTAAATTAAAAGGCACACCAAAGGGGTGGAAAAAGCAAGCCAAGAAGGGGATAATTCATGCCTCCACTATTGCTTCCTCTTCCCATTATAGTACACGAAGATGTTGAACCCCCTTTAGTTGGTACCATGGCTATGACCATCTTCCTTGAATTATTTCCCATTCCATCACCATAAATATCACATTTTCATATGGACTAATGGATCTACCTATGACATGTACCTCCCATTAGGTATTGGAAGCACATAATAGGTTTGAACGCATAGTCATCCCTAACACAAGTGTGATAACTTGCTTACAAATCTTGAGCTAGAAAGACATTGAAAGGCAAGGGTTGTATGAACAATTATTGTGCCCCTAACATTGAATATGGTTCACTATTATACTTTAATGGTGTGTCCCCAATAATGTTGACCAAACTTGATCTTGAGGGTATGTTTCAAGTGGTCCATTACTCAAGTAGTAAATATCCTTTGAAGGAAAGACTTGGGACTTATACAACACCCTTCAAAGGACATATTATCCACTGTTGAGAGCAAACATGACCTTTTAGCCCTAGTGTTTCCCTCATGAGATAGACAATGGAATTTGATGAGACTTCAGATGGTTTTATGCCCCTTGCTACACCTCTAAATGTTGAAACATTGCACTGGGAAGCCAGACATTGACTTGTTTGATAATATGCCCAAATGGACATAGGAAAACATTATGATGGCCTTGATCCTATTCGATGAAAATTTCCTTGTTCTAGAGCACAGATGAGGATGGTGATCACTGAGATGACTTGAGAGGGCTAGCACATTATGCGTAGATGCCAACACTTGCCTCAAAGCATGCCATGTCACCCCCATGTGCTCTAGAATGGTGATGTGAGCTTTCATGGAGATCGCATCATGGTGGAAGAGGAGTTATTTGGATGATATACCCATGCACTTTTATTATTTATTGGATTGAGGAGCACTCATGAGCCTCTTCATCGCTTGCTTGATGGATATTTTCCATTCTAAGAGAATGAGACCATCATGGAGATCCTTTATTCCCACATATGAGTAATTTTGATGCATTTATTATGTTTTAAAGTTATATTATGGTCAACCTGTAACATTTAGGCCTAGTTTAATGCTCAAGTAAACTTTTAGAGATTTTACATGTAAATTCATGAAAAGTGATTTGATTACCCTCATATAAATAGAGGGTAATCACTTGTATCATCGCACATTCACAACATGCCTCTCTCTCTTAATAAGTGCACACTCTCTCTCTTGTTCTTTTTGTTGAGATTTTGGGGTAGCATCGAATATGCTCTAGCTCTAAAACTTTGTGGAGGGGCTAGAACACATGAGATATCCAAGACCCAAAAAGCGTTTGGAGAAATTTCATCTGGTGTAAAAGATATTCAAATAATTAAATTTTTTAATGGGGACCCTAAGTCTACCTTAGGGAAATTGAAAAATTAAAGTGAATTAATTTAAACATGTGATGAAAACTTTCTAAGTGACGTGGATCAAGCTTCTTCTAGTCTTGGTCATTGATTAGAGATTATATCACAGTTGTTGATTTGTCAACAAGAAATTTATAAATAAAAGGCTTGGGGTCAGTTGGAGAACACACATATAGTCTAAGAGATCGAATTCTTTTGACAGAGCAGTGCTCGGGCGAAGAATAGATCTGAGTGATTCATAGAAGTAGTGAGGGGCAGATGCAGTGATTGGTTGGAGGACCAAGAGTACAACGCAGAGCAAGGGCATCAAAGACGCAATGGAGGCAGTGTAGCCATCAGAGGGTGTGACGCTGACACTAGAGAGGGTGACGCAGGCCCACACAGTGCTCACGCAGGGCAGCGCAGAGCCTCCAAGGAAAATTCGGAAATTAGTTGGAGATCAGGGTTTCTAAGTTGGTAGGGCTGAAACGAGATTCCAGGAGAAGATGATAGCGCAAAGGAAGGGTGACGCAATCCTTCAGCAAGGGCCACGCAGGCTTACGTAGTGGCAGCGTAGAGACTGCGCAGAGCTATCTGGGGTTTCACCAATGACTCATCTGGATCAGTCAGGACTTGCAAAGTGAGGTAAAACTCACATTTATCTATGTTTGCCAAGGTTTTCTCTGTTGGATGAGTCGGATTATGGCACCCTAGATGTACTCAGAATACTGCTTCTTAACAATAATAAACCCTCAAAACTGCTGCACCGGTTTTCCTGCATTGGGTTTTTCCGAGGACATTTTTTCTGAAAAATCATGTGTGTCCTTTGTCATATGTGTGCTATGTTTCAGTAAATGATTTGTAAATGTGTAGGCTACTAGTTGTGTTTACTTTGATATTTTCTAAAAATAACTTTCATAATTAAATCACAAGTAGAAGTGAATCAAGATACTGCAGTAGGGTTTCTGTAATTTTGTATTCATAAATTTCTACATGGCATCAGAGCAATTGCAGATCAAGTTGAAGCCATCAGCAAGGGGCTAAAGATTTTTGTTGCAGGAAGGGCAGCTGAAGCAGCACAGATCCAGGAGAAGGCAGTGCAGCACCAGTTGGGATGCAGAGCCAAACTGCTCAGGCTGAGCTGATGCAGGACCTAGTGGGTGACGCAGACCCTAAAGGGTGACACAGTCCAAGTTGAGAGACGTTGTGCCAGTTGTAGGCGTTGGAAGTGCAGCTTCTGATCTTTGAAGTTTCTGGTGTGGCATCGATTTTGTAGGTGCATAACAGTTACTAGCAAAGGTGACAAAGTGAGGGGAAATAGTCCGTCAAAATATTTTTTCCAAAAAATTTGAGATTCGATTAGGGGGGTGATCGTAGAGGGTTGATTCGGAAAAATTGGAGGAGGATTTCTGGGAGGGAAATCAGTTGTCAGAGGGAGCAGTTTCTGTAGAGGGTTTCTATCGCCAAGAAACCCATATCCAATATTTTGTTGAGTGCAGCAGTAGTAGAAGGGAGAAGAAGACCTTTTTCAAATGTTTGAGCAGATATGGCCCCGTACAGACTGAGAGATTAGGATAGGTTAAACGGTATGTCTAACTTTGTGATCTGGAAAGCCAGAATCCTGACAGTCCTAAAGGAGTACGGTATCGGAGACCATGCGGAGAATTTCCTAGCTATGTCGACCGATGCGGATGCTCTGAAGAAGATCAACGAAAATCAGGTGCGGGCTAAGCGCTTAATCATGGATGGAGTGAAGGACCACGAGGTCCCACACATTGCCGAGAAGAAGACGGCAAATGAGGTGTGGACAAATCTGGCCACGTGTTAGGTCCCTATATTACTAGTGTAGTCCCTTATTATTGTTACTGTAGCCCCCTTATTGTTATTTTTGTACCCATGTAGCCCCCATATTATTATTATTGTGCCCCATAAAAGCCACTATTGTTATTATTGTGCCCTTACATTATTATTGTTAGGTCAGTTAGGATTATATTGTGACCCCATGGACTCCTATATATAGAAAGGAGGTTTTGTCATTTGTATCATCCAAAAATTGTTCATTTATGTAATGTAAAGGATGTTGCCCCCTCGAAGTGGTTGATTTCTAAGGTGTTGATCTATCGTTTCTTCTATTTTGGGAGTTGGTTTCATAACATTTGGTATCATAACTTTGAATTCTAAGGTTTCACAATTTCAAACAGGTCATCATGGCATTTTTGTTATAAATTTTTTTATACGAAGTTTCAAAAGCTAAAAAAAACCCATTTTCGAAGAAAGCTTAAGGAACGTCGTTTAAAAATTTCAAATCTTGGTTCGCAATATTTTCAGAGATATGATCTATGGAAGTTAGAGTTTTTGCAGGCTCCCGAATTTCATCTTAAAGAGGTGACCTTGGGAAAATCATCATAACTCTCTATCTAAGCATCGGATTGGAATTTTGTAAGAAGTGGCCGAAATCACACGGACCGTAGTTTCCTGTTTATCAATTTTAGAGTCGAAGGAGGAAACAGTGACACATGGAACATCGTACAAGTTTGATCTACTGAACCAATCCATAATTAGGTCATTGTGGGAGATTGCGCATAACTTTGTCTTGAAGAATCCAAATAAGGTCATACATGTGGCATTGGAAAGAAGATTTAGAGGGCCACTAAAGCACTGAAGATAAAATCTTGGGGATCCGAAATTACAGAGATACATCAGTTTCAATATAGAGCTCCTCAAAAGCAAGAAAAAGGTGTGTATTTCTTTTTCAAATTGCATAAGTCTTGTTTGAAAAATCAGTTTGAAGGGATTCCAAGGGCACCTTGAAGCATAGATATCAATATTGGGTTCTAAAATGCCCCATAAAAATAATTCAACACCCATTAAGCCCTTAGAAGGCTATACTATGACTCATGAAGAGGAAGAAGTGCAACATGATATCAAAATTACAAGAGAAAATGCAACAAATTTATCTCTCGCAAAAAGTAACCAAAAATGAAATGGATGGTTTGAAGAAAGACATGCAAGCTAAGATGAATGGCATGGAATCTAAAATGAAAGGTTTGAAGAAAGGCATAGAAACTAAGATGAATGGCATGGAAGCTAAGATGAATGGTGTGGAAGTTAAGATGGATGGTTTACAGAATACCATGGATGGCATGGAAGCTAAGATCGATGGTATAGAAGAAAAAATGAAAGACAACATGGAAGACATGAAGAATGATCTAAAAGCATACATGTAAGGTTTGAAGGAAGGTTTGACAAAGTTGATACAAGAAACGATTCCTAATTGCGAAAAGATAGTAGTGGAAACTCATGATGAGAACAAAATAAATGTTAATCATGATTTCATAAACTTTAATGTTGGATTGAAGACCCACCATATTCCAAAGATCGATAGGAGGAAGTTTGATGGCAAGGATCTCGTAACATGGATACTACAGATGGAGCAATATTTTGATCTCAATAATGTGAAAAACACACAAAAGGTACACATTGCAACTTTATATTTACAACAAAATACATTTGTATGGTATCGATGGCTTTGCTCCCGTAAAAAAATTGTCACTTGGTCAAATTTTACGGAGGAAATGATAGCACATTATGAGGATAAATAGAGCAACACTTTCTTTATCCAATTGATAAATCTCAAACAAAAGGGTTCAGTGGTGGAGCACATTGAAAATTTTCAAAAATTGAATATAAGGGTAACTGATATTCCAAAGGAACATGGGATTGATGTCTTCATAGGGACTTTAAAGGATAACATCCAACATGAGGATCACCTTTGGGAACCTGATTCATTGGAGAAGGCATTCAGGCTGGCAAGAAAAATTGAATGTAAAATTATGACGATAAGGAAGCCTACCACTCACATCTATAAAGATGGAAGTTTTGTTGCTCCTAGACTTCCACAACCTACAAGTTTGACACCACAAAAATTGGAAGAAAAAAGAGAAAAAGTACTTTGCCACAATTGTGATAGAAAATACACTAAAGGTCATAAGTGTGTTGAGAAGAAATTATTTTAAATGGATTGTGAATGGAAGGAAGGAAATGAATAAGAAACTTTAAAAGAAGAGGATATACACCAGGAACCAACCCTAGAGAAAGAAAAAATGAGTCTGACCATATCCTGTAATGCATTGGCGGGAATTACCACTCAAACTCTCAAGATAGAAGGACATATCAAGAAGAAAAAGGTAATAGTGTTGACTGATTTTGGTAGTACCCATAATTTTATTCATTCTAAAGTAGCCAAGGAATTGAATTGCTTCCTATACCCAGCACCAGAGTGTCAAGTGATGGTTACAAATGGAGGAACTATAAATTTCTCTGGAAAATGCCATAATATCAAGTTAACCATGGGGGAATATGTATTGAATAGTCCAATGCTTTCCATTCCAATGGGAGGTGTTGATGTTGTACTAGGAGTACAATTGTTACAATCTTTGAGGACGGTAGCTTTTTATTTTCAAGAACTTTTCTTGAAAAAAAAATTGGAAGGAAAGGAAGTTAAATTACTGAGTATCGCAGGGACGTCGAGAAAGATAATAAGATCTAATGTCATGACAAGGCTTCTGAAGAAAGAGAAATGAGGCGTAATCGCACACTTATGTTCACTAGAAGTTCCAACATCAAAATCATCTATTTCTCCAGATCTCCAAAAAGTCTTGGACAATCATTCCAAGGTGTTTGAAACTCCCAAAGGACTCCCACCTATTCGTGATCATGATCCTGATATTCATTTGATTCCAGGAAGCATTCCTCCAAACATCAGGCTTTACAGATATCCTTATGTCCAAAAAAGAGAAATTGAACATATGATTACAGAAATGTTAATTTGAGAACATGTTCTATGCCATTTTAGATTAGGGAACACAATATTGAAGCAGATAGAACATACTAATAGATTGATGGAAGACAATCCAAAACAGAGATAATGAATGGTGACGATACGGTGATCAGCAGAATGCTTCTACCAGCAAAGTCTCCAATAGGTCATTCAGCTAAGCATGTCACACATAACCCCAATACAACCCAAACAAAGAACTCCACAAATACGCAGCACCAAGAATGCAGCTCCATCACCATCAATAGAGAAGAAAATCCTCCACACAATGTGTGTATAATGAACTCCAAATCTCTCAATTATATAGGCATTTTTAGGGGCTCGGTGATCTTTGTATATTTCAAGTCCGGATGGATGTTCACTAAGATCACCAGAGCCCCTACGAGTTGATGATACTCAGTTAGATTTTCTTACACAGGCCCAGCAGCGCTGCCACTCAAATTCTTAAATTTGAGTTCCATCGGTGTCGACACGGACTTACAGTCCACCATGCCAGAAGCTTCATAATTTACTTTCCTTGAGAAAGGAAAATCTCGCCAGGTCTCTCCAGACCTCCAAGCCTAAGCATCAATCCTAGGTCCTTCATCTCTAACTCAGCAGCGAGCTCCCTCTTACACTGATGAATGAGAGGGTCAGCACCTGTCAGGAAGAGGTCGTCCACATACATCACCAAAATGAGAGGCTTTTCTCTATCAACCTTGAAGTAAAGGTTTAGATCAACATTACTATGAGTGAGGCCCAGCTTCATTAAGTAGCTATCTATCCTCTCATACCAAGCTCTGGGTGCTTGCTTCAGCCCATAGAGGGCTTTCTTCAACCTGCAGACATGCGTGTCCCGATCCTGGATTTCGAACCCCATAGGTTGCTCTACATACACCTCTTCCTTTATCGCACCATGCCACAAAAAGTGGTCTTTACATCCATCTGATGAAGATTCTGTCCTTGCATAGAAGCAAGGAAATAATAGATTATAGGTGCAATAATAATCAGTGCCTTCCTAGAGAAGTCTTAGGAAACACATTTTCCCATCAGATCCATGCTTGATCTTATATCGAGGTGACAACAGCTTTGATCTGTGGTCTAAGAACCATATCCTAGACATCACCCTCGCATCTTTGCAGACTTTGGTGCTTTACAGATTCTTCAAATTATCTAGGCTCATATTCTACTCATGGCAGCTAGATACCCCTGGTATTTATATGGCTTCTTGGTTTTCTTTCGGAATTTCCCCCTCTGAAGCCATATGTCTTTGAGCCATGAGGATCTTCTTTTGTTTAGCAATGATATTAGCTCATGAGCATATACAGGTGTATTCTCCCTCTTAATGCCAGCTTCTCTCTCAAGAGAAGACATCTATTTTAAATGAGGGTATCCCAGACACCAAGTTGGAAAAGGGGTCTTATTCTCCCACAGGCTTTGTTGATCATGGTTCAAGACTCCATCAACGTGACTGAAGGCTGCAAAAAATTCTCAGTTCACACTTCAAGTTTATCATTACATTGTAATGTAAGACTGATACTATCACAAGCTTACTGCTATTATGAATCTCGTAAACATGGGTGTCTGTCTATGTCACTGTCATAATGACAGTGACATAGAATCACAGATTTAGCTCCTCAAAATGGCGGATATAGAGATACTTTCTCAACTTCCATTACTGTTTTCTTCATCATTAACAGAATTGAAGATTTCAAGCTTACAGCAATTACCTGATGTTCTGTGGAGATCTGTTGTAGCTTCCTCAAACATCCCTCTAAGATTTTCTTTACTGCAACCCACAGAACTAGGGATCCCAAAAATGATTCCTTCTCTCATGATTTGGCACTTGAGGGCTTCATTTACTACATCTGGCATTGCATTCTGCAATGATTCTTATTTTCTAGTTCTGCCCAACTACAGTTAAAGGTTGACTGATCTAGGGCTTCAAATCTTCAGATCTCAAATCTGCAAATTGTCTCTTAAATTGCACAGATCTAGGAACCAATCATACAGTTGTTCCAATCACAGAATCGTCCTTTCTTCATGCCAATCCATACCTTATATGACATCTTTCTTTTATGCAGATCCAGCACATTCATAAGGGTACTCCTGCTCATCAATGTTTCTGCCCCAATCATCCAGCAAGATAAATATAGTCAAGACACTTTCTAAGATCACTGCTAATAGGTTGAGTTCAGGAAAATGCAGGTTCACAACACTACCCCTGCATGTACGGATCTTATAGCCTTTTTCAAGTACACCAATTTGCCTTACTGCATCTGGTCTACTTACCTCAAGTCATCAATAAAAGTTACATGTGTGTCTTTGTTTATCCACAGATCTGGGCCACTAAGGGATAAAACCTTAGCTTCTCTTGCACATAAGAAACCCTCAAATAGGGCATCAAGGATCTATGTCCAACTTTAGGCGTGAGGTCAATACAGAGTGAGCACACAGTAAAAAAAGAAACTGTGATAACCGCTTGCAATTTACTGCAATGATCCTTGAGGAGACTCAGCCTTTACTCAGACATAGAAGGACCATAAAAAAAAAATGCTCAACTTCAATATTCCTTAAGGTCACTGACTAGAAGGGACAATATTCCTTTACGCTGAGGGTAAGGGCTAAAAATGGCCCATACAAGACTTGTTGTTGTGGTATGGCCTGCGGCCTACCACAACACTCAACATGCTGCCCTCAAACAATATTTAACAAAACTGTAATCCAATGCGGTGCTAGGACAGAGAACTGATGGAATGCCGAGACTTTCATTCCCATAACAATGATACCCATACAAAGCGATGTCCATATAAAATGATGCCCATATAAAATGGTGTTAACAGGAATTCGGTGTCATGCTGTGAATTTGCGATGCCATGCCATGTTATGACAACAGGGATACGTTGCAGAGAGAATAGATGACGAGATGAGTCATGAGTCCCTGAATAAATGCAAGCTAAAAACAGAGCCAGTCAATCTATCCACAAATTTGTACCCCTACGCTAGATAGAATGAGTCGACTGTACACGTTGGCAACCTCTTCTTGTCTCTGCTTCAAGCCCACGGTTCTCTTCTAGTAGAAAATGGCCACGTGTAGCACCCAGCTCTTTCCATGTTTGGTTAACATGCCTGCAAAATCGTGATTTTTTTTTGAATTTAACATGATTTTCTTGTATGTGTACTCAAGAGTCAAATCCACTGGTTACGACAAACTACACCATCGCACCATAATTTAATTGAAAAACATAACATCATAATTGATCATGCTCCAACTCACGCCTTACAACCTCCTCATCGATTCAACTTTCAGAATGTCCACTGTATGGAATTTCTGTCACTCGTAGTCTTAAAAAAATGGATGTGCACACCCAAAAGAATTCACACAGCGAGTAGTGGCCTTCAAAACTTATATGAATAGGTAATTTATTGGAATCGCTTGCTTCGTGTTATCTCGCTACACAGGACGACTACACACCTTGCGTTTATATGGTTCCCCTGATCATACTAGACCAATACGCTAACCATCTTTCGCTACAGAATTTTATATATGCTCGGCGTCTTTCTTGGGTTTCGTTCACGTGATCACTTCTGAGATCTTGATATTGTTGTGGCACTAATGCATTCGGCCCTAAGCAATTGTCGCACTTCCTATGATCCAGCAATTATAATGAGCAGACCTCAATGATTTACGCTCTCACGATTGATGGCACTCGGCCTTCATGATTCACATCATTCTCACGTCAAAATAAACAGCAACAGGTGCACACAGCTAGTCAATGATCTCTTTAATCGGACCAATGAAAAACACATGTATCAATCCATGAATCGGATCCATGCAAACTCTACAGATTTTGTGCTTCATGTACGCTGATGATGATTCGGTCGTCAACACAATTCGCATATACCAGATGTCTTTGTTGATCTCCTCCCGAAACTTTCTATGCTATTTTTTTTTTTCTGCTTTGGCCGTAATTAATTTGCGGAATAATTTGTGCGATTACAGACAAGACTACCATTTGGGAAAAATGCGGGTTTGTCTCGTTTTTGACTTCAATTACTGGGGAAGAACAACAAGAGTTTCCCAACCTTATATAACCACCTGTCAAATTTTCAAAACTCCAAATCTTTTTGATATTTAATGCCTTGCTCCCTCTAGTAGATCAGAGACTAGAAAAACAATTTCTAAATTAAATTTGGGCTTAGTCTTCTCCTAGCTCTGATACCATGTTAATTTGAGAACATGTTCTATGCCATTTTAGATTAGGGAACACAATACTGAAGCAGGTAGAACATACTAATAGATCGATGGAAGACAAGCCAAAACAGAGATAATGAATGGTGGCGTTAGGCGATCAACAGGATGATTCTACCAGCAAAGTCTCCAATAGGTCATTCAGCCAAGCATGTCACACATAACCCCAATACAACCCAAACAAATAACTCCACAAATACATAGCACCAAGAACGCAGCTCCATCACCATCAAGAGAGAAGAAAAACCTCCACACAATGTGTGTATAATGAACTCCAAGTCTCTCAATTATATAGGCATATTTGGGGGTGTGTGACACGCTCTTTAAGACATTTAATTCTATATTATATTCCAGGCCAACCTAGCACATAAGTGGAATAAATTCAAAGTACATGTTTTTCTCATCCGATCGAGATGATCTTTAGATCAATCTTACACCTCTCTGAAAGAGGAATCCAATAAAAATATTGGGATCGTCATCTGAGCAACACAACCCGGAGTTTGGACCTAGTTTTCCAAATTTAACAAGAAATGTTAGAGACTGGTATAATTCAACCTAGTCAAATTTCTTTCTCTACTCCAGTAGTATTGGTGCACAAGAAGGATGGATCATGGCGCATGTGTCCGGATTATAGGGAGCTCAATAAGCTCACTATTAAAGATAAATTCCTCATTCTTGTGATTGATGAATCATTGGATGAATTACATGGAACAATTTATTTTACCAATTTGGATCTTCGTTCAAGATATCATCAAATTAGAATGAAGACTGAAGATATTTTGAAAACAACATTTCAAACTCATGAGGGTCATTATGAATTTTTGGTCATGCCTTTTGGCCTAACTAATGGACCTTCTACATTTCAAGGGTTGATGAATTCCATTTTCAAACCCTTAGAAAATTTGTGTTAGTATTTTTTGATGATATACTAATCTACAACATGTCTTGGAAGAATCATGTTCAACATGTTGACAGGGTGTTCAAACTATTGGAGGAGAAACAATTATATGGAAATCCCTCCAAATGTTTCTTTGGAGTACAAGAGGTAGAATATTTGAGTCATATTGTATCTCAAGATGGTGTTAAGGTAGACCCTAACAAAATTAAAGCCATTAAGGAATGGAGATTCCCCACAATCATAAAGCAGTTGTGAGGACTTCTTGGGTTAACGGGGTATTATCGCAAGTTTGTTAATAATTATGGGAGAATAACAACATATCTAAAAACATTATTGAATAAAGATGTGTTTTAATGGACTCCTAAAGCAACTAAGGCCTTTGAACATCTTAAAGAGGCAATGTGCCTAGCAGCGGTCTTATCTACGCTAGACTTCACAAAAACTTTTATTGTGGAATGTGATGCCGTAGGAAATGGAATTGGTGTTGTTTTAATGCAAGAAGGAAGACCCATTGCTTTTGAAAGTCGTCTAATCAAAGGAAAGTATTTACAGAAAGCTATTTATGATAAGGAAATGTTGGCAATACTACATGCACTAAAGAAATGGCAACCTTACCTAATGGGAAGACACTTGAAGGTAAAAATTGATCATGATAGTCTTAAATAGTTTTTGGAACAAAGACCATCTTCAGAAAAGCAGCAAAAATGGGACACAAAGATGTTGGGTTATAAATTTGAAATCATCTACAAAAAATGGAAGCTAAATGTTGTTGCAGGTGCACTCTCAATAAAGGATGAAGAGGTGGAAGCATTTCTTCATGCCATTTCTATTATCCAGCCAGATTGGATAACCGAAGCAAGGGATGAATGGAATAATGATGAAGAAGTGTGAACACTCATTCAAAATTTGCGGAAATATCTTAGTACATCTGATACATTTAGTTGGAAAAATGATTCCTTATGGTACAAATATCACTTATATCTTTGTAAGAATTCCCAACTAAAACAAAATATTCTTTTGGAATTGCACACCTCTCCCTTAGGAGGACACTCAAGATTTTTACAAAATTACCATAGGGTGAATAAAGAATTTTTTTGGGATAGCCTTAAATCTGATATTCAAAATTTTGTGGCGGAATGTTTGGTTTTCCAGCAAAATAAAGTTGAGACAATTAAGACCTCGAGTCTTCTACAACCTTTATCCATTCCAAGTCAACGTTGGGAGGAGGTTTCAATGGATTTTATCACAATTTTACCTAAGTCCGAAGGAAAGAGTGTCATCATGATGGTAGTTGATAGACTTACCAAGTATGCACACTTTTGTGCATTATCTCATCCATTTAAAGCAAGTACATTTGCTACTGCATTCATGGAAACAATTCAAAAGCTACATGGAAACCCAAAAATTATTGTAAGCGAAAAATATCCCATTTTTACTGGAAATTTTTGGACAGAATAATTTTCTTTTTTGGGTACTCAACTAGCTATCTCATCTTATCATCCTCAATTCGATGGTCAAACTCAGATAGTGAACAAATGTTTGGAAGGATATCTTTTTTGTTAATTTGTATCTGATAAAAAAACACAATGGATCAAGTGGTTACCTCTGGTTGAATGGTGGTATAACACTTCCTTCCATACTGCAGCAAAAATGACCCCATTTATGGCACTTTATGGATATCATCCACCGTCCATCACATCATCTTTAAGAGAAAATTCTATGGTTCAAGTAGTGGAAAATCACATTGATCATCAACAAAGAGTTCTCCAACTCTTAAAGGATAACCTAAATTTGGCACAAAATCGAATGAAACAATAAGCAGATCAACATCACAGCGAGAGAAGTTTTGATGTAGGAGACTGGGTATTTTTACGGCTAAAGCCATACAAACAAATGTCCCTCAAGTAAGCTAAGAAGGATAATAAATTATCGCCAAAGTACTATGGTCCTTACGAGGTGTCACAAAATATTGATTCTATGGCATACAAATTGGAGCTTCCTACTTCTTCTCCAGTGCACCCAGTTTTCCATGTCTCATGCTTAAAAAAGGTTATAGGTGACAAACTTCCAGATCAAACAATATTGTGAGAACTTGATGAGGAAGGAAAAATCATATTGGAACCTGAAGCAGTCACGGAAACAAGAACTTGATAGCTACGAAATCGATCAATTTTAGAGTATCTCATCAAGTGGAAGAACTTACCCACTGAAGATTCCACACGGGAGGACGAGAATTTTATACAGAAGCATGCAGAGCTACTCAAGCGTTGAGAACAACACTTTTTTGAAGGAGAGGGGCATGTTAGGTCCCTATATTACTAGTGTAGTCCCTTATTATTGTTACTATAGCCCCCTTATTGTTATTGTTGTACCCCTGTAGCCCCCATATTGTTATTATTATGCCCCATAAAAGCCACTATTGCTATTATTGTGCCCTTACATTATTATTGTTAGGTCAACTAGGATTATATTGTGACCTCATGGACTCCTATATATATAAAGGAGGTTTTTCCATTTGTATCATCCAAGAATTGTTCATTTATTTAATGTAAAAGAGGTTGCCCTTCGAAGTGGTTGATTTCTAAGGCGTTGATCTCTCTTTTCTTCTATTTTTGGAGCTAGTTTCATAACACCACATTGTATCAAGGAAGCTTCATCCAGCGGAAGATACTTCTAGAGAACGAGATGTGAATGTTCCAAATGCACAAGGGAGAGGAGATCGATCCCTTCCTCTTCAGATTGCAGACTATCTGAGATTAGTTGATTACCATGGGGGCAACTCTGGATGATGGGCTCATGGTGAGGACTGCCTTGAATGCAGTCATTGATGAGTGGGAGACCTTTCTCCAAAGTATCTTGGGCAGAGCACAACTCCCAAATTAGGGTGACATATGGGAAATCCTTCGACACGAGGAGATCTCGAGGGTGACCAAGATGGAATTCAGTAGCAGAGGTGTCAAGGTAAAGAAAGAGGAGGAAGATGCAGCCCTAGCATCTACGGGACATCGGCAACAAGGGAAGAATAAGAAGGACATGTCCAAGGTTCGGTGCTTCAAATGTGGTGAACTTGGACACTTCGCCAACACTTAACCTAAGCGGAAGGACATAGAAGCTTCAGATTCCAAGGCAGCAATAGTGAAAGGGGACAGTGGTAGTGAATATGATGTGGCCATGAGTGCTCATGTGCCTCGAGATAAGATGTGGGGCGATATAGATCTATAGAGAAGCTACAAATGGTGAGGCAAGGTCCTTGAGGTGCCCAAACTCTTGGATCACATATGAGCTACGGGAGCCTTAAGATAGTAGCAAGATTATTGGAGTCAGTGGGTTGCAGAAGATCATGGAGAAGTAGAGGCAGAGCTAGGAAGTTGAAGTCCGGAGCAGCGTAGAGGAGGGGCAGCAGCAGCGTGGAAGCAGCAGTGAAGAGGTTGATGGGGTTTCAGCAGCACAGATGCAGTGCAGAGTAGCAGATAGCGCAGTGCTTCAGAGAGACATCGCAGAGCAGTAGCAGAGGGTGCTTTAGTGATGAGATGCAGCCAGACTGACTTCTCTGTCAGTTGATTGGGTGATGGTCCTTCAGTTGCTTACTTCTCAACAACTGAGTTGCAGTGTAGCATTTAGCAATGGTAGTGTTATAGGCAGAATGATGCAGCAATTTGAGAGGGAGTTGAAGTACAGATGTGGCAGTGACTATGGCAAAGTCATGGGCAACAGTATAGAAAGCAGCGGCGCAGTGGATGGAGGGCAGCAGGCCAAGCATCAACAATGCGGGGACCGATGCCAGAGATCAGGGTGATGCTTCAGTGGTGAAGTGTTGCTATAGTACATTCCTCGCTAAGAGGGAGTGTTAATATTTTGGGGTATCATCGGATGTGCTCTAGCTCCGAAACTTTGTGGAGAGGCTAGAGCACATGAGATATCCAAGACCCAAAAAGTGTTTGGAGAAATTCCATCTGGTGTAAAAGATATTCAAATAATTAAATTTTTTAATGGGGACCCTAAGTCTAATTAGGGAAAATGAAAAAATAAAGTGAATTAATTTACACATGTGATGAAAACTTTCTAAGTGACGTGGATCAAGCTTCTTCTAATCTTAGTCGTTGATTAGAGATTAGGTCACAATCTTTGATTTTTCAACGATAAAATTATAAAGGAAAGGCTTGGGGTCAGTTGGACAACACACACAGAGTCGAAGAGATCGAATTCTTCTAACGGAGCAGTGCTCGGACGAAGATCAGATATGAGTGATTCAAAGAAGCAATGAGGGGCAGATGTAGTGATTAGTCAGAGGACCAAGATTACAACGCAGAGCAAGGGCAACAAAGACGCAGTGGAGGCAGCGCAGCCATCAGAGGGTGTGATGCAGACACTAGAGAGGGTGATGCAGGCCCACGCAGGGGCAGCACAGAGCCTCCAAGGAAAAGTCTGAAATTAGCTGGAGATTGGAGTTTCTAATTTGGCAAGGCTGAAACCAGATTACGAGAGAAGCTTATCAGTGCAGAGGAAGGGTGACGCAGTCCTTCATCTAGGGCCACGCATTCTTACGCAGTGGCAGCGTAGAGACTGCGCAGAGCTAGCTGGGGTTTCACCAGTGACTCATCCAGACCAGCCGGGACTTACAGAGTGAGGTAAAACTCACATTTATCTCTATTTTCCGAGGTTTTCTCTGTTGGTTGAGTCGAATTATGGCACCCTAGATTTACTTAGAATACTATTGCTTAATAATAATAAATCCTCAGAACTGTTGCACCAGTTTTCCCGCATTGAGTTTTTCCGAAGACATTTTTCCGAAGACATTTTTCCGAAAAATCATGTGTTTCCTTTGTCATATGTGTGTTATGTTTCAGTAAATGATCTGTAAATGTGTAGGTTGCTATTTGTGTTTCGATCTTTTCTAAATATTTTCTAAAAATAACTTGTATAATTAAATCACAAAGGAGAAGTGAATCAAGATACTGCAGTAAGGTTTTTGTAATTTTGTATTCATAAATTTTCACATGGTATCTGAGCGATTGCAGATCAAGCTGAAGCCATCAGCAAGGGGATGAAGATTTTTGACGCAAATCTTGGTGGAGCAAATTATTTTGAGAGGGATATTTTTGCATGAGGGGACTATCTTGAATTAATGAAGTGTTTGAATGGTGGAAGTTTATTGTTGATTTTCTTCCATTCTACATGAAAATTTCTAAAACTAGGATTTCTTTGTGCCATATTAAAAAGTGCAAAATCTTTTATGAAATCCTGTTTCTACTGTTAGACATAATTAATCCTTCAAAAATCCATTAAATGAACTTTGTATATGCATCCTTTGACCTTAAATCTCCCCTTAAAGAAAATCACTAGGGTTTCCAATAAAGTTTTCTTAGTCCTCCACCTTACTCATCCACGTTACTCTATCTTTGAACTCACCATTATTGACTTCATTGCCCAATTGACAAAAGGCTAGACTAGTTTGCGGTGATCATCTCAATTTCTTATCTTTTTCAATTCATGGTATCTAAAGTTAGGGTTAGCTTAAATATGTGTTTTATAGCAATTTATCATCTATTTTGTTATTCCCCTATTGAAAGAGATTGCATTTTTTTGTCACCAAATTGATCTTGATTGGATGCTCATCAATCAACTCAATGTGACTCTTTCAAACCACTTCTAACTGAAGATTAGCCTATTTAGTTTGAGAGGGTTCTCTCAAAGGGGGTTTATGATTTTGAATAAGGATAGTACTAGATGGTTAACTCTATGGATTGTAACTTGTTTTTGTATTATTGCAGGTTGAAAAATGAAGGCTTGCTACCAATGGGCTTATGGAGTCAACAATCAATAGTCTTAGTGACAGTGGTTCCTCACATGGAAGCTGAGGCAAATAGAGGTTTTTAACAGAAATAATTCACACACATAACATAGGAAAACATAGTCATTTCACCACCAAAAGAAGTCAGAGCATAATATTATGAATTCTGAGTAATTAGAGATGAAATCTACTGCAAGTGATTAAACATAAAGGTACATATCAATAACACAGCAAAAACCTCATGAGAATCTCAAGTCTGGAAGTAGAATGTCACTTTGTATTACTGATAATGGATAAAACATACAAGCAGCAATTTGGTACAATATTCTCCAACCCCTTGCTCTTCAATGTTTTGTCTATAAATAGACATTCTTTACAATGTAGATGACCTGCCTAGCTAGATAGATCTTTGAATTCTACTCTGACACCTATCATAACTGAAACCACTAACTTGAAACATAAAAATGACAGCTAACCTTAAAGAAAACAAACTCCTAATAGGACTTTATCTCCTATTTATTACATTCATTTATCCTATCAGTGAAATAGTTACATAATGGTTACATAATGAATGTCACATGCTCGAAGGACAAATGACCCTAGTTCACCACCACTTTACATCTTTAAAGCACCCCTAGATTTGTGGAACATAATCCTGCTTTTTAGGAATGGATGACCTTCATCTTTAACGTTGTTTTGACTGATGAGTTGGTTGTATGGCACTCCCTTTGAGTCATAAATCTCTGCTGATAAGGTCCACTGACATGCTGGAGGTCTCCAGCTGGCTGATGTGCTGTTGAGATGCTCAAAATTCTTCAAAAATTACTTGCTACGAAAACAGGGCAGTTTTAGGCAGTTTCATAGCAAGTTTTAGTAGCGTGTGAAAAATGTATTTTCCATCTATCTCTTTGATTTCTTTGTTGTTCCATCACCTTCATTATGTCATGACACTTTGCAAACCATCGATCTCCCTCCATAAAACATGCCAAAACTGAGTTTTAAAGCAAAAAATCACCTACAGGAATTTTCGTAGCGTATTTCTGGTCTCGAGCCTGAGGTACGCTACGAAATTGTGCAAAAAACCAGAAATTGTTGTTTTCAAGATTGTCTTCAAAAATGTTCTCCAACTGCAAAATTTGGGTTCTCTTCATGTTATGAACCTTGTCAAACACATTCCAACTTAAATTTTACTGATGTGGTGTTTCAGTCTCTTTGCTTCTTTCCATGACCTTCCTTGCATGTCTAGTCATTGGCTTCCTAGGTTGAAAAATGAAACCAGCATCATCACCTGCAAACTCTAGTTTTTTAGCAGTCTTACCTTTCTTCAGCTTTCTTTGCCACAGTTGGTGAAGAAATGTTTCTAGGTTTGGAGGCTTTCTTAGGCATGACAACATCAATTTCATAACCACTCATGAACAAGAAGGAAGTCCAATATTTGTCTAACCTCCTCAATTCCTCTAACACCAACAACTTAATCAAACCATGACGAAAAAGAGAAGTTTCAATGCCCTCTGTTTTGATCTGAACCTTATCTGACATTTTCCCTAGACTTTTGTATAAGTAAAAAGGCAAGACAAGTGACCTCTTACCCACAAAATGCAGAAGAAGCCTGAGATGATAGGAATAGACCATGTGAAACCTTCCTTCACAGGTAAAATACCTCTAGATGATCATCAACAGCTTTGAATAGTTGTCCTTCATCAAACCCCTAAGGATAGCATTTGTCAAATCAATTTCACGGTGTTCTGGTTTGATGAACTCTTTACAGTCTTGCGTTGTGAATTTGATGCCTTTAAACCATTGTTCCCCTCCTCTATGGATTCCTGTTGTTGATGAGATCCTCTATGGTGTCACTGTAAGGTTCAAAATTCCAACCTTTGAAGTTGTTCCTGTAAAACTAGTGGAAAAATCCTTAGAAACCTGTAAATGAAAGCCCTACAACCTCTAACAGAATTGCAAGCAACCAGTTCTTCTAAAAACATCCATGGCAGTTGGGTCTTAATTGAGTAAATTCATGTCCATGGGCTCATACTTATGGCACTGACCACCTTTGTTTGTTTTCCTTCTTGCAGCCATGGGTGCTTTATATCTTCACATCCTCGCTTGCTTGATGACACCTGCAAAGTTCAAATCTGCCAACAACCTGCTTGGCTCGATGAAGCAACTCTCCAGAGATCGAATTACATGCAAAGATAAAGCACAATATGACAAAAGGCTAATTGGGGTAAGGTTTTATGGTTTAACTGACAGCTCATGCTTCAATCATGACACATAGATGCCCAAAAAGGTAATGATGACATCAAACACAGCTATGTATCATTGAATTTATCCAAACAGACTTGAATGACCTCCACCCTAACTCTTCCAATCATAGAATGACACTTCATAGCAAATTTGACAAGACAGGTTAAAAAACATATTTTCGTAGTGAAGTTAGTTTAGCCTCTAACAGATTCGCTACGAAACTATTAGGCAGTTTTGTAGCGAAAACTGTTGTTTTCCTGTGTAAAATGCTACGAAAATTTGAAAAACTGACAAATGCGCCATTTTTTATTTTAAATGCACGGGGAATGAAAACTGACACCATATGAGGACTGATGTGACATGAAATGACATAAATGGAGGTGACCATGGAACTTAGGATAGGTTAAAAATGTAAAAAATAAAATTTTCCTATACCAACTTGAAATGGCTAAGGAGACCTTATCCTTTTGATGAGTGAACACTATGACCATGTCAAGTAATGTTTCACAACTTTATAAGTGATAACACATTCAATAAATATTAAAAAGCAAAATCTAGCATAAATTACATGTTTTCACCCCAAAACTAGGGCTGGCGTATTGATAATTATTGATGATACATAAATTGTCGTGGACATTCCACAAGATAGTTTGTCACAACAGATCTATTAAAATTGTACATAAAAATTCGAAATCTCCACTATGAGGGTTTATTTCTCTTTAGATTTATGGATTTGTAAATTACTACTTATTGTGTATTCATGCAAAATATAATCATGTAGAAAATACAAAACAATGAAATAAAAATTCACAAACCATGATTGACACAAGATATAACCTAAGAAACCCTTTTGGGAGAAAACCCAACTCTGCTCTTTTTTTGTGAATGGAAAATGGTTGTGAGTACAAAGAATTAAGGTTTGTGGCATGTGGGCTACTACAATGCACAAATCCTCTCTATGTGTTCTCTCCCTATCCCCCTGAACTCATTTTCTTGTCTATGGAACAAGATACACTCAAAAATAATGGAACCCTTTTTCATCCAAATGGCCTGATTATAACACAACTCGACAGCCTACTAGTGGTTAGGTTTGACTCCAACTCTTAACTAGAGTCGCAATATGGACTCTTATAGAGTCTCCTTGATCATGATCACTTAGTTATACCCTTTTTGTTGGAAATACTGAGAGGGGGGGTGAATGAGTATTTCTTATCAATTAGCAATTTTAAATATTTTTAGAGCATTAGTTAATCTTCAATTATTCTTGATGTTTATCCAGTAACAACAGTAAACAATAGAATACAATAGGCACATGAATTTTAGGTGGAAAACCCCATCTGGGTCAAAAACCATTGAATGTTTTTCTAATAAATTCTTTAATCTTCAGCCCCAACTAAAATGAAAGATACAACTTCCTAGAATTCTAGAAAATCATTCTTCTCCAGCCCCCACTAGAAGGACGCCCCAACGCCCTGGTTTCTTCAGTGGTCAACTGAATGGATGCCCCGACATCCTAGACCAACCTACCACTTTGAAGTTTTCACGGGATCCAACCTGTAGGTGACTTCATGCACCAAACTAGCACCTCCCTACCACCCTATAATGATCAGAAATAAGACAAGAGTGTGGACTCCTGTACTAGGGACAATGATCCACGATACAGTATGATTCACAATGATTTTCTTGAACTAGACCAATCACCCAATCACACTATGACCTGCAACCCAACCATAACATTATCCAACAATGACACTTATACCTCCCAAAAATGCCTCTCCAACTCTAGGAAGATTGACTCTTTTACAATAATGACTCTTTTACAATTTTACAATGACGATTTTTACAATACTAAATTTTGACACGACCTTATACTTGACTTGACACTACTTCTTTGAACACTAGCAATTGTTGAGGTATTGTTGTGCATGCTTCAAGTAATGGTACTTTAGCATTGCATTGTCCTTCTAGTATGTGTCTGAGTTGTCCTAGGAGGCTTCCTTCACATGCATTAATGAACAAGACCCAAACCAATATACAAACAAAATACTTACACTTTCCTACAAACCATATGTCAGAGAAATATTCAAAATTCAAATGTAAATACTTTCAACATTTATGAACAAAACCCAATCAAACATACATACAAAATACTTACACTGTCATGCAAAAACACATGTCAGAGATGATATTCAAATTAAAATCCAAACACTAATCATACATACCTTGTAGCAGACTTACCCTTGACTGTTGATGTGTTGTCCTTACTGTAGTGATCCTTGAATGCATATTTTTTCTTTCCTTCTAGAAGCTCAATATAGAATCTGATGTATCTATGTAATTTAAGATCTCCAAGGTCTGAAATTGCATCTTGTGGTAGCCCTATGAGTCCTCTTTCCAACCCTTAGGTTTGATCAATATTGGATTCTTCAATAAATAGTTATGTCCAATCTCCTACGATGACCTGATTATAGACTGGTTCATTACAGCGAACTTGTACAAAGTGCCATGTGTCATTGTTTCAACCTTTGGTCCTGAAAACGATACCCAACAAACTACAGCCTGTCCTCTTGCTGTCACTTTTTATGAAATTTGAATCCAATGTTTAGAGAGAAATTTATGATGATTTTCCCAAGGTCACATGTTTGACATGAAATTTGGGAGCCTGTAAATACCCTAAATTCCTCAGATCATATCTCCGAAAATATAGCGAACCAATATTTGAAATTTGGGCACGCGCTTCATTAGGATTTTGGCTCAAGTGGTTTTTTTTTCAGCATCTGAAGCTTCGCAGAAAAAAAAAAATATAAAAAATAAAAAAATAAAAAAATTATAGCGAAAATGCCACGATGACCTGTTTTAAATAGCGAAATCCTTAGATGAGAAGGATATGAAGGTCACAATTTATATAAATGCTTATGTTGAGAGGGTCTTCAACAAGTGAATGTTGGAGGGATTTTAGGAGCTTAAAAAATTATTAATTATTGACTATTCAATGACCACAACCAATGATTAGTGTCATGCCACAACCCCATGGGGTTTTAGCCCACTAATTGGAGTTACTAACTTCAAACACGAATGTCTCTCAAACCATGAATAATTACGTGGTGTGCCATATATCAACGAAAACATCTCGACAAGTAGAAACCATCCAAAATATCCTTGACTCGGAATAGATTAAGTTGTCAAGTCAAAATTCCCATGCAAGATTGGGGTAGCCCCTGGTGCTGCTTGTTGACATCAATGACAACCACTGATCAACACTTTTTCCATGAGTAACGGGGCTGACATGGCGTCCTCTTGAATTATGGTGGAAAGACAGGAAGGTCAACTTCTGAGTGGCAGAACATTTGCACACGGACTCTGATTAAGGAAATTCTTACATAGTTGGAATGGTCTTTGTGTGTAGAATAGGTTGAAATATGTTGTGCTAAAGAAACAAAGTTTTACCCCCAAAAAGTGTCATGTTATGCCTCAAAATGCTCCTAGAAGGTTTTAGACCCCAATTTGCCAAACTTGGTCCTACCATTAAAAATGGTCTTGTGAGTTGATTCCTCTACCTTTTCTACTCTGAAAGCATCGAGATAGATAGCAAACAATAATGACCCAATCCATATCAAACATCCATGTTTTGGGAGACTTTCGGTCCCTAAAAGCTTCTAGTAAATCAGGTGATGAAATTTTCCTTCCACCTTCTATGGGGTATACCATTTAGCTTTTCCTGGAAGTTTTCCTTTCAACCCAATCTACCAAAGGTCATGTTGCCCTTGTCTTGTAGTTCTAGACCTCTTCTACAAAATGGTGTCTTCTATCAACTCTGCCTAAGCATCTGATGTCAAATCTTCCACATAAGGTAGCATGAGGGCTTATATGGTTTCAAATTCTGCACATTTACCACTGAGTAAATGTGCATGTATGGGGGTTAGACTGAGTCCATAGGAATCATATCCCATATTTTCTCATATCTCAAAGGGACCATACTACAAAGCCTTGATTTTCTTACCAACACCCTATAGCCTCTTCTTGTTCAACTATAACCCTACTTTGTTTCCCACCTTGAATGACTTCTTTATTTTGTGTTGATCATGCTTGGCCTTATATTTTTCGTATCACTTCTGCAATGTCTCGTATACATGTATATGGATCTACCTGAGCTTCTCAACGAATTTTTCATCCCTCAAAGCATCCCCTATAAGATCCTCCCTCACTCCTCCTTGTTTCCCATATGCAATATCCAAAGGTGAAGGTGGCAAATATCCAAAGTTTCAAATGGGGACTTACGAGTAGAAGAGTTGTCTAATCTGTTATAAGACTATTATATATATACGAAATTTTCATCCTAGGCCTTCGAATGCTTCTAATTGTAACCCCTCAAAAGTTGCACCAAAGTTTTGTTGACTACTTATGTTTGTCCATTTGTTTTTGTATGGAATGTTGTAGGCCTCTTTAACTTTTTGTTCATCTTCTCCCACAATGTGGTCCAAAATGCACTGAGAAATATTGTGTCCCTATTTGAAATAATGCCCTTGGTATCCCAAAGTGCACCCAAACCTATCCAAAGAACAAGTTTTTTTCTTCTTTCTTGCTAATGATCTTTTTATAGGGCATCAAAACACACATCTTATTGAACATGTCAACTACCACGAACAGGTAGTCATGTCCCTTTTTGATTGTTGGTAAACCTCCCACAAAATCCATGGAAATTCTTTCCCAAGGACAAGTGGGTACACGTAAGGGACGATATAGACCTTGTTTCTTGTTACTAGGCTTGTTGGTACAACAAGGCATGCAATCTCTTATGAACTTAGCTACTTGTTCTTGCATCTTGGACCAATACCCATACCTCTACAAGTTGGCCACTATATTCCCTACACCAAAATGTCATGTAACCTTGGAGGTGTGAGCCTCTATGAAATCAGCTACAATTGCTCACCTTTAGGAACACATAACTCATCTAGGTTGCAGATTAACCCATCCTAGATATGGTATTCATCAATGTTGCCACCAATGCACACGTGACTCTGGCTCTAGAACTATTGAAACACCTCCTTGAAGTCTGCATCCTCTAAATATGCCTCTCTATATGCATCATGAATAAATGGCTCCATGTGCATCATAATTTCCAAAGTCGTGATCTATGATGTGTGTGGCCTTAAAAGCATGTCGGCCACCTTGTTTGTGTTATCCTTATACTTGATCACTAAATGAAATTGTTGTAGAAACTCCATCCACTTGTAATGTCTGGTCTATTATAGTTTACTCTTGGCCTATAGGTATTGTAGTGACTGGTGATATGTGTGGATTATTGTCTCCTTCCCCATCAAATAATGTTTCCACTTCTTCACAATTTACACCAGGGCATAGAGCTCCTTGTCGTAGGTAGGGTAGTTAAGAACTACCCCATGAAATACTTCAAAATGGTAGCATACAAGCCTTCCGCCCTGCATCAAGACCGCTCCCATAGCATACACACTCAAATATGTCTCCACTTTGAAGGGTTGTTGCAAGTTCAATAATTCCAGAACCAATGTTTGATTGATCTTCTTCTTTAGCTCTTCAAATTTCCTCTACTAACCCCTTCCCTTTTGGAAAATCTTGGCACTTGCTATTATGGCATAAAGTGAAGCTACTACCGTTGAAAACAACGTTATGAATTTCCTTAGGTATTGTGTTTCCCCAATGAAACTCCTAACCTTAGAAACATTCGTAGGTACCAGCCATTTCATGATGGCCTTCATCTTGGCAAGATCTGTTTTCAGCTCTACTCCACCTATCACATACCCCAGATACACCAAATATTGTTTTGCAAACTCACACTTCTCAATATTTGCTAGCAGTTGGTGTTTCTTTAATGCCTCTATGACCTACATCAAATGTGAAATGTGCTCCTCCCAGGTAGCATTGTATACCAATATATCATCCAAATAGACAATAACAAATAAATCTATAAAAGGGCGCAATATATCATTCATTAACATCATAAATGCAGTTGGCGCATTGCAGAGGCCAAATGACATGACTAACCACTCATACAACCCTTTCCTGGTTTTGAAGGTAGTTTTCCAAGTATCTTCTTCTCTAACTCGAACCTAGTGATATCCAGACTTTAAGTCCATTTTGGTGAAGTATTTTTCTTGCTACAACTGATCCAACAGATAATTTATATGGGCAAGAGGGGTACCTATTTTTTAGCATTATTTTGTTCAATGCCATGTATTCAATACGCATCTGCTGAGTCTCATCCTTCTTTGGCACAATGATGATGGGTGACCCACATGGTGATGTACTCGGTCGAATGACACCCTGTTCCAGTAGTTGTTGCAATTACTTCTTCACCTCACTTGCTTCTATAACTGTCTATATAGCCCAATGTTTGGCAATGGGGAGTTTGAAAATGGAGAGTTTGAAAATGGGGAGCCTATCAATATTTGGATCTTGCACTCCACTTCCCTTTTGGGTGGCAACCCTTTAGGCTCCCAAAACGCATCCTTATTGCATGTAGAAACTCTTACAGATGTTTTTGTTTCTTAGTACACCCCTTAAGGGATGCCTTTGCTCTTACTGACTTTTCTACATACTACTTCTCTCTTTAAAACAATAAAACAAACTTCTTGCTAGAACTAATTTGTTTCTTGGCTTGATTAGCACACTTTCCTTTGTCTGTGTTGATGATGAATAATTTTCCATCCTTAATGAGACGATATTGGTTGGTCCTCCAGAGAGAGATTGGATCTTGCATGTACATATAAGGACTTCCAAACACCACTCCACATACATCAAGGGGGACTACATATAGTTCTACTTCAACAATAAAATTAGCACCAATAGAAAATCTAATTTTGCATTGTTTTGTTACTATTGACTCTACATCCTTATTTAGCCATCCCAATGGATATGGCCTTAGATGATCACGAACTTCCAATCCCATTTTGTTGATCAACTTTGTTGCAATGAGATTCGCCTGCAATCCTGAGTCAAATAGAGCATCAATATTTGTCTTCATAACCTATATCTTTATGTGGGAGAGTTTGGTCATGTCTTTTTCTTTTTGTTGTTGAAGGCTACTCAGATTGACCTCCTTCTACACTGGTGTTTAGACAATCTTATCATCCACATCCAAGTTACTTTCAACTTGGTTGCTTGAATCAGTGGCCATGAGATTCTTTCTTATTATATTTTTTGTGTTCTTCAGGTTAAGCTCTGGATGCAACTTCTAGCACTTCTCCTCTGTATGACCGTCAATATTACAGTGGTTGCAGTGGTTGTTGGGATCCTTGCATTGGTGTGTTGTGGCTACCATCTTTTTATCTTGCCGCCCCTATTTCCACTTCTTATTTCCCTCATTAGAAGTGTCTTAGTGCTCCTTCTACCTTTGATCTAGTTGATTGCCCTTTCTTTTGGCCTAAATTCTCTAGGCATTGTCTCTGTACACAACCCTCATCCACTGATCTAGAATTAAACAACAACACTTGCTTCCACAAATGGTTGTGTAAACCGTCCAGATACTTGAGGAGTACTTTTGGGTTCTTTGGGGAAATACCGAGCATTATGGCCATCTTTCTGAACTTTGTGATGTACTCTTATACACCTTGCCCCACTTCTGCCTAAAGTAGTGCCACCATTGGTCCTCTACATACCCGATAGGGTAAAACTGTGACTTTATGAGGGTTTTAAAGTCGTCCCACTTAGTCACTAGAGGATCTCCCTCCAACTTGAAGGTCTTTGTGTAGCTTTCCCACCAGGCCAAGGAACGACCCTCTTATTTCAATTGCGCAAATGAAATATTTTTTTCTTCCTCTATATGATGAACACTAAAATAAATTTATAATTGTTACAACCAGTGATTTAGCTTCAGTGTTAGGATATTTCAAAACATAGGAAATAGGCTCCTTTTGTGTCACCTTTGTAAATCCTTCAATACTATCCCAAGTTGTTCTTAAGGGGGGATGTTAGGATATTCCGACACATAGGAAATAGTTAAGAATAACTTAGTCTAATGTAGAGTTAGGTAAAGTGTGTTTCTTTACCATGTACATTTGTAACTTATAATTTGACGGTCGCGATTTCTAGTGATCCGACGGTTATCTCTCTCCTCGGTATTAACGACACTTGATATGTGACTTAACACCCTATTGGTCCATGATCTCTATTTAAAGAGCATGGAGGGTCATTTCCGGTAACCATTTATGAAAGAAACATATGTAACTTTTCTTTTTATATTAATAAATTTCCTGAAGTGGCCGCATTGGCTCAAGCCGTGGATTGTTTCCCTCTTCGAGGGTTTTAACCACGTGATTATACTGGTGTACTGATTTGTGATCTGTTTGTGAGCGGTGACCTTTGTTTTTTTATCTAAGGAACTTACCCTGTAAATTCCTACATGGTAGCAGAGCTATTTTTGGGGCCGCATCCATTATTGATCAAAATCCAAAGTCGGTTTGATTGCATGCGAATGCCGTTTTGTAGATCTACTATTTCTGAACATTTTTGGACTTCGAGAACTGTTATGTTATGTCCGAAGCGTCTGTTACATTGAGGAACGCCTTTCGTTTCATGTGAAAAGTTTTCTGGCTACCCAAGTTATGACAGTTTAGATCTAAAGGTATAAAGTATTTGTTTTGCAGTTATATTTGTTAATAGTTCTGCTTATTTCAGTTCCCTCAGTTTATTTTCGGTTTTTGGTTTTATTTATTTGCCGGATCTATACCCTCTTCTCTGTGTATGCTCTTTGCTCTGCGCTGCGTGCGATCTCGGCAAATCAGAAACAGGAAAAGGGTTTTTTTTTGCTACGTATGCTCTTTCCCCGCGTCTTTGTGGATCTCGGGAAATCAAAAATAGTGAAAAAATAGATAGTTTCTGGTAAGGGTAACTGAGAATCTAACATTATGTCGTAAGGCTTTGCATTTCGTTTTTTTTTTTGGCTCAGTTTTTGTTTTTTTTTTTGCATGAAAAGGCACGCACACCGAAGAGTAAAAATAAAAATAAAAACCCCTTCCTCCTTTCAAATATTTACAAAGTCCTATTACTATCTCACTTGGTGAGGAGTTAGTTTATGAGAATAGAGGTCTTGGGTTCAAGTCTCTCTCTCAAGCTTCTTTTTGTAAAAAGTTTTTGTTAAAGGGGCGGGATTTTTTTTTTTTAAGTTGAAATTCATCACCAAATTTCAAACCGTTCCCATAACTATTCGGCGTCTACAACTCGTTTTTTCAAAAAGGCATAACTTCTTCATCCTGAAACCTTTTTTCGAGCCGTTTTTTTTTAATCAGCCTAATTTTTCGAGATCTTTCCATTGGAGCAGTTAGTTTCAGCTTTTCTCAGCTTTAGTTTTTAAAAAATAGAAAGTGCATGCCCGATTATTCTTAATAGCACCAACTATTTCCAATGGCTATGTCACATGGTAGATATACTTAGAAGTAAAAGTCTTTATAGAATAGCCACAGGCCAAGAAACGAAACCTTCTGATGATGATAAAGTCGCTAAATGGAAAAATAAATAAGATCAAGCACAAGGGTTGATAGGAATGTCCATTGCTCAAGATATTCGATTTCATATCCTTGACATTGACACCCCTCATGAAGCCCTGGATAAGCTAAATATTGTCTTTGGCATTCAAAATCAAATCAGGGCCCACCAGCTTGAAAATGAATTGCTTACTTTGGACCCCAATAATTTTTCCTCTATTAAGGAATTTTTGTTCAAATTTGACACCCTTAGAGTTCTTTTAGAAGGTTGTAAGGTCAAAAAGGAAGATGGTAGTCTCATCTATTACATTCTTGCTAAGCTTGGCCCTGCATACTCTGTATTTGTTTCTGCCTTCCATTCCACTAGAGAAGCCATCATTTCTTCAGGAACCACCTACAAGAACCCATCTTTTGATGCCTTTTGCGATTCTTTGATAAGAGAACAAGAAAAACTCTTACACCTTGGTCTTATCACTTCTGGAAATGCTTCTAAGAAAGCCTTAACAGCCCAATAGCAATCATATCAAAAGAATCCCAAGAAGCAGTATCCTAAAAAGTATGGTCTGAAACCAAACAAGGGTCCTAAGCAATTTCAGCCGCAAACTAAAAAAGCAACTCACCAAAATGATAAGGCATATAAAAAAAAAGGAAAGAAGACAGATAGACATTGCAACTTTTGCAATCGTGATCAATGTTGCAGCAAACGTCCCCCCCCCCCTAGGGCTCCAAGCCCCGAAACGCGTCCGATACAGAACCGTACGGGATCCGTACAACGAAACGCATTTCGGAATTTCCGAAACACGTTTCGCAAAAAAAATTGTAGTTCCTGGAAAGTCAGATCCGTACAACCGGATCCGCATTTCCGTACAACAAATCCGCGTTTCGTACGGCGGATCGTTGTACGGAACCGCCACGGATCCTGTACGGATCGCGAGCGGTTCCGTACAATGTCGTACGAATCCGACTTTCGCACTTTAAAAAAGCGCTGCTTTTTTTTTTCTTTTTTTTTCTTTTCGGTTTTTTTTGGGTTAGTTAATGAGTTAGTCTTGGGTTAGGAGTGTGATGAAAAGGTTATAAGCTTTATTTCAACTATTATTTGCTCACTTGTGTTTTTGGAGAGCTTGGAGAAGAGAAGAGAAAAAGAGAAGAAGAGAGAGTTGAGGAGAGCTTGGAGGAGTGAAGGTGGAGGAGCTTGGAGGAGTAAATAAGGGCTTCCATCTACAAGAGCTAAAGAGGTAAGTGCAAACCCCAAACTCTCATTTTTTTTGTATTTTCTCTCCTCCCTCTCCTACACTTCCTTTCTTCTTGTACATTTATTTGCAGGTTTTCCACCATCTATATTCATACTCAAAGATGATGTTTCTTTGGGTTCTATGTATCATTCCACTCTTGGTTTTGATGATGGTAAAGAGGAGTAGAAATAGAAGAGGAGAACATGAGGAAGAAGAGGAAAGTGGTCACCATATGAGTGACCCAATGTATGATGAGGAGGAAGGAGATGATGAAAACATTGAATCACAAGATGGGAAAGCTGCATTGACACCCTTGTGGAACTATGTGACCAAACTTGAAGGGGGAAAAGGTGGTGGAAGCTACAAGTTTTTGTGCCCTCATGGTTGTCATGGAGGAAAACCATATAGCGGTTCATATACCCATGTGAGGAGGCATCTTTGTGGGGTGATGGACAGTGATGAAAGAAAGGGTGTTGTGGGGATAGCAATTTGCCCAAAGGTTCCAGTTGAACAAAGAAGAAAATACATCCAAATAGAGGAGGTTGCACAACAAAAAAATAAAAAACAAAAAACTCAATCTGAATCAAGTGCAACCTCTAGATTTGGTAGCTCATCTGCTCATGGTGTTTCTGCAAGTTCTGGAGGTAAAAAAACAATAGCAGATTTCCTTAATGTTGTTGGGAGGGATGATGTGGATGGAAAGATAGTCCGATTTCTTTGTGCTTGCGGTGTACCATTCAATGTGCTTCGCTCTCCCTATTGGCATGAAATGGTAAAGGGCATCAATGAAGCCCCAAAAGGATACAAGTCCCCCAACTATGAGAAAGCTAGAACAGTGTTTATTAGAAAGAGAAAAAGGAAAGGTTCAAGCAACTTTGACACGTTTTACAAATGAGTGGGTGGATAGTGGGGTATCCATTGTATCAGATGGGTGGACAAATATCAGAAACCAACATTTGATAAATGTTCTTGGTGTTTCTGCTACTGGTGCAGTGTTTATTGCATGTCATGATTCCTCCTCTGTCATTGCAACTTCCCAAAACATTGCAGATCTCCTATTGCAATCAATCAGAGATGTTGGTCCTAGAAAAGTGGTTCAAGTGATCACAGAAAATGCAACAAATTGTAAGGGAGCAGGTAAAATTATTGAGCGTACTTATCCACACATATTTTGGTCTGGGTGCTTGGTGCACACATTGAACCTTTTGATGCATGATATTGTGAAGCATAAAGAATGTAGGTGGATTAATGAGCTTTACAAGAGAGGGAAGAAGCTCATTAAATTTATCACAGGGCATACAAGGATAAACTACTTCTATGGCACTTACTCCAAGTTGCAGTTGCTTAAACTTGCAAAAACCAAATTTGCAAGTTATTACCTCACCTTTAGGCGGCTAGTGAAGGTGAGACAAGCTCTAACTAATATGGTCACCGCTGAATCATGGGAGGAGATTAACACTGATAGAGATGGTGCTAATGCAGCAAAGGACACTATTCTTGACATATTTTTTTGGTCACAGGTTAAATATGTTTTGCAATTCACCAAACCAATTTATTACATGATCAAGTTTGGGGATTCAGATAAGCCAATAATTGGGGAGGTGTATGAGCAAATGGATAACATGTTGGGGTAGATTAAAGACATTGTTGAGCCTAGAGATACCACCTTGTACAAATATATTCGTGCAGAGGTGGTAAAGCGATGGGATATGCTAAATATTCCATTGCATGCATTAGCATATGTATTGACACCTAAATATTATAGTCCATCATGGCTTTCTACAACAGCACCCGGGGGGGCGAGCAGGAGAAAACCACACCTAGATCGAGAGGTCCTACAAAAATATATGCTTGCACTGGATAAATTAGTCCCTGATGAGGATGAGGCACACATGGTACGGAAACAGTTGAGCAGCTATACACTTTCCACTGGTCCATTTGGGAGCATGCATGCTATTAGAGATCGAGAGATTTTTTCTTCTATTGAGTGGTGGAACATGCATGGAGGTGCTACTCCACTTCTACAGACTTTGGCATTGCGGGTGCTATCACAAGTGGTAAACACTTCTTCTGCAGAGAGGTGTTGGAGCTCTTATTCTTTCATCCACAGTGTTAAAAGGAACAGGTTGAGTTTAGACCGGGCAGAGAGCTTGGTTTATGTTCATTACAACTTGAGATTGTTGTCCCATTATTGTGAAGATGCAAAGAGTAACAAAGACCTTAAGGTTTGGGACAGGTATCCAGAGGAGACCAATTTGGAGGATGGAGTGTTGCGATTAGAGCAATTAGAGGATGCTCTTACCCATGATGATGATGATCAACTTGACATGCCACCCCCGACTGGTCTCGTGCTTCCTAGGTTCCATGGTTCAACACCAACAATAGGGGCTTCGTCTTCATTGCCACAGCTTCCACAACCACCATCTTCTTCATTGCCACCACGTGGAGGCACACCGTCACGTACTCTTTGTGGTGGAAGGAGGAGAGATGAGTAGATATTTTCAGTGTTCACACTTTAGTGCTTTTGTCATAGATTATCATTAGACTTGTAGGCTTGTTGTGAATTTGAACTTTTTTGTCTTGGTGGTGGCCAAGTGGCCTATTTTGTAAACATTATTATTTGAATTTTGGACATGACTAATGTTGAGTCTTGGACTCTTGACAGTTGCTCACTTATAATATGCTTTATGTTTTATAATATGGTTAAATGTTTTATGTTTATCATTTATGTTTTATAGTATGCTTAATTTTGAAATATTTTATGTTTTAAAATTTATAGTATGCTTAAATGTTTTATGTTTATCATTTATGTTTTTGTAATATCCCAAAAGGGAAATAGACAGCAATACAAGTATACGACAATATGGAAAATGCCAGAAATAGAACATAAAGCAAATACTCATAAAAATGTCGGGAATGCTAAGCCATTTTATTAATCTGAGAATATAATGAAATACAATAGATGATCGGAATGATAGCACCTATTCTTGCTCAAGGCAAGTGAAGAACTCTCTCAGAAAGACAGGAATTGGCTGCTCTAAGAAACTGCGTCCCAGCTGCTGAAAAACTGCCGTAAACTGGTGGTGGTGGAATGGACTGGAAACTAGGGGCTGCTTCCCTTGTCGGAATGAGCTGAAAATCTGCAAATCACCTGTACTTTCCAACCCGGACAAAACCCAGAAACCATATCAAAAATGGTCAGCCTCTGAAAACCACCAAAGAAACCCTCCTCAAGGAATTACGCTGTCTCTGCAAGGCTCAGCGCAGATACCAAATGAAAATAGTTGAACAGTGCCACAAACTCCTCAGGAATCCTCCTACTGACAAACACTGATCCTCCACTCTGGATACCGACTGAAACTCCTGCAGAATCTCTGAACCGGAACACCTCCAAGAAGAACTGCGTCCTCTCTCCCAGGGACTGCGCAGTCACAAATAAAGCCCAGCTCCTCCACAAAACAACCAACCAAACCTCCCGCTAAAGACTGAAGAAATAACCTTACCCGAGCAGGCACTCGAAGTCCCCCGGGGCTAAGGGCGAGATCTTCGACCGGAGACACTCAACGCACTAAACAGTGCTGCAGACAGGCTAAACAGCCAGCGTGCTCAAGAAGACAAAATGTCTAGCTCAAATATCATCAACCACAAGAATGCCAAATGAAGAGGCTATCCCCTCTTTTATAACGCTGACCTCTCTCCAAAACCCTAACGTGGTCTCTCTCCTCCTCCACGTGCTCCTCATCAACTGCGCAGAAGCTCCTAGAGGCTACGTGGGTCCCCTCCTCTGCGTGGTGTTGGACCCCCATGGCTCCCCATAAGTTATAACGTTGTGCCTACTAGGAAGGTGTTTTATTCCACTAAAGTGAGTTAGACTCCCTTTGACTCACTTTTTTTATTTATCTACAAACCACATATGGAAAAACAATGCAAAGTCGAATATTCCAATTAGCTATCGCTAATTAGGAATATTACAGTCGCCCTCGGCAAAATGTTGCTTGCCCTCAAGCAACTGAAGTGACAGATGTTGCAAAATCTGCTCGCTCTCCCAAGTGGCATCCTCATCCGGAAAAAAAATTTTCTTGTCCTCAAGAAATGCTTGAACAAGCCTCCTCTCTAGCTGATGCTCCCTACCGATACTACAAAATGTGCCTGGGTCCCACTGAAACTTCTCTGACCTCTGCATCACCCTGATATGAAGGGATATCTCAATGCCAGGATCCCAAAGTGACCTCTCACAGTACCAGCCAACTAATAATCCTCCCGGATCCCATCGCCACCGTGGCCAATAATCGCACAAGTCCCACGGCTTGGACTGTGCACTGCCTCTAGTTATGACCAATGCTCTAAGAGGTGAAGACCACCAACAAGAATCAATGCTCTCGGGCTCCTGCTGCGTTGTACCTGTAGCTTCATAGGCTACCCCTCCAACTGCATACCAACTCATCACCTCTCTCCAATACAAGTTGTGACTCAATCCCACGCTGATCCTGCTCTCCTGAAATCGGGATGGAGTGCTAAAGAAATGATGTCCTGTGCCGCCCTGCCAGCTGGAATCTATAACCTCTATTATGTCCAAGGGCCCTTGCTCGACTATGATCCCTACGAATAATACCGTACCATCTAGAGGGTACCAAATCATGATCTCCCGCCAGTCCATCCTGGAAGAAGAATCTAATGTAGCAATAACAATGGCATATGGAACACGCCTGAAGTGTTGCCGCCAACCCGTAATCAACTCCCACTGCTCTGCCCTGTCTGCCAATGAGAGCTGCCTGTAGAAGGAAAACCCTCTCTCTATAATGGGCCAAAGTGGGCAAGATATGCTGCAAGCTCCATCGATGTACTCCTGGAGAGTAATACTCACTGAAAGTACTGCAGCTCGACCAACTGTATGTACATCTATCTGTACGTCATCAATGTGTCGGCCAAAAGATGAATGCTCCACCATCTCCAACAGCTCCTGCTGTCTAATATCCCCCTGCATAACAATCCAATCAACCTCCAACATCTCTAGAGGATATGGATCTGCAACTGCCGTCACTGTACTCAGTGTCAATGCATCTGACTGCTCCTCCTCAATGGCTGACCCCACAGTTAGCCGCATATCCATCACCGACTTGATGTGAGCCTCCATCTGGCTCTCCCTCAAAGGACCATCATGCATGATGTGCATAGCATCCTCCTCTACTGACTCAGGCTCCATCACCTATAGCTCCGACTGGATCGTCACAAGTGTCTCATCACATCTCCCATAGAGTTCCCCCGACCGTTCACTCCCCGTATAGCTGGATGCACCGGTCTACCGTCATCATCTCCGCATGATTGCTCTCGCTTCCCTGCGAAGCGACCTCCACTGATCCTATGGACTCATATGAAGAAGAGTCCTCACCCTGACATACAGAAGGAATGCCCTCCTATTTTACCTCTGCCACTTCATCTGCACTGAATATGCCATCCACCCTCTTGATGAAGTGTAGATACAATGTCTGGAGTCCCGACATATGCCGGGATGCTACCTCTGCTGAACCTAGTATCTTCTGCTCATGCATGATCTCAACATGCCGTGAGGGAAAAATGATGTATGTCTCCCTCATGACTTGCTCCCCAAGCATAGGCCCAACAATGACTGATGTGCCACCACTACAGAGGATCATCTCATCCCCTAACATGTGGCTGTCAACTAGCGCTCCAACCCAGTGCCACTGCCGAGAAGTCTTTCCCCTAGTGTGCTGAGTGTCATCAAAATATATTGGGTGAGCCTCGCGTACCCCACCGCTCATGCCCAAAGTGCCAAAGGACAACAACAAAATCGGATGTGCCAGTGAGTGATGTAGAAGAGAGGCAGGTGTATGAGTCTCCACAGATACCGCCAAGTATCGCTCATCCATCTCCCCATCGATCTTGGGTGAACTACTCCCAAAGGTGAGCTCAGTGTCCCTGTCCATGAGTCTCCCTAGCGGCAATGCTCTAAGATCCTGCTGTGCAGCACCGTATGCCCTCGCATACCATTGATCATCCATGTACTCCTCGCCATGCAACTGCACACTGAGGTATACCCCTGTATATTGCTGGATACCCCATGCTACTGTCATACCACCTAGTACTGTCTCGTGCCCTGACTGCATCCAGGCATCGGTCACTCTTTGCGAGCTCTCAATGTGATGTAGGACACTCCTACTCCACAATCCACTCCCACACACTACGGTAGTACACCATGCAACTCCATGTCCACCAGCAGTGCACTGCTCAGTGCTAGAGGCTCCCACACATCCTTGGATGTGATGACCTAGAGCTATGCCCCTACCTGTCGGACTACCACCAATAGGTATCATCGTCTCCACCGTCGCATCACTATACCTACCGACGAATGGAACATCACTCCAAATCCCCCTCAAGGGGTCCGAGAAGTGAATCTCCCTGTGTGTCAGTAGTGTTACCACCACTGCTCAGCTCCGCTGTGTCCTCTGTGCCCCACACAAAGGTGAAGAATCCTTGGACCCATACAAGGTGCCATCTGGTGGCCTGCTAATGCAACCTCCTCCGACAAGCTCCTGCCAAGGTGTGCTGACCACCCAGTGATCCCGTGTATGAATTTCATGCCAGACAACCCAGGGAGTCTGCCCATAAACTGGTTGGCCACTAGAGCTGACCGAAACTGCACATGCTCTACTGCTAGGCCAACTGTACTCTCCAAGACATAGTCAACCAACCTACCTGGGAAGCGATAGGTGATCCCACCTGGATCCCAATGCCAATCTGGGGTTCCTATATTCCCCATGCATAGAAACTCTTACTGAGCTACACTCGGATCCATCACTATCTCCATAGCTCGCTCCACCGAGTACCAACTCAAAATCTCTCGCCATCGAACCTCAACATGTGGATGCTGTACCCTGTGCAACTCTGATCGTCTCATGCCTCTATCCAAGTCAACATATGAGAGCTGACTAGGTGGCTCTGCCTCTCTCTCTCCAATGGGAAGAGATGACCCAACAACACTGCTAGTCTCATCCATGCATGCCTGAAGGGGAACGATCCCACGCTCCAACGTGCCCTCCGATTCAACATCACCATCGTGGAATCCAAATGCTCCCTCATCAAAGTGGCCAACTTAGCCGCCGACTCGGCACTGCCACTTTCTGCTCCTCCTGCTCTCCTTGTCCCGGCAACAAAATGGCCTCCCGTACCGATGTGGCCTTCCCCTTTTAAGACTCGGTTGTCCTGCTCCGGCCGATGATATCACTTCCTCACACCATCATCCAATACCTATGTATCTCCTAGTGCCTCATCGAAAGTGGATACATCTCCTGATACCTCACCGATATGTCGTGTGCTGCTACCACCCGAAGACTCGGACATGGCTCCAGTCATCACCTCAATGGATGGCTCTACTGGGGTAGGCTCTACCTTCTCCACTACGATATCAACGGACACGGTCAAGGAGGTCTCTAATGATGGTGAGTCCTGTGTCACACCAGGTGTATCCTCGAACTCCCTGCAATCCTGTGTGTCCTCATCCTCCAAGTGTGAGGTAACCATTTTGATGGTTTCCCCCTCCGATACTCGGTCAAGCTGGAAAGAGGTATCCAAATTCTCCACCCAAGCTTTTTCCGAACGCTCGGATGACCCATCAAATGTCGGTAAATGGAGTCTGCTTACTGTGTGCTGTAAGCCCCCATCATGTGAGTGCCTGTTCCCACTATGAAAGTTGCGGGGTCTGCTATGCCGCTGGAGCTGAACAAAATCTCTAAATGGAAGGGCATCCCTGAACTCCTGCCCATATGCCTGATACTCGGAAAAATAATCTCCCATGTGGCTGGGCTCTGGGTCCTGCTGTGCTCCTGCCCCTGTGTCTACACCCAGAAAATTGGGCATAGTGGAACGTGTGGGTGTATGTGATGCCATGTGCTCCAGCAAATGGTGGGATGTGCTTGATCCCTCACCAATCTGAAAACCCCTTGGGGTTTCACGCTGCCTAACCTCTATCACAGCGACCCTCTGCCCCATCGTCTCCATCTGTCTCGATTGATCCTGTACTGTTTTGAGGAGCATGTCCCCAAATTTCTTCGCATCATCATCACCTGCCATCGGCTCTTTCTGCTATGTGTCTACAGGCTCCTCATGAAACTGCCCTGCTGCTCCAAGACTATACTGCTGCTTGTCTTCGATCTCCTATTTACCCACTAAAAACTACTCAGAAAATTCTAAGAATTTGGGAAGGTGATCCTTGCCCAAAACCCAGAAAAACCTGAAAAGGGTTTCTTCTAATTCCAAACTTCAAAATTTGCCCCTTTTTATTTTGGCCCTTTTCCAATTTCGTTTTTGGTACTGCAACTACTATTACTCTCCAAAATTCCAGCAAACCTCTATATGATCTCTTTCTCGATGTCATAGACCACAGGCTGAGCCAGATCTACGCTTTGATACCACTGTAATATCCCTAAAGGGAAATAGACAACAATACAAGCATACGAAAATATAGAAAATGCCAGAAATAGATCATAAAGCAAATACTCATAAAAATGTTCTGAATGCTAAGCCATTTTATTAATCTCGAGAATATAATGAAATACAATGGATAATCAGAATGATAGCACCTATTCTTGCTCAAGGAAAGTGAAGAACTCTCTCAGACAGATAGGAAATGGCTGCCACAAGGAACTGCGTCCCAGCTGCTAGGAAACTGCCGTAAACTGCTGCTGCTGGAATGAATTGAAACTAGGGGCTGATCCCCTTGCCGGAATGAGCTGAAAATCTGCAGATCACCTGTACTCACCACCCCGGGCAAAACCCAGAAACCATATCAAAAATGGTTAGCCTCCGAAAAACACCACAAAAACCCTCCTCAAGGAATTACGCTACCCCTGCCAGGCTCATCGCAGGTGCCAAATGGTAATAGCTGTAATAGTGCCGCAATCTCCTCAGGAAACCTCCTCTTGACAAAGACTGATCCTCCACACTAGGTATCCACTGAACTCCTGCGGAGATTCCCGCAACGGAACACCTCCAACTAAAACTGCGTCCTCTCTCCTAAAGACTGCGCAGTCACAAGAGAAGCTCAGCTCCTCAGCCAAACAACCAACCAAATCTCCGCTAAAGACTGAAGGAAAAACCTTGCCCGAGCAGGCACTCGAAGTCCCTTGGGGCTAAGGGCGAGATCTCTGACCGGAGACACTCAACGCACTAAATAGTGCTGCAGACAGGCTAAACAGCCAGCGTGCTCAAGAAGACAAAATGTCTAGCTCCAATATCATCAACAACAAGAATGCCAAATGAGAAGGCTCTCCCACCTTTTATAACGCTGGCCCCTCTCCAAAACCCTAACGTGGTCCCCCTCTTCTCCACGTGCTCCTCATCAAACTACGCAGAAGCTCCTAGAGGCTACGTGGGCCACCTCCTCTGCGTGGTATTGGACCCCCATGGCTCCCCCATAAGTTATAACGTTGTGCTACTAGGGAAACACTTTATTTTATTTAAGTGAGTTAGACCCCTCCTCTCACTTTTTATTTATTAATAGACTATAGTCGACAAAACTATACAAAAATCGAATATTCCAATTAGCTGCTGCTAATTAGGAATATTACGCTTTTATAAGATGCTTAAAACTTAATTATTTCATGTATGTTTAGAATTGCTAGGATCTAGAATCTAGATTCTAGATTCCCGATGTTCGAATACTCACTATTGATGTGTCAATGGAATCATGGATGTCATATCTATCTTGATTTATGTAAAAATATGCATCTTTTCATGTCTTCACTAACTAACTAACTTAATATGGTATTTGGGATTGTTGTTTTGAATATAAATGCAAAAATATATAAAAAAAAAAATATATATATATATACTAGACGCTTCCGAAACGCTTCGCTTCCTAAATTTTTGGAAAATGACGCTTCCGCGTCCCCGCTTCCAAAAAACGTCCCCGCTGCAACGTTGGATCATGATGGCCATATAGAGTCCAAATGTTTTAAGAAGATGGAAGCCTTAGAAGCAACAATGAAGAAGCACAACATCAATTTGGAGCACTCTTCACCTTCATCTTCAGGCATGGCACTTTCTGCTTGTGGTTGCCAAGCATCAAGATCTGGTTATGCATTAAATGTATCTTCTTCTTCTCCTTCTCATGAGTGGCTCATTGATTCTGGAGCTTCTTACCACATGGCTAAAAATAAATCCATGTTTTCTTCTTTAAATGATTGTAACATCAAACATATTTATGTTGGTGATGATAGATCTCTTAGTGTTGTAGGATCTGGAACCATTCATCTAGATAATGGTCAGTTTAATGATGTACTATGTGTTCCTACCTTGTCATGCAACCTTCTATCTGTTTATCAGATAACTCATTCAGGTGAAGGGAAAATAGTAGAATTCTCACCTCATGATGTTGTAATCAAGGACCTCAAAGATTCTAGACATATTTTAGCTACTGACATTGCTAATGATTCCACGAGGTTGTATAATTTTGACAACTTTGGGTCATCATGTCTTCCCTCTGTTTTTGTTGCTCATAATGATGATGTGAGAAAACTTTGGCATGAGTGATTTGGTCACTTAAACTATCGCTCCCTTCAAACTCTATTTAAGGAAAATATGGTGACAGGTCTTCCTATGGTATCTTGCCGAGATGGTGTTTGCACCGGATGTGTACTCAGAAAACATCATCGGGATAGTTTTGACAAACGTGCCTCTTGGCACGCTTCAGCCCCTTTGCAGCTTGTGCACAGTGATTTATGTGGTCCACTTCCTGTTGTTTCTTTCTCTGGTTTCAAGTACTTTTCAACTTTCATTGATGATTTTTCCAGATGCACTTGGGTATACTTCTTAAAACTCAAGAGTGAAGTTTTTAACATGTTCTTGGCCTTTAAGGCCTTTGTTGAGAAACAATCTGGACATCCAATTCTTAAGTTAAGATCGGACAATGGAGGAGAATATGTTAACAACAAATTTATCAACTTTTGCACTGAGCATGGCATTCAATTCCAACATATTGTTCCGTATACGCCACAACAAAATGGTGTAGCTGAAAGGAAGAATCACACCTTAAAAGAAATGGCTAATTGTATGCTTCAATCTAAAGGACCTAGTCTCAATTTTTGGGCAGAAGCAATCAACTGTGAAAATTACATAGTAAATCGCACTCCTACTAAAGTTTTAAAGAATATAACTCCAGAAGAAGCTTGGAGCTCAATCAAACCAGATGTAAGTCACTTTCGTGTTTTTGGAAGTGATGCTTGGGCCCATATTCCAAATGCGAAACATAAAGCCTTAGAACCTAAGAGTGAAAAATGCATTTTTGTTGGATATTCTGAAGATGTCAAAGGATATAGACTTCTTCAACCAAAATCCAAAAATATAATCATTGGAAGAGATGATGAAAATATATCGGCTTGCGAGCCTAGTTCGGCGGGTGTGCCACCTTTGGCCTGTGAGCCTAACTCGGCATATGTGCCACCTCTCTCTCTCTCTTCTATTTTTAATAGCATTCCTTCTAGTTAAGATGATGACAGTGAGGATGACAATCCTCCTCCACCTCTTGAAATTATTCCTTTTACTCCACTGCTTCCAAGATGGGTCCGCTTTACTCGGGATGCAGCAGGTTCTCTTGCAGGTGACTCTGTCGATCGATGACGTACACGTTTTCAGTTCGAAGGAGCCTCTTCCTTATTGGCTCAAGTTCCAGAAAATCCTAATCCAGAAACCTTTGAAGAAGCCTTCAGTCATCCAGATTGGGATGAAGCTATGAATGAAGAATATCGTTCCTTATTGGTAAATGATACTTGGGATCTTGTTCCTCTTCCAAAAGGAAGAAAACTTGTTGGATGCAGATGGGTTTACAAAACAAAGTTTGGACCAGACGGAAAAGTGGATAGACATAAAGCTCGTCTTGTTGCTATAGGATTTTCACAAGTTGAAGGCATTGACTATACTGAAACCTTCTCCCCTGTTGCCAAAATGAATTCTATCCACCTTGTTATTTCCCTTGCTGCCTCCTTTAAATGGGAAGTCCATCAGATGGATGTTAAATCTGCCTTCTTACATGGCGATTTGGATGAAGAAATCTACATGGAACAACCCCCTGGCTTTATCCAAAACGACTCTAGTCTTGTTTGTCGCCTTAGGAAATCTCTCTATGGTCTCAAACAAGCTCCTCGGGCTTGGTATGCCAAAATGGATAGATTTCTATTAGATAATGGCTTTTCTAGGTGTCATTTTGACAACACTGTCTACACCAAGAAAGTGGGTAAGTCCTTCACCATCCTTGTTCTTTATGTTGATGATCGTATCCTTACTGGTAGTGATCCAAACCATATAAACATGTGAAGACTAGCCTCAAAAAGAATTTTGAAATAACAAACTTAGGACACTTGCATTATTTCCTTAGTCTTCAAGTCTTGCAATCCAAGGAAAGCATTACCCTCTCTCAATCCAAGTATGCATGTGATCTTCTACACCACTTTCACATGGAAGACTGTAAGCCAGCCCCTTCTCCCTTTCAGTCTGGAGTCAAGCTTTCAATCACTTGTACTACCCCTGAAGTTGATGCTACCTTATACCGTCAACTTCTTGGTAAACTTCTATATCTAACCCATACTCGTCCTGACCTTTCCTTTGTCGTTGGTCTTGTCGCTCGTCTTATGCACCAACCTCATGAAAGTCACTGGAAAGCAGCTAAAAGAATACTTCAATATATTCGAGGTACAGTTCAGTTCGGGATTCATTACAGTGCAGGAGCATCTCCATTGTTGATTGGTTTCACTAATTTTGATTGGGCTGGTGACCCTGATGATCGAAAGTCTACTGCAGGATATGTATTCACTCTTGGTTCAAGACCTATTACTTGGTCTTGTAAGAACAAAGTGTCATCTCTCTTTCTTCAGCAGAAGCAGAGTATCGTGGTGCAGTTGAAGCCAGCAAGGAAGCCATGTGGCTTCGTCAGATCCTGTCTAAATTTGGTCTTCATCAGCAGCATCCAACTACACTTTGGTGTGATAATCAGAGTGTCATTCAGCTATGTAAAGATCCAGTTCAGCATCAACGTATGAAACACATTGAACTCCACATACACTTCATCAGAAAGCTCATTCATGATCATGTTCTTGAAGTGCAGTATTGTCCAACCAATGATCAAGTAGCCAATATCTTTACGAAGGCTCTCACAGAAGCGAAGTTTACCAAACTTCGATCAATGTTTGGCGTTTAGGAAAGTTATCATTAAGGGGGGGATAGGCTCTAATGCCTCCTTCCTTCTCCTATTGTGTCACTTTTGTAAATCCTTCAATCCTATCCCAATTTGTTCTTATGGGGGGATGTTAGGATATTTCGACACATAGGAAATAGGCTCCTTTTGTGTCACCTTTGTAAATCCTTCAATCCTATCCCAAGTTGTTCTTAAGGGGGGATTTTAGGATATTCTGACACATAGGAAATAGTTAAGAATAACTTAGTCTAGTCTAGAGCTAGGTAAAGTGTGTTTCTTTACCATTTACATTTGTAACTTATAATCCGATGGTCACGATTTGTAGTGATCTGACAGTTATCTCTGTCCTCGGTATTAACAACACTTGATCCGTGGCTTAACACCCGATTGGTCCATGATCTATATTTAAAGAGCATGAAGGGTCATTGTCTGGTAACCGTTTATGAGAGAAACATATGTAACTTTTCTTTTTATGTTAATAAATTTCCTGAAGTGGTCGCGTTGGCTCAGGCCGTGGATTGTTTCCATCTTCGAGGGTTTTAACCACGTGATTATACTGGTGTACTGATTTGTGATCTATTTGTGAGCGGTGACCTTTGGTTTTTTATCTAAGGAACTTACACTGTAAATTCCTACATTCAGAGCGTCAATCTCATGTTGATGCAGCTTGATATCAACCTTCGCTTACATTTTGAACAGGGACTGCAAATGGTTCAAACTAGGTTAATATATTATGAGTCCTTTCTTCAACTCATTCTTTGTTTCTTCTCAATCTCTGAATCTCCCTTCTAATCACCTTTGTGTTAGAACCCCCATCTTCTCTGAATAACTCGAACTTATTAGTCAGAGCCACCATGAGAAGATTCACATTACGACTTATATCTGCAACTTATGCTTCCAACTGCAAAAACCTCTTCTTTGCAGGATCACAACGATTATTCATCGATTCATCAACCATGACTAGGGTTTTATGACTTTTGGCTTAGCCGTCCTAGATTCCCAACAAATCTGCACAATATACCCAAAGAAACTTACTATGGTACCAATATGATCCGCGAACTGTCGTGGATATTCCATTGGATAATTCGCACAACAAATTTAATAAAATTGTACTTAAAAATCCGAAATCTACACTGAGGGTTTATTTCTCTTTAGATTTCTGGATCTATAAATTATTGTTTATTTTATATGCATGCAAATTATGATTTTACAGAAAATAGAGAACAAAAAAATAAAAACTCATAAACCACGATTGACACAAGATATAACCTAGGAAACCCTTTGGGGAGAAAACCCAACTGGAAGGTGAGGTCACTCTGCTCTCATTCTCTGAATAGAAAACGGTTGTCAGTACAAAGAAGTAAATCTTGTGGCTTGTGGGCTACTACAGCACACAAATCCTCTATGTGTGCTCTCTCCTTATCCCTCTAGACTAATCTGCTCGTCTATGGAACAAGATACACTCAAAAAGAATGGAAACGCTTTTCCTCCTAGTGGCCTAGTTAAAATACAACCCAATAGCCTACTAATGGTTAGGTTTGACTCCTCCAACTCCTAACTAGAGTTACAATATGGACTCTTCTAGAGCCTCCTTCATCATGATCACGTGGCTAGCCCCTTCTTTCCATGAGTAATGGGGCTGACATGGCATCATCTCGAATTATGGTGGACAAAACAAGGTCAACTTCCTAGTGGCATAACTTTTGCATACAGACTCTGATTGAGGAAATTCTTGCGTCGTTGGAAAGTTCTGTGTCTAGAATGGGAAGAAAGATGTGACACCAGAGTGGCAAAGTTTTAACCTCAAAAAACATCATGTGATGCCTCAAAATGCTCCTGAAAGGTTTCAGATCCCAATTTGCCAAACTAGTTCCTGCTGGTAAAAATGGTCCTATAAGTTGATTCTTCCACTTTTACCACTCTAAACGCATCCAGAAGGATGACAGATCAACTACTGTCATATGCATTTTCAGCCATAAAAGCATAATTGTTTACCTAACCCTTACTTTCCTCTTCAATAGCCTAGCTCCTTTGTTGATCATATCACTCATGCTATTTATCAAACTGATATATGTCATTCTATGCCCTAAATATACATATCATAAAAATCCTAACTTATAGCAGCCTTATTAGGAAAGTGTACTTGAACTCTTGGCAACTCTTATCTCAGCCTTTCAAGGTTTGGCTGGTACCTTCCCCTTCGATTATTAGACTTTGCATCATCATTGGGCCCTTATTAGTTGAAGATCTTGTTGGTGATATTTTTAGGGAAGTCCTTCTTGTGAGGATAGTATCCATCACTAAATAGTTGGAGAGAAGCCATTGAGATGACTTTGCTGGCTGATCTCTTGTTGCCATAAGACCTAGATTGTCTAGTGAGGCTTTGCACTCAGAATACTAGTTTTTGCAATAATAGGTACCGCATGCACAAAGGTATAAATATTTGCAAATAATAAAGACTAGTTGCGGGTCTATAAATCTTGGGAACACAGCCCATGTATTGGGAACTTATGCAACCTACAAGCCATCAATTGCAACTGTAGTAGTAAAATTCTTCAAAAACGTTGACATTTCCTCATAATTGCTAAATGCATACTAAAATTATTGTGCAAACATCCATACTACTACATATAGGTTTCTAAAATTATGTCACAGGGTTTGCAGATATCTGTGGGGATGATCTTGAATCTGAGATGCCTTAAATTGCTCTGATGATGATGGGTCTTGACTCTTGATGTAGACTCGAAACGTCGATATTCAGAAATGACTACTGTGGAGCAATTTCCAGCATCTCAGATTCATTATTTCACAGGATTTAACTATTTTGGTTAGTAAGATATCTGACTTTGCCCATGACTTGCACCTAGCATTGTTCATTAAGATACATCGCATCTGTGGGCCAACAAGGACACTTGAGGCTTCTACCCAGTTGAGTTATAGATCCATGGACCAACAAGGTCAGTGGGACTTCCACCCAATCAAGGGTATGTAGTTCTCCCTCTTGGCTGCATTAACTCAGAAGCATACCTTCAGGGGGCACGAAATTGGATCCCACCACTAAAAATGATTTGATTTGGCCACTTGACTACAATGGCATACAGCAATCGAATAGGATAGTTAGAATTATGTGCAAATGTGACAGGCTGGAAATTGAGTATAACCAGTTCAGGGATATAAATGAGGTGATTCTATGGACAGTTATATGAATGCAAATACCATGAGTAGCACACCAAATGTAAGCAAAGAAATGTGTAAGACAGCAGTCTTTGGCTTGTCTCAAAGACTACACTTAATTTTCATTTACTTTCTTATATTTCATGGAAATATCCACAAATATATTGCTCTTTTGTTTTGCTTATTGATTATCTTTCTCTATTTCATGTTATATGAGTTTTGCTAGGAAATTTGTTATCCAATAAGGTTAACTTGAGGCTGATAGATCTTTTTTTTTCTTTTTTCCCCTTTCGGCAAGGGTCTGGGGAAGTGTGGCATAAGTAAACCCTTTTTGTTGACTAGAGAGGTTTTCAACTTCTCAACCGTGTCATCTTAGTGATTCTCATGTAGAACCCATTGTTGACAGGGTGTGCATTGAAAATCAAACCTGGGCTAGCTGCTGTAAACCTCCACTTATTTCACTAGAACACAACCCAACCAACAACAGAGTACTTCAGTGCTAATTCAGATAGTATGCTAAAAGAGACAAGCCGATTACGTACAACCAATTTGAAATGGTGCACACAAATGATTCCAAATTCACATATCCGTGATAAACCTGCTACTGGGATTATATTTCAATAATTTCATAAACATATAAACAGAATACAAAGACAAGTTTGATGTGTTAAGTGTTTCCTTTGTCGCATCTCTTGCACTTTGTCATAAATAGATTGATCTTATATTTCAGTCTATAGAATAAGTCTAGAATGTGTAAGACAGCAGTCTTTGGCTTGTCTCAAAGACTACACTTAATTTTCATTTACTTTCTTATATGTCACGGAAATATCCACAAATATATTGCTCTTTCGTTTTGCTTATTGATTATCTTGCTCTATTTCATGTTATATGAGTTTTGCTTGGAAAGTTGTTAGCCAATAAGGTTAACTTGAGGCTGATAGATCTTTTTTTTCTTTTTTTCCCTTTCGGCAAGGGTCTGGGGAAGCGTGGCATAAGTAAACCCTTTTTGTTGACTAGAGAGGTTTTCAACTTCTCGACCGTGTCATCCTAGTGATTCTGATGTAGAACCCATTGTTGAGAGGGCATGCATTGAAAATCAAACATGGGCTAGCTGCTGTAAACCTCCACTTATTTCACTAGAACACAACCCAACCAACAACAGAGTACTTCAGTGCTAATTCAGATAGTATGCTAAAAGAGACAAGCCGGATATGTACAACCAATTTGAAATGGTGTACACGAATGATTCCAAATTCACATATCCATGATAAACCTGCTACTGGGATTATATTTTAATAATTTCATAAACATATAAACAGAATACAAAGACAAGTTTGATGTGTTAAGTGTTTCCTTTGGTGCATCTCTTGCACTTTGTCATAAATAGATTGATCTTATATTTCAGTCTATGGAATAAGTCTAGTGCTTACTAGAATTTTCTTTAAAACATTAAACAACTTTTGCAGCCATCCATTAATTCTGCCAGTGGCAAAAGCATCATACTCTCCTGAAAGAGGCGAGGGAATACACAAGTTTGATTTCCAACTCAAGTCCAAGGACTTACAAGCACGACATGGTAAGAACAGTGGACAAATATATAATCAAACAATTCAATGTTCATCAAGATGATACCACACTCGTGCAAATACAGAAAGAGCATTTATATAAAACAGACCAGCTAAGGTAGATAATGAATGACCGCTCATGAATATAAATTCACATCCTAAATATATTTCAATAAAATAATAGAATCCATGTTCTCAGAGACAGGAAACAAGAATGGTACAATAAATGGGATTAAAGGGATTTGAGGGAAAAAAATGTGAACCGACAATATAAATTATGCACATGAAATTTATTGTTGTATTATGCACATAAAGTTGATTATAATGTATTAATGGGAATAGGAACAAGGACTATACTGTAGAATCTAATGAAAATTGGGTCTCTGGTCATGTTTTGTAGAAATGTACAAGAGTCATTCACACTGATATTTCCAGTATAACATTCTTTGTTTCCAATAGAGAGAACCTTTCCAACGGCCTTTACTCAAGAAAAAGAAAGAAAAGAAATGATCAATGAAAGTAGACAAAAAAATTTCAGTGTTCAGGAGTGTTTTGTACCCTTCCATATTTTGCCTAAAAAGAACATCAGGATTTGGGTTTCTGCATGCTACTCGCCCTTAGTAGCAATAAGATGCTTATCAATACAGGGAATCCGATCATAAAAAGAGCTTGGGCAAGATTTGGCCTTGTAATGCTTGGAAGAAAGATGCTGCCATATTTAATGACAATACCACCAGCAATGCATCCCAATGCTAGTTTCCAAAGATATGATATATCTTCCTAAAACATTTCAAGAAGAAAAACGGAGAATTAGTTACAAGTATTCTAAGTAACTTTGTGTAAGGAAAAAGTACATTCTTAAATGGATGTTAGCATGAAATATAATCAGATGGAAGCAGTCAAGTTCTCCTCTTTCACACTGATGATTGCAACATCCTTAATTTTCATTGGAAACCAATTAAGTTTTCTACATGCCTAAGGTCTTAACCTCAGTAAAATAGTGCAAAAGCAAGCCCAAGAAGATTATGTCGACATCTTGACCATGTTACCAGCAATGGGAAACAGGAATGCCAATAGAAACAAGGCTAGAGGGTTTTAAGGAATAAGAAACGCAACCTACCTCCCACCAATGTATGTTAATAACTTAATATACAAATGTTCTCTGAAAAAAAAAACATATACAAATGATTCGTAATATATTAATGTAGTGTCAAGACAGGAATGGGAATGAGAATGGGAATATTATCAGAAATGGATCTCCTGGTCAAGTTTCTAGTGCCGTAGCACCTTAATGAATGTTCTGTGAACTAATATTTTGGGCAGTATTTTTTATTTGATGAAACCTAAAATTCAAACTGATTTAATGTTTTTCTCACTTAAAATAAGATATTTATTCTTAAAGCATATCAAGAGTTGCATAAAACTAATCAAAGAGTAGTAGCAAACATATTCTCTTTTTGAAAAGATTGTATGGACCAGGAATAGAGTGAGATGAGGATATCATAATAGAAATCATAAACTCAATCTAAATTACACAAGATCTGCCCGAATGTACCACCGGCAGAATGAATGCTTACCTCAACAAAATTCAACACCAGTATAATATGACATTATTTGGAAACCAAAAATTTCATATAAGTACGAAGGGGAAGTGTTGTCACCTAAGATGTACACCTAAGTGTGGGAAAAGTTTCCAACCCCACAAGGTACAGTCTTTATAGTGCAACGCTCAGTGCAGGGGTTGTCACCTATTCCCTACTCTCTCCATGTAGACTCTCTCCTAGTTAAGTCAAGGGGGGTGGTCCCTAAGGATTGATGGTAAAGGAAAACTTGTTGAAACAACAAGCTCTAGGAGATATAAGGCAAAGCAATTGATTCTCTAGATGACTTGATCGTAAGATGAATTAGCAAATAAGATATAGAGCAATGTAGTTATCAACAGATAAATTTGATTAGATCAATGTGACACTCAATAAGATATAGAGATATGAGACCAGTGCCTTATAACAATGCTCAAAGATGAATTACGGTTCTTGCAAGTAAAGAAATGATATCAAGCTACAAGAAGAGTGTTAGTACAATAGATCAAGAGATTATCAGCAATTAAAACTATGAGCAATAAGATTCAAATCCGACTCGCAATGAAAGAAACTTGTACTTCAAGTAAGAAAATGCTTTAATGATAGACAAGTACAAGGATGTTAAAAGTAAAGATTGCAAGTAAATAGCTAGCCCACAATTTTAATTACAAATAACCAGTTGATAGAGAAAGTTAGATGAATGCAAGACTAATCTATTTGTGATGCAAGAGTCTTGGTTAATTTTAGTTATATGCCTAGACTAAGGTGAAAGCCTTCTCCTCAATTGTCAAAACTTGTCTTAGAACAAGGTTGTTGGGACAAGTGTTGGGGAAGGAAGCTAAGGCCTCATTAATGATACCTACCCAGGACATCTAGCAACCCAAGTGTCTTCGTTCCTACAAGGGACTCGCCACAAGAGAATTGCAAGGTCACTCGTTTTAACCATTGTTTAAGGGTCAAGCCTCTCAAATTGAATAGTAGAGAAGGTGATCCTAACTTTCTATCAACCAAGTTTATGCTTGGAGGTAAATTTTAAGATGAAAATTAAGATCTATGATGCAAATGCAAGTGTTCCAATGAGATTTAAACACAGTGATGCTTCAATACAAGAAAGATCCAATTCACTTATATTCAAGATTCACTTATGAGCACAAGATTATTAGCTTACAATAATGATCAATGAAGCAATTTAAATATTACTCAATGAAACAAAATTAGATGCAATTATATTAGATGTTGGAGCAATATCTCAAAAGCTTTTAACAATGAATACTTCTTTAGATGACTTTACTTATGTTAAACAGTGAAAACAAGTAAATTTTTATGATGAAATCATATGAGAATGATGACAAATGAGATTGCTAACAAGAGATTCAAGAGACTACTTTAAATCTTCAACTCGGAAATGAAACCAAAGACAAGAACAATTCCAAATGCAATAGATCAAGTGGCTAATGAATGAAACTATGAGACAAGATCTAAACTAAAAATGCAAGAGAAACACTTCAGTAATCTAGATCTAACAGAAGAGGAAAAGAGAAAGAGGATGTCTCCCTCTAAATGGAGAGGAAGGATACCATGGGATAGAGATCCCAAGCTCCCTCAAGAACAAGATTTCTATTATTATTATGTTACAATAAAGAAGCCCTTTTTGACAAAGGGAAAGGACTCTCCAAACTCAATGAAGCGTACAATGATGAACCATCTCGCTAACAACCTCCTCAAGCTACAAAAGTAAATCAGACCAGTCACCAAAGATGATTGCAAATGCCTCAAATAACTGATCAAAACCCTTAGAGGCCCTCGGCCTTCAACAAATGAAACCATCAAACATCAAATAAGCTCATGGCCTTCAGGAGGAAGGCCTCTAACCCTCTTGGCCAACCAAGAAAATGATCACAAATTTTCTTCAAATTTTATGTGAAATTATTATGGTAATTTTGTAGTGATTCAAGGCTCAAAAGACTTCAAAAATATTTTGGCTCCTTCAATACTCTCAAACCCTTGCTTCAGTCAAGGAAAAGAGGCCTCAACCTAAGGGAAATAGGCCAAAAAATGTATGCGACTCCCCTAAAAAATTTGCAAGTGATACCAAGCCTTTGAAATATAAACTTTATGCCAAGAAACCCTAAAAAAATTTCAATGAGACACCTGCAAAACAAAGAGGGTTAGAGGATAAAATTAAATGGCAAGGAAATAAGCCCTAAAGGGCTAGCGACTAGGAGAAAAGAGGACTAAGAGGCATGCGGCTTACAAGGAAGAGCCTCAAAAAATTAAATGAGCCACAAATACGATGTCCAAACCCTTCTTGGTGCCAAATAGAATCCCTCCAAGCTAGCGGCTAGCTCAAAGAGGAGATCTTAAGCAAATGAAGGCTGAAAACCCCAAGTGAAACCCTTTAAAAATTTGCAACAAATTTTATAGAGGCAAAATTCCTTGATAAATTCGATCTTGAGGCTAAGGAAGCCCTCAAAACCCTTGCGGCCCTCCAGAAAAGGCTAGAAGGCCCTAAAAAATGAGTCGTCCTCCAAAACCCAAAGCGGAAAAACTGGTGCAGCAGATATGAGAGTTTATTATTATTAAGTAGATTCTGAGTACAACAAATCTGGGCACCAGATCTGGTTCACCCAACAGAGTAAAATATAGATTTGCAGCTAACTTGTTGTTTTGAGACCAAAATTTTGACTGATCCACACCCTCAAACGGGATTTACAAGACTTGGCCGATATCTAGCCCTAGAAACCCCAGCGCTGCCCCTAAAGCCCCAGTGTCAGCCCTGCTAAGCTCAGTGTGCCTCTGTGCTACTCAGAGAGGGACTGTGTAACCCCAGAGTGGGTGACGCAGTCCTTACGCTGCCTCTGGAGGCCTCTGCATAACTTTGAAGCCCTCTGAAGCTGCAGCGCTGCCCCTTCCTGGGCCTGCGTAGCACCTGTCGTAGTTATTGCTGCTGCCCTTGCTCCTCTGCATTGCCCCTGAAAGCTGCTCCTTTGCCTCTTGCTGACTCTTGGCTCCGGGATCAGATCATCCCCTCAGCCAATACTACCCCTTGCTGCAGAAAACTCCTCTGAAAATTCTTAGCAAACCCTGCCATAGAATTCCAGATCAGTCTCTCAGCTCTGCATATGTGTGTGTGTCTCCAACTAACCCTCAAGCCTTTCTCTTATACTTTTTCGATGATCTCATTAACGGTCAAGATTAAAACACTCATCAACGGCTAAGATTAAAAGACTACTTGATTTGTGTCATTTAGAACATTTTAGCACATGTGTTAATTAATTCACTTTAATTATTTAATTTTCCTAAGTTTAGACTTAGGAAATACATTAAAATAATTAAATATTTGAATAACTTGAACAACAGCTGAAATTTCTTCAAACGCTTTATGGGTTTTGGATTTTAAGTGTGTGTTAGCCCCTCCACAAAATTTCAGGGCTAAAGAACACCCGATGCTACCCCAACTACACAAAATCTCAACGCTCCCTCTTAGCACGGAGTGTGCTCTAGCAATACATCCACACCATGTACCGCAAGATCTTGGAATTGGTTTTTTTTTGTGCTGTTGATGTTTGGCCTGCTGCCCTCCATCCTCTGCACTGCTGCTTTCTGTACTGCTGCCCATGTCACTGCCACATCTGTACTGCAGCTCCCTCTCAAATTGCTGCATCATGTTGCCCATAGCACTGCCACTGCTAACTGCTGCACTGCAACTCAGTTGCCGAGAAGTAAGCAACTGAAGGACTCCTGCCCAATCTTTGACAAATAAGTCAGGCTGCCTCCCATCACTGAAGCTCCCTTGGCTGCTGATTTATGTTGTCCTCCTGAAGCCACTGCACTGCTGCAACTCTGCACTGTGTGAGCACAGCCTCTCTGCATTGTTGAAGTCCCATTAGCCTCTGCACTGCTGCCTACACGTTGTTGCTGCCTCTGCATTACGTTGCTCCCTCTTCAGCTCTTCAGCTCTCCCATTTGCTTCATTGTGACCTTCTGCAACCATCTCCCAACTCATCCCGCTGCCGTCTTAAGGCTCCCGTAGCTCGTATGTGATCCAAGAGTAGGGCTGACTCAAGGATCCCGCCACTCCTGTTTGCAGCGGCTCTACAGATCCATATCACCCCACCTCTTCTCTCGAGGCACATGAGCACTCATGGTTGCATCATCATCAGAGCTATCATCCTTTGTTGTTGTAGCCTTGGATTCAGAAGATCCTTTGTCCTTCTTCTTAGGACAAGTGTTGGCGAAGTGTCCAAGTTCGCCACTATTAAAGCATCGAACCTTTGAAAGGTCCCTCTTCTTCTTCCCTTGTTGCTTCCTTTCCTTTGATGCAAGGGTTGCATCATCCTCCTCGCCTTTCTTCACTCTGGCTGATCCGCTTCCGTTGCTTTGCCTCTTCATGATTCTCCTTATTTCCTACTGACAAAGGATTTCCCACATGTCTGCCCATGATGGTAACCCTGCCCTGCCAGAATGCTCTGAACAAAAATTTCCAATTCTTCTGAGACTGCATTCAGGGTCATCCTCACTAGGAGCCCCTCATCCGGATTTTCACCCATGGAAATCAGTTGATCCTAGATAGCCTAAAGTCTGAAGAGGAATGGATCTATCTCTTCACCCATCATCAACTGGAACAACTGCATATGATTCTGCAGAAGCATCCTTCTTCGGACAGAGCCTCCCTGATACATCGTGTCTAATGCTACCCACATCTCATTTGTCGTATTCTTTCTAGCAATGAGGCACGATGTGGTCTTTGACTCCGTCCATGATCAAATGCTTAGTTCGCGCTTGATTTTCCTCATACTTCTTTAGAGGATCTGCATCGGTTGGCCCAGCTAGAACTTTCTCTGCATGATCTTTGAGACCATACTCATCCAGAACTGACAGGATTTTGGCCCTCCAGATAACAAAGTTGGACATGTCATCCCACCTATCCTGATCTCTCAATCCATATCGCGCCATCTGCTCAGATCTGTCAGAACAGATACTCCTCTCCCTCTTTATGTTGCAATACTCAACAGAAAATGTTGGATCTGGGTTTCTTGGTGATTAGAAACCCTCTATAGTAGTTGCTCCCTCTGACAACTGATTTCCCTCCTGGAAATCTTCACTCAAACACAATCGAACAGTACTCTTCGATCACCCTCCTGATCGAATCTCAGATCTGTTTGGCTTAGGTCTGCTGAGTGACTGTCTTCCTCCCGCTTTTTGTTGACTTAGCTAGGCACAATTCTGCACTGGCAGAATCTCCACCACACCAACACTGCTGAAGATTTGAAGCACTGCTTCCGGATCTTGGCAAGACTTCTCTGCAACAGGAAGAATGACTAGACTGCGTCTCACTGATTGGCCCAGCGTAGCCTCAACGCGGCTCAGAAGTGGACTACGTAACCCCAGACTAGGTGACGCAGTCCTTATGCTGGCCTAGGAAGGCTCTGCATAACCCTCATGGCCTTTTGTAGCTACAGTGATGCCCCTTCCTGGGTCTGCGTCCTCTTGTTGCCAAGCTGCCCCTTTCGAATCGGCTGCTTCTGCTACTGTCCGGCAGAAGAAAAAAAATATATATATATATATATATATATATATATATATATATATATATATATATATATATATATATATATATATATTCTTCAGCTGATTTGCTGGAGATTCAGCTTGATCTGCTATCGCTTTGATACCATGTGAAAATTCTTGTTTAGTATCATGGTTTACTTCTCCTGCTTGATTAAATTATACAAGTTATCTTCAGAAATAAGATTCATAAAATACCGAAGTAAACACAACTAACAGCCTACACATGCAGATCATTTACTGAATATTACGCTTATTCAAACAAAGTGACACTGATTTTTGGACAAGTCCTCGGAAAAACCCAAAGCGGGAAAACCGGTGCAGCAGATATGAGGGTTTATTATTATTAGGTAGATTCTGAGTACAACAAATTTGGGCACTAGATCTAGTTCACCCGACAGAGAAAAATATAGATCTGCAACTAACCTGTTGTTCTGAGACCAAAATTCTGACTGATCCACACCCTCAAATGGGATTTACAAGACTCAGCCCGGATTTGGCCCTAGAAACCCCAACGCTGCCCCTGAAGCCCTAGCGTCAGCCCTGCTAGGCTCTGCATGCCTCTGCGTTGCTCAGAGAGGGACTGCGTAACCCCAGAGTGGGTGACGCAGTCCTTATGCTGCCTCAGGAGGCCTCTACGTAACTCTGAAGCCATCTAAAGCTACAACGCTGCCCCTTCCTGGGCCTGCGTAGCACCTGCGTAGTGGCTAAAGCCTTTTCGCTGAGCAGCTGCTGCGCAGTTGTTGCTGCCGCCGTTGCTCCTCTGTGCTGCCCCTGAAAGCTGCTCCTCTTCCTCTTGCTGAATCTTGGCTCCAGGATCAGATCATCCCCTCAGCCAATACTACCCCTCACTGCAAAAAACTCCTCCAGAAATTCTTAGCAAACCCTGCCCTAGAATTCTAGATCAGTCTCTTAGCTCTACATCTGTGTGTGTGTCTCCAACTGACCCTCAAGCCTTTCTCTTATACCTTTTCGATGATCTCATCAACGGACGAGATTAAAACACTCATCAACGACCGAGATTAAGACTGCTTGATCCGTTTCATTTAGAACATTTCAGCACATGTGTTAATTAATTCACTTTAATTATTTAATTTTCCTAAGTTTAGACTTAGGAAATACATTAAAATAATTAATTATTTGAATAACTTGAACACTAGCGGAAATTTCTTCAAACGCTTTCTGGGTTTTGGAGTTCAAGTGTATCTTAGCCCCTCCACAAAACTTCAGGGCTAGAGCACACCCGATGCTACCCCCACTACACAAAATCTCAACAGTTAGATCCACAGAGATTTGGATAGCACAGTGATAGAGGAGTCTAAGGGTTTAACCAAAAACCAATAGACCTACTCCACCTAGTGTGTTTCTCCAAATCTAAACAATGATGCAAGGCAACTACACAACAATAAATCTTCAAGAGCTAATGGAAATAACAGTATAAAGCATTAGTAGAACATTAAACACTGAAGAATAACACCATAATTTTGTCCCAAAGACTTTATTATATGCTTAGAAAAAATATTACAATGATAGCAGAGCTTCACTGACCAATAGATCAAGATTACATTGTCGTTCTAATGAGGAGCTTAGAGCTTCCTTATATAGAAAAATGAGAACATGAGAGCCTCCAAGTGCAAAAATGGCTAGTTGGACTTGATCCATGGCTTAATCCTTGTCAATAAATTTTGAACCCTTGATTACTATTGCATAAATCTCTAGAAAAATTCAACTTCCTTGATGGATGTGATAGATGGACCAATATTTGACTTTTGTGTGGTTTTGAACCACTCGAAATTCTTCAAAAATAATTTTCTTGGAATTCTTTCATTCAAAATAACCACTTGGACCAAAAAAATTTGATTTCCCTGAGAAAATATTTTCCTTCTAGCCCAACAAATATTTTGTGGGTCTTTTCTGCCTTGGAAATGAGACTTTTATCATCTTTCAATTTGATCCCATTTCTGGAAAGCGTACATTCCCTTTTTTATTATTTTTCCACTTGGAGAAATGTTTATTTTCTCTCATTTTTATTATTTGACTAATTTTTGGCTAATTATTTTGCCATTTTTTGCTAGAAAATAAATAAAATGACACAAGAGGGGATTATACATATTTCTCCACCTTCAAAGTGTGTCTAGATAGAAATTTTAGGAGATGAGGTGTAAAATTAAGTACTCATACCCCTGTAGAACTTCTATAGACAACACTTTTTACATATTTGCATAAAAATCCCATACATAAGGGGAATTTTAACAAATAAAACATGACCTCTAGACTCAACCAAATTCTATGACATTCTACATATGATCTAGTATGACAATTTACATAGACTCGATACACTGGGACTCACCTAAGACCCGACCATCAAAGCCCACTCTAGCTTTGGGGCATAGCTTGGGAGAAAAAATCTGCCAATTATAAGGGATAGAAAACACGACTAATTAGCGAAGCGTAAAAATCTCCCTAGAGTGAAACTCTTTGGTAAAAATCAAAGGCTTACCTAGATGTTTTACATGGCTTTATAAACATACTAGAATCATTTTTACATCAAGACCCACAGGGCAGCAGAATTTGGACTACATATGACAACCAGAATGTTATACAACCAGCTCAAAGAACAGAAGAAAAGATAGATCAGCGACTTAAAAATTGTCCTCCTTAAGGGGGAAACCTCATTTACATTACATAAATGAACAATTCTTGGATAATACAAATGATAAGACCTCCTTGGTATATATAGGAGTCTAAGGGGTCACAATATAATAAGACCTACATAACAATAATAATGTAATGGCACAACAATAACAATAGTGGGATCTTATGGGGCACACAACATGGGGGATACATGGGCACAACAATAACAATAGGGGGTTACACCAACAATAACAATAAGGGGTATACACTAGTATTACAGGGACCTAACATGCCCCTCTCCTTCAAAAAAGAGTTGTCCTCAATGCTTGAGTAGTTTCGGATGCTTCTGTATAAAATTATCATCCTCCCATGTGGAGTCTTCAGCGGGTAAGTTCTTCCACTTAATGAGATACTCTGAAATTAATCGATTTCGTAGCTGTCGGGTTCTTGTTTCCGTGACTGCTTCAAGCTCAAATATGATTTTTCTTTCTTCGTCAAGTTCTAGCAACACTATTTGAACTGGGAGCTTGTCACTAATAACCTTCTTCAAGCATGAAACATGGAAAACTAGGTGTACTCGGGATGATGCAGGCGACTCAAATATGTATGCCATATTACCAATCTTTTGCAACACCTTGTAGGGACCATAGTACTTGGGTGATAATTTATTATCCTTCTTAGCTTGCTTGAGGGACATTTGATTGTATGGTTGTAGCTGTAAAAATACCTAGTTGCCTACTTCAAAACTTCTTTCACTGCGATGTTGATATGTCTGTTGTTTCATTCGATTTTGCGCCAGAATGAGGTTATCCTTTAAAAGGTGGAGAAATTATTGTTGATGCTCGATGTGATCTTCCACTGCTTCAACCTTAGAATTTTATCCTAAAGATGATGTGATGGATGGTAGATGATATCCATAAAGTGCCATAAATGGGGTCACTTTTGTTGCAGTATGGAAGGAAGTGTTATACCACCATTCTACTAGAGGTACTTGTTACCACTCAAACTAACAAGGGACCTAAAAGGGATTCCTAAAGGGGCAACGATGGAGATTTAGCCCACTGTCACCTCATCTAAGGCTCCCTACTCTTTATGGACTTTCACTAATGGGAGGAGACCCAGTATATAGGAAGTCACTTATGAAGGGTGGATCAACAAATAGATGTGAAATGACGTTGTTGACCACACTTTGTCAACGACCCCATAGCAGTACACCCCCATTTTTTCAAATGGGATTCATCATGTTCGACGTGTTCACACCATTCAAATTTCATCATCAGTCGACAGTTTTATAAATGATGTAAACCTATTCTGCATGTTTATGATGTAAATGATCTAAGTAAGACCACCATGTATGTAACAACCTAGGTAAGCCTAGTGTTTTGGTGATGATTTCTATCCTAGGAGGTTTTTTGTCTCATTGATTCATTTGTGTTTCTTGACACAAGTGATCGGCAGAGTTTTCCCCTTCAGCCTCACCCCAAAGCTAGAGTGGATTTTGTCATTAAGATGTTAAATGAGTCCTAATGTTTTCTATCGAGTCTTTGTAAAAGTAGTTTGAGAATAATCCTAGCTAATTGGCTAGATTATTTTATTACAAGCTACTTGGTCTACTAGATCATGTTTTGAGTCGCAGAATTAGGTAGTTATTTGAGGGTTTATCACGAATGGGCATTCCCCCTTTATGTGCCTAAATGTATTTATCTTATGTAATGAGAGTTGGAAAAATAATTAAATCCCCTCTCAGTCAATTAATTAAATTTTCTGGCCAAATTAAATTAAAAATCCTAAGCCAAAAATTCAATTAATTTTAAGTCCTAAGTGAGTTAAAATTCTTCAAAGGCAAAATTCGTCGGTCCTTAAAAAATAAATTTTTAAAGGTCCCAGGCCAAGGGAATGTTGAGAATTTCAAGAATTTTGGACCTTTGGGCCTTGGTAGTTAAGTCAAAGTCAAAATTTTGAGATAATTAACTCAAAAATATTATTTTTGAATTAATTAAAATGAAATTAAATGATAAATTCGAATTTCTTCAAAATTAAAATTTCGACGGTCTAGATTAAAAGATAATTAAATATTTTTCGAAGGTCGAGATTATTTTGACAAGGATCAACCGAACTAGCTGTTGGAGATTTTATCTTATAAATTAGAAGTCTTTGTATGCCATTTGCACCCGATCTTTGAATCATGCACTTGTTCTCAGAAGCTCTTGTAATTTTTTTTTATGAATAAAGCATAAAGACTTTGGAGTTACGGACTTTGGTGTTCCTTTTCCAGATCTATGTGGTGATATTATCTCTAAACTCTGCTACTTTTATTGGCATTTGATGGTTAATGGCCTTTATGGATTGATTTGCATACAGGTATCTTGTGCAGTTTTCTGGGTTTCTAAAATTGCATTTTGATTTTACAGAAATCTCAGTTATCTATTTTTCTGAAAGGTCTCATGGTTATTTTTTAAATCTCTATCAATCTAAAATTCAGATCTAAGTGTGCAGAGATCATTATTCAAGATTTGAGCGTTTGGGGAAATATTCAGTTAGATCAGCCGACTCTCAGATTTCAGAAATCTGAAAAAGCCTATTGTTTCCTAATTTCTGAGGCTATCTTACGGAATACTTTTTGCAGGGTCTTCTTGGGCTTGTGTCTCTCTTAATTTCGTTTTTATTAATTGTGCGAAATGGTTTTAAATCTGGCCATGAGGGCCTCTGATCTGTAAAATAGTATTGTAAATCCTGCTTATTTTTATTTTATTCACCGGGATTTTTGGGATTTTCATTTTGTACATATACTAGGTTTTTCGAGGTCTCTCGTTTCTGGTTTTGTGCAGGTTGTACTGGCAGATTCTCAGAAAAAATAAATAAAAAATAAAATAAATAAAAATGAAAAATTTGGATCCGAGCCAGATCTAGAGGCCTTGGAGGGTAAGATCTGGTCTCGGGATCAAATCTGGTTGCAGATCTGGGATTGATCTTGCCTCAAGGTTTAAATAATTACAGGAGCATTCGTTTTAAATGACTTAATAAATCTCTGATTATGTTGGGTAAAGAAAGTTTTCGAAATTGGTTTGCTGCCTGTGCATAACTCTGATCTGCTGCCCAGATCTCTTTCTACTTTTTTTTCACGCTACTACCATACCTGAGCGCAGCTCCTCTTCTCATCCCTGCAGCTGTCTTTTCCTCGCCGCAGCCCTGCGTTCTCCCTATCGATTGTCGGCTACTCTTTCACGCTACAAATTTTCCAAATCTGAGTGATTTCCTCGCTTGCACCCTTCACGTTGGTCTTTTATCCCTGTCCGTACGCTATTCGTACGCTATCCGTACGACCTGCATCAACCATCTTCCTCCCATCGCTACCATTTCCACGCTGCTTGCTCCTTGTCTGCACCCTGTCCGCCCTTCTCCATCGCAGCCTCTCCCTTACCCGCAGCTCTTTCCGCTCTCCATCCGCGTGATCCTTAACTCGCTGCCCCCCTCCTCGTTGCTTCTCCATACCACTGCTCTTGAGTTAAAGCTTTTCTAGTGTTGCCATTTCCCCTTTTGCCGCCATATTCCTCGCGCATTCCTTACGCTCGACCTACACAAGCATAACACAGCACTCCACATAATTTTTTTTATTATATCACATTTTTTTTTTCGTAAGGTTCAACGTACGTAGCTTTAGAGTTTAATTTTTTGACCTTCCATTTTTAGTTTTTGACTTTTCATTTATTTCTTTTAGTTTTAGATTCGTTTAAGATTGTAATCTTCATTAACCTTTAGATTTAGATGTAAAAAAAAAGGATCAAAAATTTTGATGAAATTTTTTTACTTTAAAATAAAAATCAAATTTCTAAACTTTTCATTTTTTTAGGATTCTAGATTTATTAACTTTAGATTTTGAGAAAAATAAAAAATTGAAAAAACTCGAATTTTTTAATGGAATTTTTTAACAAACAAACAAACAAACAAAAATAACTTTTAACATTAGGGATTTTTTTTTTTCAAGTTGTTTTTCTTTTGGAATTGGTTTTGGATTTGAATTATTCCGTAGTCAAAGGAGAAATTTTAAATTTAATATCTTAAATTTGACTATAGGAAAATTTTAATTTATGGATTGGAATTACTTTGAATATCATTTAAATTCTGAATTATTTGGAAATGTCTAGCATTTAAACTCTATGGTTTTTTCATGATAATATTTTTTGTTTTCGAAGTTTAATTGTTGGTTTGAAGTATTTTCATGCTTAGCTGTGGTTGATGATCATTAAACTATCTATAAGTGTGGTTTTAAATTGCTTGAAATTGGTGATTAATTGCTTTAGTAAACTTTGAGAATATTTCAAGTGATGATAAATTGCATGTCTTTATTGAACATTGTTGATGCATGATTACGAATGTATTTTATCGAATGTTAAATCGCATTATTGAAAAGGGCTTATCTTCCAGTTTGATCAATTGAGCCTTTAATTGAATAATTGAATATTATCGTGGCGGATTGATAAATTTTAGCAGCAGTTACCTATCAATTACTTGATCTTAATTTCGTAACGGGATATTTTGACTCCAAAAGGCACTGGTTTTAAACTTCAAATCTAATTGAATCTATAAAATCTCGTTAAATCTTAACAAGTACTTGGTAGTTTGACTGTGTCTCCTGAATTGGTTGGTTTCCAATCAATTCTCCTTCTTCATTTCATTAAGGTCTACCTCCCTTAGTTTTCAAGGAGACAACTTAAATAGAGAGATTGGGGATCAAGGTGACAGCCCCCGATCTGAGCCATTGTCGCAGTGCCTAGACATTCTATGTGACAACATTTTTTGGCGTCGTTGCCGGGGATAGAATTTATCTGTCCTTGGTCTTGGCGACATTTTATAATTTTCTAATCTTTTTCGCCATTCATTAGCCTATCACACAGGATCACATTTTTGGGCATCATTTCATCTCTTCATCGTTTCATCATCTTATCTTTCGTCATCTTACTAATCCTTTCATCATTTGCACTTTTAGCACCTGGACATTTCGGTTGGCTTCTTGTTTGGGTGGCGACTCCACTTATTCATCTATTTACTCCCAGACAAGAACCCCCCCCTGATATCCATCTGCTTCTCTCAACTATTTTTTATGCTTTAGAATTAGGTTCATGTTCAAGTGGCGACTCCATTCTTTCATCTCTTACAAGAATTCCTACTAAGAAGCTCGCTTCTTGTGGACCTCTTGACTTTTCTTGAACAGGGATCTATTTCTCTAACATCCATTTCGTTGTTCCATTCAAGCGAGTCATCATGGATGATTTTTTTGATCCTCTTGACTTTACTAACTTTCAGGCTGCTCCACAAATTTCCCAATTTCGGTTAGTTTGACTCTCGATGAGATGCCACCTTTTAGTGACAATAATGTTTTTATTGCCGAGGCTCACATTCAGAATTTCAACCTATGTATGAGCAAGTGTCGCCCATATTCTGATCATGAAGATGTGAAGATGTGGCTTTTTGTTCTCACCTTAGCTGGTGATGCTGTGGAGTGATTCGCTGACTCTCCCAAAAATACCTTTGATTCTTTCCAATCACTCACTGAGGCATTTGAAAATGAATATGGAGATAAAGAAAAGATAAAAGCAAGAATTGAAGTAAATGAAACTGTAGAAGTTGAAAATGATTTTATCAAGGAATTGATTAATATGGTTAGGGATATACAATTGAATCAAGTTCAAATAATCAAGAATTCAGAGGTTAATCAGGTTCAACTTATGAAGGATATGGAACTTGACCAAGCAAGATTAACCGCTGATCATACTAGGGAAATTGATGCTATACAGAACAAGTTGTTAGCCTTAGAGGAAAAGATGACGATCATGGAATTTAATCACTCTAATCAAATGGCCACCATACAGAATCATTTGATCACAATGGAAGCAAATCATGAGAAAAAAATGAACTATATGCATAATTGCTTCATGGCCATGAAAGCAAATAATGATAAAATGATAAAGGACATGGAAACCGGTCAAATGTCTCTTCAACACAGGTTATTGACTGTTGAAAAAAGTCATGCGAAGGAAATCAGTACTAAAAAGGTTAAGCATTATAATCAAATGACTGTTATTCAGAATAAGTTGGAAAAAATGGAAAGATCACATATACAAAATATCCAACCCAGGTCAGAATTGTCAACAGATCATAGGCCTCTCAGTTTGCTGAAGCAAGCTCCATCCTATTATGAGAAGACCATTTCTTCCATTGAAAAGTGGTTGATTGAAGGCGACCCGGATAAAAGGAAAACCGAAGGGAATCAAGTTAATACATCACCCTTGACAGAGCAGATGCAAAATGAAGAGAGGCATGTCACATATATATTGTTTACTTCGTCTGAAAGTTCACAAGCAGGATGTTCCACATCATCAACAATACAATCTGCCACGAAGAAGAGCCTGAAGCGAAAAAAAAAAAAAAATAAGGGAGTGGTTTGATTCATCTGATGGCCGAGAGCAGCGTGACATTCGGATAAGACAGAGTCCTACATTATGCAGAATCGAACATGGCACATCTGAAAAGCAGCCTACAGACTTGCCTGAAAGCAGGCAAATGCTCAGTATGCACTATATTGAACACATCTGATGCCACAGGGCATCCTTTGTATTGTATCTCTAATCTTACACCTTGTTATTTCAAAATTTCATTTTTTAGTTAGAGTAGATTTACTTTTCATGTCAAGTAGAATAATAAATGAAAGAAGAGCTTCTATTTTTCATGTGCTTAATGTTATATGATGATATTTGGATGGACGCTACTTATGTAATTTTGTGTGTTGCTTGAATATAGATTCTAGATTCTCACATTCCTCTGGTGAAGCAACGTGTCCCCAAGTAGAGCCAGATGTTGACCACACTTTTTCAACGACTCCATAGCGGTACACCCCCATTTTTTCAAATGGGATTCATCATGTTCAACGTGTTCACGCCATTCAGATTTCATCATCAGTCGGCAGTTTTATAAATGATGTAAACCCATTCTGCATGTTTATGATGTAAATGATCTAAGTAAGACCACCATGTATGTAACAACTTAGGTAAGCCTAGTATTTTGGTGATGATTTCTATCCTAGGAGGTTTTTTGTCTCACTGATTCATTTGTGTTTGTTGAAACAAGTGATCGGCAGAGTTTTCCCCTCCAGCGTCACCCCAAAGCTAGGGTGGATTTTGTCATCAAGATGCTAAGTGAGTCCTACTGTTTTCTATCGAGTCTTTGTAAAAGTAGTTTGGAAATAATCCTATCTAATTGGCTAGATTATTTTATTACAAGCTACTTGGTCTACTAGATCATGTTTTGAGTCGCAAAATTAGGTAGCTATTTAATGGTTTATCACGAATGGACATTCCCTCTTTATGTGTCTAAATGTATTTATCTTATGTAATGAGGGTTGGAAAAATAATTAAATCCCCTCTCAGTCAATTAATTAAATTTTCTGGCCAAATTAAATTAAAAATCCTAAGCCAGAAATTTAATTAATTTTAAGTCATAGATGAATTAAAATTCTTCAAAGGCAAAATTCGTGGGTCCTTAAAAAATAAATTTTTAAAGGATCCCAGACCAAGGGAATATTGAGAATTTCAAAAAACTTTGGACCCTTGGGCCTTGGTAGTTAAGTCAAAGTCAAAATTTTGAGGTAATTAACTCAAAAATATTACTTTTGAGTTAATTAAAATGGAATTAAATGATAAATTCGAATTTCCTCAAAATTCTAATTTCGACAGTCCAGATTAAAAGATAATTAAATCTTTTTCAACAGTCGAAATTATTTTGACAAGGATCAACCGAACTAGCCGTTGGAGATTTTATCTTATAAATTAGAGGTCTTTGTATGTCATTTGCACCCGATCTTTGAATCATGCACTTGTTCTCAGAAGCTCTTGTGATTCTTTTTTATGAATAAAGCATAAAGACTTTGGGGTTACAGACTTTGGTGTTCCTTTTCCAGATCTATGTGGTGATATTGTCACTAAACTCTGCTACTTTTATTGGCATTTGATGGTTGATGGCCTTTATGGATTGATCTGCATACAAGTATCATGTGCAGTTTTCTGGGTTTCTAAAATTGCATTTTGATTTTACAGAAATATCAGTTATCTATTTTTCTGAAAGGTCTCATGGTTATTTTTTAAATTTTTATCAATCTAAAATTCAGATCTAAATGTGCAGAGATCATTATTCAAGATTTGAGCTTATGGAGAAATCTTCAGTTAGATCAGTCGACTCTCAGATTTCAGAAAATCTGAAAAAGCCCATTGTTTCCTAATTTCTGAGATTATCTTATGGAATATTTTTTGCAGGGTCTTCTTGGGCTTGTGCCTCTCTTAATTTCATTTTTATTAATTGTGCGAAATGGTTTTAAATCTGGCAATGAGGACCTCTGATCTGTAAAATAGCATTGTAAATCTCGCTTATTTTTATTTTATTCACCGGGATTTTTGGGATTTTCATTTTGTACATATACTGGGTTTTTTTGGGTCTCTCATTTCTGGTTTTGTGCAGGTTGTACTGGTAGATTCTCAGAAAAAATAAATAAATAAATAATAAAATAAAATAAATAAATTTAGATCTGAGCCAGATCTAGGCCTTGGAGGGTAAGATCTGGTCTCGGGATCGAATTTGTTTGCAGATTTGGTATTGATCTTGCCTCAAGGTTTAAATAATTGCAGGAGCATTCGTTTTAAATGACTTAATAAATATCTGATTGTGCTGAGTAAAGAAGAAAGTTTTCGAAATTGGTTTGTTGCCTGTGCATAATTCTGATCTGTTGCCCAGATCTCTTTCTGCTTTTTTTTCACGCTACTACCATACCTAAGCACAGCTCCTCTTCTCATCCCTGTAGCTGTCTTTTCCTCACCGCAGCCCTGCGTTCTCCCTATCGATTGTCGGCCGCTCTTTCACGCTACAAATTTTCCAAATCTGAGTGATTTCCTCGCTTGCACCCTTCACGCTAGTCTTTTATCCCTGTCTGTACGCTATCCGTACGACCTGCATCAACCATCTTCCTCCCGTCGCTACCATTTCCACGCTGCTTGCTCCTTGTTTGCATCATGTCCGCCCTTCTCCATCGCAGCCTCTCCCTTACCCGCAGCTCTTTTCGCTCTCCATCCGCGTGATCCTTAACTCGCTGCCCCCGTCCTCGCTGCTTCTCCATACCACTGCTCTTCCATTAAAGCTTTTCTAGCATTGCCATTTCTCCGTCCGCCGCCATATTCCTCACGCATTCCTTACACTCAACCTACACAAGCATAACACAGCACTCCACATAATTTTTTTTATTATATCACATTTTTTTTTTTAGTAAGGTTCAACGTACGTAGCTTTAGAGTTTAATTTTTTGACCTTCGATTTTTAGTTTTTTGACTTTTCATTTATTTCTTTTAGTTTTAGATTCGTTTAAGATTGTAATCTTCATTAACCTTTAGATTTAGATATAAAAAAAGGATCAAAAATTTTGATGAAATTTTTTTACTTTAAAATAAAAATCAAATTTCTAAACTTTTCATTTTTTTAGGATTCTAGATTTATTAACTTTAGATTTTGAGAAAAATAAAAAATTGAAAAAACTCAAATTTTTTAATGGAATTTTTTAACAAACAAACAAACAAACAAAAAATAACTTTTAACATTAGGGATTTTTTTTTTTTCAAGTTGTTTTTCTTTTGGAATTGGTTTTGGATTTGAATTATTCCGTAGTCAAAGGAGAAATTTTAAATTTAATATCTTAAATTTGACTATAGGAAAATTTTAATTTATGGATTGGAATTACTTTGAATATCATTTAAATTCTGAATTATTTGGAAATGTCTAGCATTTAAACTCGATGGTTCTCTCATGATAATATTTTTTGTTTTCGAAGTTTAATTGTTGGTTTGAAGTATTTTCATGCTTAGCTGTGGTTGATGATTATTAAACTATCTATAAGTGTGGTTTTAAATTGCTTGAAATTGGTGATTAATTGCTTTAGTAAACTTTGAGAATATTTCAAGTGATGATAAATTGCATGTCTTTATTGAACATTGTTGATGCATGATTACGAAGGTGTTTTATCGAATATTAAATCGCATTATTGAAAAGGGCTTATCTTCTAGTTTGATCAATTGAGCATTTAATTGAATAATTGAATATTATCGTGGAAGATTGATATATTTTAGCAGCAGCTACCTATCAATTACTTGATCTTAATTTCATAATGGGATATTTTGACTCCAAAAGGCACTGGTTTTAAACTTCAAATCTAATTGAATCTATAAAATCTCGTTAAATCTTAACAAGTACTTGGCAGTTTGACTGTGTCTCCTGAATTGGTTGGTTTCCAATCAATTCTCCTTCATTTCATTAGGGTCTACCTCCCTTAGTTTGCAAGGAGACAACTTAAATAGAGAGTTTGGGGATCAGGGTGACAGCCCCTGATCTGAGCCGTTGTCGCAGTGCCTAGACATTCTATGCGACAACATTTTTTGGCGTCGTTGCTGGGGATAGAATTTTTCTGTCCTTGGTCTTAGCGACATTTTATAATTTTCTAATCTTTTTCGCCATTCATTAGCCTATCACACGGGATCACATTTTTGGGCATCATTTCATCTCTTCATCGTTTCATCATCTTATCTTTCGTCATCTTACTAATCCTTTCATCATTTGCGCCTTTAGAACCTGGACATTTCGGTTGGCTTCTTGTTTGGGTGGCGACTCCACTTATTCATCTATTTACTCCCAGACAAGAATCCACCTCTAATATCCATCTACTTCTCTCAACTATTTTTTATGTTTTAGAATTAGGTTCATGTTCAAGTGGCGACCCCATTCTTTCATCTCTTACAAGAATTCCTGCTAAGAAGCTCGCTTCTTGTGGACCTCTTGAATTTTCTTGAACAGTGATCTATTTCTCTAACATCCATTTCGTTGTTCCATTCAAGCGAGTCATCATGGATGATTTTTTTGATCCTCTTGACTTTACTAACTTTTAGGCTGCTCCACAAATTTCCCGATTTTGGTTAGTTTGACTCTCGATGAGATGCCACCTTTTAGTGACAATAATGCTTTTACTGTAGAGGCTCACATTCAGAATTTCAACCTATGTATGAGCAAGTGTCGCCCATATTTTGATCATGAAGATGTGAAGATGCGGCTTTTCGTTCTCACCTTAGCTGGTGATGTTGTGGAGTGATTCGCTGACTCCCCCAAAAACACTTTTGATTATTTCCATTCACTCATTGAGGCATTTCAAAATGAATATGGAGATAAAGAAAAGATAAAAGCAAGAATTGAAGTAAATGAAACTGTAGAAGTTGAAAATGATTTTATCAAGGAATTGATTAATATGGTTAGGGATATACAATTGAATCAAGCTCAACTAATCAAGAATTCATAGGTTAATCAGGTTCAGCTTATTAAGGATATGGAACTTGACCAAGCAAGATTAACGGCTGATCATACCAGGGAAATTGATTCATCTGATGGCCGAGAGCAGCTTGACATTCGGATAAGACAGAGTCCTACATTATGCAGAATCGGACATGGCACATATGAAAAGCAGCCTACAAACTTGCTTAAAAGCAGGCAAATGCTTACACCTTTGTATTGTATCTCTAACCTTACACCTTGTTATTTCAAAATTTCATTTTGTAGTTAGAGTAGATTTACTTTTCATGTCAAGTAGAATAATAAATGAAAGAAGAGCTTCTATTTTTCATGTGCTTAATGTTATATGATGATATTTGGATGGACGCTACTTATGTAATTTTGTGTGTTGCTTAAATACAGATTCTGGATTCTCATATTCCTCCGGTGAAGCAACGTGTCCCCAAGTAGAGCCAGATGCTGACCACACTTTGTCAACGACCCCATAGCAGTACACCCCCATTTTTTCAAATGGGATTCATCATGTTCAACGTGTTCACGCCATTCAGATTTCATCATCAGTCGGCAGTTTTATAAATGATGTAAACCCATTCTGCATGTTTATGATGTAAATGATCTAAGTAAGACCACCATGTATGTAACAACCTAGGTAAGCCTAATATTTTGGTGATGATTTCTATCCTAGGAGGTTTTTTGTCTCACTGATTCATTTGTGTTTCTCGAAACAAGTGATCGGCAGAGTTTTCCCCTCCAGCCTCACCCCAAAGCTAGGGTGGATTTTGTCATCAAGATGCTAAGTGAGTCCTACTGTTTTCTATCGAGTCTTTGTAAAAGTAGTTTGGGAATAATTCTAGCTAATTGGCTACATTATTTTATTACAAGCTACTTGGTCTACTAGATCATGTTTTGAGTCGCAGAATTAGGTAGCTATCTAAGGGTTTATCACGAATGGGCATTCCCCCTTTATGTGTCTAAATATATTTATCTTATGTAATGAGGGTTGGAAAAATAATTAAATCCCCTCTCGGTCAATTAATTAAATTTTCTGGCCAAATTAAATTAAAAATCCTAAGCCAGAAATTTAATTAATTTTAAGTCCTAAGTGAGTTAAAATTCTTCAAAGGCAAAATTCATGGGTCCTTAAAAAATAAATTTTTAAAGAGTCCCAGGCCAAGGGAATATTGAGAATTTTAAGAAATTTTGGACCCTTGGGCCTTGGTAGTTAAGTCAAAGTCAAAATTTTGAGGTAATTAACTCAAAAATATTATTTTTGAGTTAATTAAAATGAAATTAAATGATAAATTCGAATTTCCTCAAAATTATAATTTCGATGGTCCAGATTAAAAGATAATTAAATCTTTTTCGACAGTCGAGATTATTTTGACAAGGATCAACCGAACTAGCCGTTGGAGATTTTATCTTATAAATTAGAGGTCTTGTATGTCATTTGCACCCAATCTTTGAATCGTGCACTTGTTCTTAGATGCTCTTGTAATTTTTTTTATGAATAAAGCATAAAGACTTTGGGATTACAGACTTTGGTGTTCCTTTTCCAGATCTATGTGGGGATATTATCTCTAAACTCTGCTACTTTTATTGGCATTTGATGGTTGATGGTCTTTATGGATTGATCTGCATACAGGTATCTTGTGTAGTTTTCTAGGTTTCTAAAATTGCATTTTGATTTTACAAAAATATCAGTTATCTATTTTTCTGAAAGGTCTCATGGTTATTTTTTAAATCTCTATCAATCGAAAATTCAGATCTAAGTGTGCAGAGATCATTATTCAAGATTTGAGTTTTTGGAGAAATCTTCAGTTAGATCAGCCAACTCTCAGATTTTATAAAATCTGAAAAAGCCCATTGTTTCATAGTTTCTGAAGTTATCTTACGGAATATTTTTTGCAGGGTCTTTTTGGGCTTGTGCCTCTCTTAATTTCGTTTTTATTAATTTTGCAAAATGGTTTTAAATCTGGCCATGAGGGCCTCTGATCTGTAAAATAACATTGTAAATCCCGCTTATTTTTATTTTATTCACCAGGATTTTGGGGGTTTTCATTTGTACATATACTGGGTTTTTTTGGGTCTCTCGTTTCTAGTTTTGTGCAAGTTGTACTGGCAGTTTCTAAGAATAAACAAAAAACAAAAATTAGTTATGAGCCAGATCTAGGCCCTGGAGGGTAAGATTTGGTCTCGGGATCGGATCCGGTTGCAGATGTGGGATTGATCTTGCCTCAAGGTTTAAATAATTGCAGGAGCATTCGTTTTAAATGACTTAATAAATCTCTGATTGTGCTAGGTAAAGAAGAAAGTTTTCGAAATTGGTTTGATGCCTATGCATAATTTTGATCTGCTGCCCAGATCTCTTTCTGCTTTTTCTTCACACTACTGCCATACTTGAGCGCAGCTCCTCTTCTCATCCCTACAGTTGTCTTTTCCTCGCCGCAGCCCTGCGTTCTCCCTATCGATTGTCGGCTGCTCTTTCACGCTGCAAATTTTCCAAATCTAAGTGATTTCCTCGCTTGCACCCTTCACGCTGGGCTTTTATCCCTGTCCGTACGCTATCCGTATAACTTGCATCAACCATCTTCCTCCCATCGCTGCCATTTCGACGCTGCTTGCTCCTTGCCGGCATCCTGTCCGCCCTTCTCCATCGCAACCTCTCCCTTACCCGCAGCTCTTTCCGCTCTCCATCCACATGATCCTTAACTCTCTGCCCCCGTCCTCACTGCTTCTCCATACCACTGCTCTTGCGTTAAAGCTTTTCCAGCGTTGTCATTTCTTCGTTCACCGCCATATTCCTCACGCATTCCTTACGCTCAACCTGCACAAGCATAACACAACACTCCACATAGTTTTTTTTATTATATCACTTTTTTTTTAATTTTCGTAAAGTTCAACGTAGCTTTAGAGTTTAATTTTTTGACCTTCGATTTTTAGTTTTTTGACTTTTCATTTATTTCTTTTAGTTTTAGATTCATTTAAGATTGTCATCTTCATTAACCTTTAGATTTAAATAAATAAATCAAAATCAAAAAAGGACCAAAAATTTTGATGAAATTTTTTTACTTTAAAATAAAAATCAAATTTCTAAACTTTTCATTTTTTTAGGATTCTAGATTTATTAACTTTAGATTTTGAGAAAAATAAAAAATTGAAAGAACTCAAATTTTTTAATGGAATTTTTTAACAAAAAAATAAATAAAAAATTTTCAATTTTAACGTAAGAGATTTTTTTTTTTTTTTAGTTGTTTTTCTTTTGGAAATGGTTTTGGATTTGAATTATTCTATAGTCAAAGGAGAAATTTTAAATTTAATATCTGAAATTTGACTATAGGAAATTTTAATTTATGGATTGGAATTACTTTGAATATCATTTAAATTCTGAATTATTTGGAAATGTCTAGCATTGAAACTCGATGGTTCTCTCATGATAATATTTTTTGTTTTCAAAGTTTAATTGTTGGTTTGAAGTATTTTCATGCTTCGTTGTGGTTGATGATCGTTAAACTATCTATAAGTGTGGTTTTAAATTGCTTGAAATTGGTGATTAATTGCTTTAGTCAACTTTGAGAATATTTCAAGTGATGATAAATTGCATGTCTTTATTGAACATTGTTGATGCATGATTACGAAGGTGTTTTATCGAATGTTAAATCACATTATTGAAATGGGTTTATCTTCCAGTTTGATCAATTGAGCATTTAATTGAATAATTGAATATTATCGTGGCGGATCGATATATTTTAGCAGCAGTTACCTATCAATTACTTGATCTTAATTTCGTAACGGGATATTTTGACTCCACAAGGCACTGGTTTTAAATTTCAAATCTAATTGAATCTATAAAATCTTATTAAATCTTAACAAGTACTTGGTAGTTTGACTGCGTCTCCTGAATTGGTTGGTTTCCAATCAATTCTCCTTCTTCATTTCATTAGGGTCTACCTCCCTTAGTTTGCAAGGAGACAACTTAAATAGAGAGATTGGGGATCAGGGTGACAGCCCCCAATCTGAGTCGTTGTCGCGGTGCCCTGACATTTTGCGCAACAACAGACCTCAATGACCCTTTACCTAGAATAAGATTAAGAATGGATTTTGCTTGCTCTTTAAGCAAGGTACAAGGTTTTCTAGGGGAAGGAGGTGAGGATTTAAGGGCTACGTTGAGGGAATATAACTTGTAAAGGAGTTTCCCAATCCCTAAAATCCTTGCAAAACAAGGCCTAGTGGACTCGGCCTAAGTTATGGGGAGGGAGTTTAACAATCGATGATGATCTTAACCTAAACAAGGAAGGGGAACACCAAAGCAAAGTTTGACCTCAAGGCTAGGGCTTGGGATATCTTGCATTCCCACTGTCGGAATTTCAGGGGATCGAACTTTTTTCTATGGCTACTTTGTCGAGAAGATGATGCCCTAGGTGGCCCAGCGTGGCTAGACCTAGAAAAGAGGGGAAAAAGGGGAAGAAAAGGTTTTAAGGTGATCACCTTATGATGGGTTAGTGCCTAATTCCTTTTGGGGATATGGAGTCAAGAATAATTATGAAGAAGGATCTCGTTTCTAGCTCAAGGAGGCTCTAAGGGCAACTTCGTCCAATGCTAGGACAAAAAATGAAAGTGACCTTAAAGTGTTTATACTTCACTTACAAATGAAGATGGATTGTCAAGATAACTTCGATCTCTAGGACAATTCGTTCAAAAAACATGGCTCATACATAGAAATATGTGTTGCGATTTTGGATAGCATCGGATGTGCTCTAGCTCCGAAACTTTATGGAGGGGCTGGAACACATGAGATCTCCAAGACCCAGAAATAATTTGGAGAAATTCGACCCGGTGTAAAAGTTACTCAAATAATTAAGTTTTTAAATGGGGACCCTAAATCTAACTTAGGTAAATTAAAAAATTAAAATGAATTAATTTACACATGTGGGTGAGAATGCCCTAAGTGACGTGAATCAAGTCTTTTCTAATCTTAGCCATTGATTAGAGATTAGATCACGGCAATTGATTTCTCAACGAGAAAAGTATTAAAGGAAGGCTTCGGGTCAGTTGAAGAAGACACATTTCAGTAGCACTTGAGCTAAGTCGAAATTCTGGGGCATGGTTTGCTGAGAATATTCGAGTGAGCTTGCAATGTTGGAGAGGGGCAGATCGGCAAGGGATTACACTGATCTGAGGCCGAGAATACATACATCAGAGAGGCAAATCCGTACCAGGTAGCGCAAAGGCCAGCAAGAGGGACGCAGCCTAGCCAAGCTGACGCAGAGGCAGTGCAGGGGCTAACGCAGAGACTTCAGAGTGACGCAGAGGTAGCGCAGAGCCCAGAAGGGTGATGCAGGGGCAGCCTGTGTTGTGCAAATGCCATGCTGGGCAGGAGAGGCTTACGCAGAGGATGGAGGGCCAGCGTTGGGGTTCCAATGGAACAGAAAGGGCTCATATTTAGTATTTTCCAGAAGAGTGACTCTTCGGCTGAATCAACCATATTTTCTGTCTCTGAGTGATAAGGTACAACTGCCGTGAAATTCTCTGTCGGGCAAACCACTACTGATTCCCTTGATGTATTTAGATTCTGCTTAATAATAAAACCCTCTAAGAGTTGCTGCACCGGTTTTCCTGCATTGGTTTTTTCGAGGGACATTTGTCCGAAAAATCATGTGTGTCCTTTGTCATATGTGCACTATGTTTCAATAAATGATCTGTATATGTGTAGGCTGCAGATTGTGTTTACTTTGATGTTTTTCTAAATATTTTAGTCAAATAACCTGTGAATAATAAAACAAGTAAAAGTAAATCAATACTCTGCAGTAAGGTTTCTGTGTTCAAAAAATTTCACATGGTATCAGAGCGATTGCAGATCAAGTTGAAGCCATCAGCAAGAGGCTGAAGAATTTTTGTTGCAAGAGGCCCGTTGCAGCTCACAGATCCAGGAAGAAGGAAGCACAACACCAGGAGGGACGTAGACCCAGCAGAAGGTTGACACAAAGCCAATCTGCTCACGCAGAGCTGACGTAGGCCCTAGTGGGTGACACGAAGCCTGTCACGTTCACGTTGAGCTAATGCAAGCCCTAGAGGATGACGCAGTCCAAGTTGGAGTGACATTGTGCCGGTTGCCGGCGCTGGAAGTGCAGTTTCTGATCTTCAAAGTTGTTGGTGGGGCATCGGTTTTGTCAGTGCAGAACAGTGCCTAGCAAAGTTGACAAAGTAAGGGGAAACAGTCCCTCAGCAAATTTTCTTGCCAAGAAATCTAAGATTCGATCAGGAGGAGTGATCGTAGAGGGCTGATCCGATAGAATTGGTAGAGGATTTCTGGGAGGGAAGTCATTTGTCAGAGGGAGCATACTCTCTAGAGGGTTTCTATCGCCAAGAAACCCAGATCCAATCTTCTGTTGAAGTGCACCAGCAGTAGAAGGGAGAAGAGAACTTGCTTCGACAGTTTGAGCAGAGATGGCCCCATATGGACTAAGAGATCAAGATAGGTTAGATGGCGTGTCTAAATTTGCTATCTGGAAAGCCAGAATCCTGACACTCCTTGAGGAGTATGGCATCAAAGATCACGCTAAGAACGTCCTAGTTGTGCCAACCGATGTTGATGCTCTGAAGAAGTTCAATGAAAATCAGGCACGAGCTAAGCACTTGATCATGGATGGAGTGAAAGATCACGTGGTCATGCACATTGCTAAGAAGGAGACGACAAACGAGATGTGGACAGCATTGACCACGTTGTATCAAGGTAGCTTCGTCCAGAGGAAGATGCTCCTGAAGAATCAGATGCGGATGTTCCAAATGCACAAGGGAGAGGAGATCGATCCCTTCCTCTTTAGATTACAGACTATCCGAGACCAGTTGATTGCCATGGGGGCAACTCTGAATGATGGACTCATAGTGATGACTGCCCTAAATGCAGTCACCAATGAGTGGGAGACCTTTCTCCAAAGTATCTTGGGCAGAGCACAACTCCCAAATTGGGGGGACATGTGGGCAATCCTTCATCAGGAGGAGATCAAGAGGGTAACCAAGAGGGAATTCAGAAGCGGAGGAGTCAAGATAAAGAAAGAGGAGGATGAAGATGCAGCCCTAGCATCTAAGGGATAACGACAACAAGGGAAGAAGAAGAAGGACCTATCCAAGGTCGGGTGCTTCAAATGTGGCGAATTGGAACACTTCGCCAATACTTGTCCTAAGAGGAAGGGCAAGGAAGATTCGGATTCCAAGGCAACAGCAGCGAAAGAAGACTATGGCAGCAAAGATGATGTGGCCATGAGTGCTCATGTACCTCGAGAGAAGAGGTGGGGCGACATAGATCTGTAGATTGAACTACAGATGGTGGCGGGATCCTTGAGGTGCCCAAACTCTTGGATCACATACGAGCTACAAGAGCCTCAAGACAGTAGCAGAATGACTGGAGTCAGTGGGTGCAGAAGATCATGGAGAAGCAGAGGCAGAGTTGGGACGTTGAAGAGTGGAGCAGCACAATGCAGTGGTAGCAGTAGCGCAAAGGCTGATGGGACTTCGGCATCGTAGAGGGGCAGTGCGTACGCAGTGCAGAGCAGCAGCAGTGCAGAGGCTCTAGAGAGACAGCACAGAGCAGTAGCAGAGGGTGCTTCAATGATGAGATGCAGCCAGACTGACTTGTCTGTCAGTTATTGGGTAATTATCCTTCAGTTGCTTACTTCTCAACAACTGAGTTGCAGTGCAGCAGTTAGCAGTGGCATTGCTATAGGCAGCATGATGCAGCAATTTGAGAAGGAGCTGCAGTACAGATGTGGCAGTGACTGTGGCATAGTCATGGGCAGCAGTACAGAAAGCAACAGCGTAGTGGATGGAGGGAAGTAGACCAAACATCACAGCACAGGGGACTGATGCCGGAGATCAAAGTAATGCTTCAGGAGTGAAGTTTTGCTAGAGCACATTCCTCGCTAAGAAGGAGTACTGAGATTTTAGGTAGCATCGGATGTGCTCTAGCTCTGAAACTTTATGGATGGGCTGGAACACATGAGATCTCCAAGACCCAGAAATCGTTTGGAGAAATTCCACATGGTGTAAAATTTATTCAAATAATTAAATTTTTTATGGGGACCCTAAGTCTAACTTAAGGAAATTAAAAAATTAAAATGAATTAATTTACACATGTGGGTGAGAATGTTCTAAGTGACGTGGATCAAGTCTTTTCTAATCTTATCCATTGATTAGAGATTAGATCACGGCCGTTGATTTCTCAACGAGAAAATTATTAAAGGAAGGCTCTGGGTCAGTTGGAGAAGACACACATTGCAGTAGCACTTGAGCTAAGTCGAAATTACGAGGCGTGGTTTGCTGAAAATATTCGAGTGAACTTGCAATGCTGGAGAGGGGCAAATCGGCGAGGGATTACACTAATCTGAGGCCGAGAATACATACATCAGAGAGGCAGATCCGTACCAAACAGCGCAGAGGCTAGCAAGAGGGACACATCCCAGCCAGGCTGACGTAGAGGCAGTGCAGGGGCTGACGCAGAGCCTTCAGGGTGACGTAGAGGCAATGCATAGGCCAGAAGGGTGATGCAGGGGCAGCCTGTGCTGTGAAGATGCCATGCTGGGCAGGAGAGGCTGACGCAGAGGCTGGAGGGATAGTGTTGGGGTTCCAATGTGACAGAAAGGGCTCGTATTCAGTATTTTCCAAAAGAGTGACTCTCAGGCTGAATCAGCGATATTCTCTGTCTCTGAGTGATGAGGCACAACTGCCGTGAAATTCTTTGTTGAGAAAACCACCATTGGTGCCCTTGATGTATTCAGATTTTGCTTAATAATGAAACCCTATAAGAGTTGTTGCACCGATTTCCATGCATTGGGCTTTTCTGGGGACATTTGTCCGAAAAATCATGTGTGTCCTTCATCATATGTGCGCTATGTTTCAGTAAATGATCTATATATGTGTACTCTGCAGATTGTGTTTACTTGATGTTTTTTTGAATATTTCAGTTAAATAACTTGTGAATAATAAAACAAGTAGGAGAAGTAAATCAATATATTGCAGTAGGATTTCTATGTTCAAAAATTTTCACAATATGCTATATAGAAACATAATTCCACAATGAAACAGTAAATGCATGCAGCAATTAGCCCTAAAATAGTGAAAATCCCATGATCAATGTATGTAGCAAAGTAAAAGAAAATAGCAACAATATCGTACTTATATGTAAGAGAATATATCCAACCATCAATACATTTTCCAATAAAGAACCTCCAAGATAAGAAAATCCAATCCAAACATCAAAATTCATCCATGCTCCAATTCGTCCTCTAAGAAGGAAATGTGAAGTTCTCAAGAGAGAGAATGATCCAAATCAAGTGATGATACAAAATGAATTCATGTCACTCCTCTTTATACACTAATTGGGAGTTCAAATTACCTAATTGGGCCTACATTAGCCTCTAAAATAAAATAATGTGCAAAGTAACTAACTTTTGGTGACAAGCCCACCAAATTAGCTCACAAATAAAATAATAAGCCTCTCAAGAGGTCAAATGATAAACTATGAATGTCGTCGGGACCTCCAAGAAACCTAATGAGGTCCATAAGTGCCACAATGATGAATAGGACCCTCAAAAGTGATGGACAGGGGGGTGGCCCCTTGTTCTCCAAAAAATAAACTTGTGGTGCTCCTAGTGGGTGTGGGGGCACACCCATAACCTCATGGGTCTCCAAGTAAGTCGAAGATACTTGTAGACCGTCTGTAAGGGCTCAGATGATGGAGTAATTAATGCAACATCAGCGTACAAGTCCTAGGTCATTTGCCAAGAGTATGGTGCAACTATGGGGTCGGTTGTGCATGGTGTACCAAGTGCATCTTCCATGTCCAATAAGTGGATCTCGAGCAATCTCTAAACATCTTTTGGGATCCATGGAGTGTTGTCTATTGTTGTGGAGGTCCATGACTCTCTACACACACCCTACATGTGTCATCCAGGAGGATCGTACATGTCCAAAGTACAAGTGGCTTGACGAGAAGGCTCAAAAACCAAAGTGTGAGAAATGTGGAAAACTCAGTTTCAAGTTGAAGATCTTGTCTTTCTGATTCCAACGGCATAGACAACACTCCATTCTGAGTCCGTATGGAGAAGTTAGAAGCAGTCAAAGTTCTAGGTTGACTTGATGAGGTGGCAGGCTTAAGGAGGATACAATTTCGCAGAAACTCGGCCACTGGATTCCGGCCAGCTTCGGCTGGATTCCAAGCAAATTTGTGGGACAATTAAATGCACTCCTTCGGTCAAAATGGAGAAGATTTGAAAAAAAACAGGTTTGTTTAAAATAAAAACAAACAAAAAATTAAAAAATGGCAAGGGTGGGCCATGACCCCCGCCCTTGCTCCAACCATATAACCAAAATCAAATTAAATATGGGTCGGCGGCCATGACCCCGCCAGACCCCGCCAGGCCATGAATAGGACCCTCAAAAGTGATGGACAGGGGGGTGGCCCCTTGTTCTCCAAAAAATAAACCAGTGGTGCTCCTAGTGGGTGTGGGGGCACACCAATAACCTCATGGGTCTCCAAGTAAGTCAAAGATACTTGTAGACCGTCTGTAAGGGCTCAAATGATGGAGTAATTAATGCAACATCAGCGTACAAGTCCTAGGTCAGTTGCCAAGAGTATGGTGCAACTGTGGGGTTAGTTGTGCATGGTGTAACAAGTGCATCTTCCATGTCCAATAAGTGGATCTCGAGCAATCTCTAAACATCTTTTGGGATCCATGGAGTGTTGTCTACTGTTGTGGAGGCCCATGACTCTCTACACACACCCTACATGTGTCATCTAGGAGGATCGTACATGTCCAAAGTACAAGTGGCTTAACGAGAAGGCTCAAAAACCAAAGTGTGAGAAATGTGGCAAACTCAGTTTCAAGTTGAAGATCTCGTCTTTCTGATTCCAACGGCATAGACGACACTCCATTCCGAGTCCGTATGGAGAAGTTAGAAGTAGTCAAAGTTCTAGGTTGACTTGATGAGGTGGCAGGCTTAAGGAGGATACAATTTTGCAGAAACTCGGCCACCGGATTCTGGCCAGCTCCGGCCGGATTCCAAGCAAATTTGTGGGACAATTAAATGCACTCCTTCGGTCAAAATGAAGAAGATTTGAAAAAAAACAGGTTTGTTTAAAATAAAAACAAACAAAAAATTTAAAAAAGGCAAGGGCGTGCCATGACCACCACCCTTGCTCCAACCATATAACCAAAATCAAATTAAATATGGGTCGGCAGCCATGACCCCGCCAGACCCACCGCCATTGTTATAACAAAATATATTAATATGGGTGTGCGAGGGTTGTCAACCCCACCACCCAACCCACCACACATTATTTTAAATGTATGTGGTATACGTTCCAACCAAACGGCAGAAGGTACAGTGGGCGGGCTGCCCGATGCGGGCCCAGCCCACCACCTTTAAAAAATATTTTGTTATAAAGTTTAAAACAAGGCCTAAAGAGGGAGGGGGTGGGGTTTGACCGCCCGACCTCCTCCCACCAAATTTCGGATCTCGACCAACTCAACCAAGGGCGAACTTGGTGAAGTCCGCCCGCCTCTTGATATTTAACCCTGTAATTCAGAAGTGTGCCCAGGCAGAACAGGAGCGGCAGGTTTACCAAGGCAGAGTGAAGCCTTGAGCACTTTGAAGGAGGGGGGCGGAACCATGAACTGAGCTCATTTCCAGAGGGCCCAGATTTGTCCGGCGTCAAAATCACGCATATTTTATATGGATTTTGCACCTCTCGGCGATAGGAATCCAATGGCGTTGTCTGTTTCTTCATCAGAGTTCTCCAATTTTCGGTCACTTTCAGCTATGGAGGCATATGGGTGTAATTTTACATTGATGCTTGTACTTTCATTTTATTTGCCACTTAATGAAAGAGGGCCTCCCCATTGATTGAGCAGGTGTAATATCCCCAAAGGGAAATAACCAGTAATAAACAGAAATGCACTAATACAGATATAAACTGAACCAGATCACTGAATCATGACACATGGAACACCAGAAACTGAGTCATTTTATTAATCAGAAAGTACATAGAGAGGAGTACAATAAATCAGAGGAAGTGCACCTATCCTTGCCCTAGGCAAGTGGAGACCCTCTCAACAGACAAATGGCTGCAACAAGTGATGTCATTCTAGTCGCTTCCCGCAAGTCAAGATGAATCGTTCGGTGTCAGTCAAGACCGCAACCTCCGAATAGAAACGTTGTCTCTCGCTAGAGCAGAAAACCCTCCGTACAATAGATCAGCCTCTGAAGGCTAGAAAACGTTGTTGAGCCTGCCTCTCCCAAGTCTGCTCATCAGATCAGCGTCCTACCAAGTGGATCTGCTCCTGAACACTCAGATCTGACAGATCCGAAGCCTCCAAACCAGATCTGCGTCCTTCTCTCCCCGGGACCGCGTCCTTCCCCACGTAGACCGCCACTCGTCAAACCTTCGATCTATACCGGACCGACAACATCTCGCATCTGCTGCCTCTAGGGCCGGATCCGATGTTAACCCTTCGCATCTCAACTAGATCCGCTAATATTTCTTCGGGACCGCAACTCTCTCCGGCCGGATCCAGGTGCAAACCCCGATCCGCAACATACAAGACTAGATTCTGCCACATGTGATTAGATCTGCAAGACTATCCTTCCCAAAGCTGATCTAACAAACCTTCGTATCCGCAACCCTTACCTTTCGGTAAATGGACAAGGCTCCTCACTCTAGGCTAGACGTTCTTCCGTTCTGGGTCGCTGCTCGCTAACTCGAATCGTTCTCTCGACAGCTCCTCTCCCCGGTATGACTGCCCCTTCTGGGGAGCAAGGAGAGACAAATGTTCTTCTCCTTCAAGAATCGTCCTCCCTTCTCTTGCTCTGCGCAGCCACAAGAGGGCTTTCCTCCTCCTCAGATGTGCTTCAGAAATGCTGCTGCTTTGCTACTGAAAAACCTTACTAGGGCGGCACTCGAAGTCCCCCGAAGCTAAGGGTGAAACCAGAAAAACCTTACCAGGGCAGGCACTCGAAGTCCCCCGAGGCTAAGGGTGAGATCTCCGACCGGAGACACTCGTGCACTAAGCAGTGCTGCAGACCGACTAAACAACCGGCGTGCTGAAGCAGACAAAGTCTAGCTATCAATAAGAATATCAAATCATGCATGATCAAATGAGGTGAGAGCCTCTCCTTTTATAACATCAAACTCCCTCCAAAACTTAACTCTCCCTGGATCTGCGCAGTTTACCTTGGGTTAGCCTGATGCCTTCCCCATCATATCCACGTGGACCCCCAAGGCCCCCTCTCTAAGTTACAACGTCAATCTACTAGGAAAAGGAACACTTTATTATAAAGTGAGGTGACCCCTCTTATTTCTCACTTTATTTATTATGTCTAGCTAAAGCGGCAAAATAAAGCAAAAATGAAATATTCCAATTAGCAAGGCTAATTGGGAATATTACAGCAGGGCCCGGAGACGTAGTCCCTCCTGGACGAACTCCATTATCAAGTTCTTGTATTCTTTGCATGATTTTATGTGATTCTCTCTTCTTATGTTCATGCCTTTAAGTTTCATGGTTAAGATGCAATTTTACATGTAATTCTTTAATCCATCTCAAAGCTAAAGATCTTGGATCAAGTGGTATCAGAGCAGGTCTTTGTAGATGTGAATTGCATGTTTGTATGCTAACCAAAAACAGGCTCCGAAGAGGCGAAGGAAAACTAAAGTCTTTTGACCCCGAAGCGAGACGTGCACATCGAAGAAGAAACATGGATGACGATGCTAGAAATGAGGAGGAGCTAAATTTCTGCAAAACATTCTACACAATGGCAGATCGAGTCAAGAAGCTATTCTCAAGGCTTGAGAAACTAGAAAGTGCAGGGGAAAATGCTCTAGAAGGATAAGATTCAGCACATGGAGATGATGGAGGGGATCCACCTCCTTCTCCTACCGTGAGTGAAAGCTCTTCTTCCTTTTCTCACTATCATCATAGGAATTCAAGAAATGCATCTAAGAAATCTTTCTTTAAATTAGATATCAAATTTGATCTTCCCATGTATAATGGTGAAAGTAATGTAGAAAAGCTTAACAACTGGGTTAGGCAGATTGAGGTCTACTACAGGGTTTAGCAAATCAAGGAGGACGAGGCAAAGATCCAGCGGGCTTCTCTTCTGCTGAATGGCACCGCTCTTGTCTGGTGGGAGAGAAAATTGCAAGGCAGCCAAAATTTGGGTAACCTTCTCTCCTCATGGTCAAATTTTGTTTCTGCATTGAGAAACCAATTTTACCCTTTGGGTTATAAGCAAAAGGCATTAATGGAATGGCAACACCTAAGGCAAAGCAGAGGTTAAAATGTACAAGACTTCACTAAAGAATTTAGAAAACAAGCATTGAATTTGGGCATTCCATTAGATTCACCGGAGATTGTAACTAAGTATATGTGTTCTCTGCATAATTACATAAGACATTCACTATTATCGTTTGAGCCTCCTACCATCGATGAGGCCAGTGTGAAGGCCATGCATCTAGAAAGCCAGGGAACTCATGAACAAAATGACCACCCAAAAAGAATTGCAGTAGCCAAGAGAAGGGGAGCAAAGCCCTCTTGTACACATTGTGAGAAAGAGGAACATGACGAGGAAAGTTGCTGGAAGCTGCACCCTGAGTTGAGACTTGAGAGGAATGACAAAAAGGGGAAGTAGAAGACCGCTACCACCATGCAGCAAAACCAAGATTCTGAATCAGAGGAAGATGAGAAGGTTACAGCTACACGATTTGCACGAGGTAGACCAATTGACTCGGGGTCTGATTCCGGCAATGAAATGAAGCTTGTAGCCTTTGGGATCGCAATAGGAAGACCCATAGACTTGGGTTTCGATTCAGGCGATGAAACAAAAATTTCAACAGTCATGGTACCAAAGATGAAAAAGACACTCCCTGCGGCAAGGCTCCAAGAACTTGAGGAGATCAACCAAAGCATCCAAGCAGAGAATATTGAGCTAAGGAGGCTTCTACAAGAAGCAAAGGAATAAAAACAAAGGTTACTATGCCAGTTGCAAGCTAAGGATGAGGCCTTGGAAAAGTTGCGACATAACCAATCCGAGGTAAAACGCAACCCTTCAATTTCATGTACTTTTCATGATGATGAATTCGCTGCTTTTGAAAAACATACTACAGGGATCGGATCCAAACTGCTAAAGAAGATGGCTTATCAAAGAAAGGGCCTCGGTATCAATGGCCAAGGCATCGTAAACCCCATCAAAGTCAAGGAATTTCCGCATCATGCAGGACTTGGATACACCAGGAAGGAACTGGGAGAAAGGTCCAACACAGCTAGTGACCAGCCAACAACAAATGATGAAATCACTTCCTCACAGTGCAGCGATAGTGGGGGCTCCATGAACACTAATCGGAGGAACAACAGGGGAAAGCGTTCCAAGACGATACAGAAAATATGGAGGAGGAAGAATCATCACAACCAGGATGAACCCCAGAAATTTGCATGTCAAACACGTCAGGACCAAAGAGCACCCATGCAGAGTCTAGTCCTCAAAGTTATTCCACGGGCAAATCCACCATAGGGAGATGACCCATTTACTTTATTAAGTAAAAGATGGTTTTTTTAAAGGTATTAGTATTATGGCCATAGTTGTAAATCATACGTTGCAAGTAAATTTAAACGTGATGGTGTGTTTCCCATCACTTCGAAACACAACGATGATGTTTTGGCCTTTCCTTATGAGTAGTTGAGGTATTCATTGTTTTTATGTAATCCTTGGCCAATGAGTGTGTGATATAAACTCTTGGCAAGTGAGGGGTTGTTGAGTCATGGTTGCAAATGATGTACCAGATTTGCGTGTAGGAGATTGAAAGTGTGTGTTGAACGAACAAGAAATGTATTGGGTGTGTTAATGCTTTTGGTGGCCGAAAAGCTCCTCAATGGGGAGGAATGATCCAGGAGGATCGTACAAGTCCAAAGTACAAGTGGCTTAAGGAGAAAGCTCAAAAATCAAAGTGTCATAAATGTGGCAAACTTAGTTTCAAGTTGAAGATCTCGTCTTTCTGATTCCAACGACACAGACGGTACTCCATTCCGAGTCTGTATGGAGAAGTTAGAAGCAGTCAAAGTTCTGGGTTGACTTGATGAGGTGGCAGGCTTAAGGAGGATACAATTTCGCAGAAACTCGGCCACCAGATTCCAGCCAGCTCCGACCGGATTCTGGGAAAATTTGTGGGACCTTCGGTCAAAATCGAGAAGATTTGATAAAAAAGCAAGTTTGTTTAAAATAAAAACAAAAAAAATTAAAAAAAGGCAAGGGCGGGCCATGACCCCCGCCCTTGCTCCAAACATATAACCAAAATCAAATTAAATATGGGTCGGCGGCCATGACCCCGCCAGACCCACCGCGATTGTTATAACAAATATATTAATATGGGTGGTCGGCGATTGTCAACCCCGCCGCCCAACCCACCACACATTATTTTAAACGTATGTGGTATACGTTCCAACCAAACGGTGGAAGGTACGGTGCGCGGGCCGCCCGATGCGAGCCCGGCTTGCCACCTTTAAAAAATATTTTGTTATATAGTTTAAAACGAGGCCTAAAGCAGGAGGGGACAGAGTTTGACCACCCAACCTCCTCCCACCAAATTTCGGATCTCAACCAACTCAGCCAACGACAGACTTGGTGAAGTCCGCCCGCCTCTTGATATTTAAAGCTGCAATTCAGAAGTACACCCAGGCAGACCAGGAGTGGCACGTTTACCGAGGTAGAGTGGAACCTTGAGCGCTTTGCAGGAGGGGGCGAAACCATGAACTAAGCTCATTTCCAGAGGGCTCAGATTTGTCCGGCGTCAAAATCAGGCAAATTTTATATGGATTCTGCACCTCTCGGCGACAGGAATCCAAAGGTGTTGTCTGTTTCTTCATCAGAGGTCTCCAATTTTCGGTCACTTTCAGCTATGGAGGTATAAGGGTGTAATTTTACATTAATGCTTGTACTTTCATTTTATTTGCCACTTAATGAAAGAGGGCCTCCCCACTGATTGAGCAGGGCCCGGAGACGTAGTCCCTCCTAGACGAACTCCATTATCAAGTTCTTGTCTTCTTTGCATGATTTTATGTGCTTCTCTCTTCTTATGTTCATGCCTTTTAAGTTTCATGGTTAAGATGCAATTTTACATGTAATTCTTTAATCCATCTCAAAGCTAAAGATATTGGATCAAGTGGTATCAGAGTAGGTCTTTGTAGATGTGAATTGCATGTTTGTATGCTAACCAAAAACATGCTCCAAAGAGCCAAAGGAAACCTAAAGTCTTTTGATCCCGAAGCGGGACGTGCGCATCAAAGAAGAAACATGGATGACGATGCAACAAATGAGGAGGAGCTAAATTTCTGCAAAACATTCTACACAATGGCAGATCGAGTTGAGAAGCTATTCTCAAAGCTTGAGAAACTAGAAAGTGCAGGGGAAAATGCTCTAGAAGGACAAGGTTCAGCACATGGAGATGATGGAGGGGATCCACCTCCTTCTCCTTCCACGAGTGAAATCTCTTCTTCCTCTTCTCACCATCATCATAGGAATTTAGGAAATGCATCTAAGAAACCTTTCTTTAAATTAGATGTCAAATTTGATCTTCCCATGTATAATGGTGAAAGTAATGCAGAAATGCTATACAACTGGGTTAGGCAGATTGAAGTCTACTGCAGGATTTAACAAATCAAGGAGGACAAGGAAAAGATCCAGTTGGCTTCTCTTCGGTTGAACAGCACCGCTCTTGTCTAGTGGGAGAGCAAATTGCAAGGCAGCCAAAATTTGGGTAACCTTCTCTCCTCATGGTCAAATTTTGTTTTCGCATTGAGAAACCAATTTTACCCTTTGGGTTATAAGCAAAAGGCATTAATGGAATGGCAACACCTAAGGCAAAGCAGAGGTCAAAATGTACAAGACTTCACTAAAGAATTTAGAAAACAAGCATTGAATTTGGGCATTCCATTAGATTAACCAGAGATTGTAACTAAGTATATTGGTTATCTGCATAATTACATAAGACATTCATTATTATTGTTTGAGCCTCCTACTATCGATGAGGCCAATGTGAAGGCCATGCATCTAGAAAGTCGGGGAATGCATGAACAAAATGACCACCCAAAAAGAACTGCAGCAGCCAAGAGAAGGGGAGTGAAGCCCTCTTGTACACATTGCGAGAAAGAGGGACATGACGAGGAAAGTTGTTGGAAGTTGCACCTTGAGTTGAGACCTGAGAGGAATGAAAAAAAGGGGAAGCAGAAGACCGCTACCACCTTGCAGCAAAACCAAGATTCTGAATCAAAGGAAGATGAGAAGGTCACAACTGCAGGATTTGTACGAGGTATACCAATTGACATGGGGTCTGATTTCAATGATGAAATGAAGCTTGCAGCCTTTGGGATCGCAACAGGAGGACCCATAGACTTGGGTTCTGATTCAAGCAATGAAACAAAAATTTCAACAGACATGCTACCAAAGATGAAAAGGACACTCCCTGCGGCAGGGCTCCAAGAACTTGAGGAGATCAACCAAAGCATCCAAGCAGAGAATACTGAGCTAAGGAGGCTTTTACAGGAAGCAAAGGAAGAAAAACAAAGGTTACTATGCCAGTTGCAAGCTAAGGATGGCCAGTTGGAAAAGTTGCGACATAACCAACCCGAGGTAAAACACAACCCTTCAATTTCATGTACTTTTCATGATGATGAATTCGTTGCTTTTGAAAAACATACTGTAGGGATCAGATCCAAACTGCTGAAGAAGATGGGTTATCAAGGAAACGACCTCAGCATCAATTGCCAAGGCATTGTAAACCCCATCAAAGTCAAGGAATTTCCCCGTCATGCAGGACTCAGATACACCACGAAGGAAGTGGGAGAAAGATCCAACACAACTAGTGGCCAGCCAGCGACAGATGATGAAATCACTTCCTCACAGTCCAACGATAGTGGGGGTTCCATGAGCACTTATCAGAGGAACACCAGGGGAAAGCGTTCCAAGACGATACGAAAAATATGGAGGAAGAATCATCACAACCAGGATGAACCCAGAAACCTGCATGTCAAACACGTTAGGACCAAAGAGCACCCATGCAAAGTCCAGTCCTCGAAGTTATTCCACGGGCAAATCCACCACAGGGAGATGACCAATTTACTTTATTAAGTAAAAGATGGTTTTTTTAGAGGTATTAGTGTTATGACCATAGTTGTAAATCATATGTCGCAAGTAACTGTAAACGTGATGGTGTGTTTCCCATCACTTCGAAACGCAACAATAATGTTTCGGCCTTTCCTTATGAGTAGTTGAGGTATTGATTGTTTTTATGTAATCCTTGGCCAATGAGTGTGCTATAAACTCTTGGCAAGTGAGGGGTTGTTGAGTCATGTGTGGTGTGTGCATGGTTGCAAATGATGTACCAGATTTGTGTGCAGGAGATTGAAAGTGTGTGTTTAACGAACAAGCAGTGTGTTGGGTGTGTTAATGCTTTTGGTGGTCCAAAAGCTCCTCAGTGGGGAGGAATGATCTAGGAGGATGTACAGGTCCAAAGTACAAGTGGCTTAAAGAGAACGCTCAAAAATCAAAGTGTCAGAAATGTGGCAAACTCGGTTTCAAGTTGAAGATCTCATTTTTCTGATTCCAACGACATAGACAGCACTCCATTCTGAGTCCGTATGGAGAAGTTATAAGCAGTCAAAGTTTTGGGTTGACTTGATGAGGTGGTAGGCTTAAGGAGGACACAATTTCACAGAAACTCGGCCACCTGATTCTAGCCAGCTCCAGTCGGATTCTAGGCAAATTTGTGGGACAGTTAAATGCACTCCTTTGGTCAAAATCCAGAAGATTTGAAAAAAAACAAGTTTGTTTAAAATAAAAACAAAAAAAATTATAAAAAGGCAAGGGCAGGCCATGACCCCCGCCCTTACTCCAACCATATAACCAAAATCAAATTAAATATGGGCTGGCGGCCATGACCCCGCCGGACCCACCGCCATTGTTATAACAAAATATATTAATATGGGTGGTTGGGTGTTGTCAACCCCATCGCCCAACCCACCACACATTATTTTAAACGTATGTGGTATACATTCCAACCAAACAGTGGAAGGTACGGTGGGTGAGCCACTCGATGCGGGCCCGACCCGCCACCCTTAAAAAATATTTTGTTATATAGTTTAAAACAAGGCCTAAAGCAAGAGGGGGTGGGGTTTGACTCCCTGACCTCCTCCCACCAAATTTTGGATCTCAACCAACTCAGCCAACGGCAGACTTGGTGAAGTCCGCCCGCCTCTTTATATTTAAACTTGCAATTCAAAATTGCGCCCAGGCAAACCAGGAGCGGCACGTTAAGGGCAGAACCATGAACTGAGCTCATTTCCAGAGGGCTCAGATTTGTTCGACGTCAGAATCAGGCAAATTTTATATGGATTCTGCACCTCTCGGCGATAGGAATCCAACGGTTTTTTCTGTTTCTTCATCAGAAGTCTCCATTTTTTTATCACTTTCAACTATGGAGGTATAAGGGTGTAATTTTACATTGATGCTTGTACTTTCATTTTATTTGCCACTTAATGAAAGAGGGCCTCCCCACTGTTTGAGCATGGCCCGGAGACGTAGTCCCTCCTGGACGAACTTCGTTATCAAGTTCTTGTCTTCTTTGCATGATTTTATGTGCTTCTCTCTTCTAATGTTCATGCCTTTTAAGTTTCATGGTTAAGATGCAATTTTACATGTAATTCTTTAATCCATCTCAAAGCTAAAGATCTTGGATCAATGTATCAATGTAACCCTCTAGACAGTTAGGACCCTGTATAGGGAGACCAAAATCAGGATGGGCACAAACCATGGACAACAGGTGGACACTTCATAATGGCATGCCTTTTCATTTGCATGGGAGAGCTAATGAAAGATCACCATTGGGACCATCAATTCACATGTTACATATGAGAAATGCATGCAATATTTCAACTAAATAGCATTTAATTGATCTTCAACAAATTAGGGCACAGATTTAGCACGACCTAGCATCAATTATTTCGTACATTAGACACAGAAAATAAATCTTCAAAAATGAAGGCACTTACAAGATAACATGCAAAAAGATTCCATCATTGACTTCCAAAGAAATAGCTCCAAAGCAAACTCTTTAGCTCCAAATATAGAAGTGCATCAATAGATCCAATTTTCTCCCAAGAAAAAAGGTCGAAAACAATCAAAGAGGCCAAAATTTTCACTTGTGTGATGATGAGATTCAACAATAACAAGTTCTAAATATATATGAGGCATTCAAATGCCTAATAAGCTTACAAGCCCCTCTAAAATTATAAAATAATGTGCAAAATAAGCCTAAGTCACAAGCTGACGTAGTAGCATTTATGACATAAAATTAATCTTCACACGATCAAGCCGAAATGAGGACATCATGCTAGCTAGGCTTCTTTAGGGCTAACGTTGAGGGCTTCATGTGCCATGATGAGTGTAGAAGCCCTCTAAAATCATGCTCTAGGGGTTAGCCCCTAGATCTCTAGCGAAATCCTTTGTGGGCACCAGTTTTGGGGTTGGGGCATAAACAAGGGTCTCATGAGTCTCCAGGTGGTTAATATGCATAATTCTGCTCCAACATTGAGGGCATTGAAGATGGTGATAGCCCTCCGATGTCTCAAGGCATGAGACAAATCTCATTCGAGCCCTAGATCAACAACCTAACCCTACAGTACTACTCAGTGGGTTGGGGGCATGTTGGTCCAGGTGCATCATCTCATAAATGATATAGGGAAAAGTGTAGGAACTATATGGGTGTTGAAGGTGCCCATGGATACGAATGATGCTCTACAATTGTTCGGAGTCCAATGGCACTGAACATATCACCTGTTGGTGTCAATATGTCCCTCTGGAGGACCTGAACCCCAGTTAAGTTGCCCAAACCTATAGACGGAACCACCTGCCCATTACACACAATATCCAATGTTGCAACTTTCACCATTGGGTACATTAATCATTACTGTATCTAAGCGAACCAAGCTTGAAAGAAATGGGAAAATTAACACTTCATATAAAGCTTTTCTTCCAAAATTGGGGCCCTGGTCACATAATGGTGTTACCTCCCTAGGTATGAGTGGTTAATAATGATGACCCTATTAGGTGTTCTCAACCCCCAAAGGGAGGTGACATGTCCTTGGTCCACACTTCAATCGATAGGTGCCATATGAATAATGATGGAAAGAAGGGGAAAAAATGTCATGTCCAAGTGCCATGGTCAAAGGGACCGACGATGATGGAATACCTCATCCTAGGTGTACAAATGTGAGGATGGAGCAATCGTGGATGCTTGAGTTACCACGACCTCTGTTTTTCCACCCCTCAATGCCTTTTACTTTTTCTTGATTTTTCCTTATATTGTTGCCCATAGCTCAACAAATGAGAGCTTGCTTTGTATGATGTCTAGTAGTTATTAGCCCCTTTCAGATGGGGTAGTTCATCGCTCATCAGGGATTGGGACATGCAAGGGTTTCTTTTCTTCTATGAGATAGGGCAACATTGGCCCAGGAACCGGGTGGTGGCCATATGAGTGAGGTAGAGCTCATGTTTGGCTTTTGCCCGCCTGCTAATTTGTAAGTCCCGACCATCTTTTGCATTTTGATTTTCCTTTGGTTTTTCTTGTGGCCATCATATGCTCTTTCCATTTCTTTTAGCTGCATCAACCTCCTAGGGTACATTTCCAGGCCTTGACCAGGTATGAGGATGTGTGGGTGCCCTAATCCCAAAGAACCAATGGCCAATTTGTAAATTTTCGAAGATGTTCTATGCTTGAAGCAACTTTACTTTAAACCCAATACCAAATAGCAATCACATAAACATGAAAGTAAAATTCTGATAGAACATACCAATAGAATGACGGAAGACAAGCCAAGAATACACTTAACTTGATCAACAAAATATGTGTTGTGGTGCGTTACAGTGGTCAACAGGATGCTTCAACCAGCAAAGTCTCCTCACGGTCAGCCAACCAGAAGTGTCACACAACCCTCAAGACAGCTCCACAAACGTCAACCCAAAGTCAACAAAAGTCAACGTTGTCCAGTCAACGCAAAACAACAGCAGCAAAAAGTCAATGCAGCAGGTCAAAGGTCAACGTCTAGCCTCGGTTTTTGTGCCAAAGAACGTGGACTATAGAAATCGAAATTTTGGTGGAGTTTGAGGTCAAATGGACCAAGCATTGACCAAAGTCAACATTGGTCAAACCTATGCTGAAACCCTAGCTGTTGTTTCACACATGCGAGAAGAGAAGCCTCCAAATGATGATCGAACCAATCAGACACGAGAGAAGTGTGTGATGAGTGGATTATGAAATGAACTCCAAGACTGTCCAATATATATCCATCTGTGAGGGTGTGTGACACATCTGTTGGGGCTCCAAGACTCATTACAATTTTGGCCAACCTTGCACATAAGTGGAATAAATTCAAAATAAATGTTCTGCTCATCCGATCAAGATGATCTTTAGATCAATCTTGCACCTCTCTGAAAGAGGAATCCAATAAAAATATTGGCATCATCATCTAAGCAGTACAACATGGAGTTTCGACCTAATTGCCCAAAATTAACACTCCCTCTCAACTAGGGAGAACTCCATCCACCTGTGCCATCCAAACATCGTGCGACATCTGGCCGTAACTTGCTTTGCTGGCTTCTTTATTTCAAATGGGGAGTCACAAAGACATCACTCTCGGCTTACCCGAAGTCAGCTTAGAGGTCTGAAACCTCTATAGGACTCAAAGGAGTCTCACACTAACCCGAAGTTAGTTTAACTGACCCGAAGTCAATTGGAGGTCTGAAACCTCTCTTGGACTCAAGAGAGTCATATACTAACCCGAAGTTAGTTTAACTGACCAAAAGTCAGTTGGAGGTCTGAAACCTTACTAGACTTGATCCCAGATCAAGTGGTTGGACACGTGTCATCCTAGACATAGGGAGTACGGCAATCTCTGATGCGTCCATCGGTCTTGCTATCGGTCTCTATCCACATTTCCCACCTCATTGGCCAAGATGAGAGGTACTTCCCATGAGTCTGGTACTCCATGGGTAGGATGCATACGGGGCAGAGATCAAAGAGAGGTAAACCAACTCAATATCATCACGGTGGGGCGGAAGCACACCAACAAGGTTCGGCAAGCCTAGCCCTGTGGTTGCTTATAGCTCCAAGAAGCTATCCTCAAAGCCCCCCGGAGTGTTGATGTAGAAAGTTCTGAATCTTATATCTTATGCAAAAATTATTACTGTTAATCCGATTAAGCTCCTCCTACTTAGATAAGTTATCAACTGAATAAATTCAATTTAACATCGAAGCAAAACACATAACAGATCTCTACCAATTCAGATCTAGAATAAGAACATACACACATTGACAAAGTGACACAGTTATTTCTGGACAAATAGTCCCCGAAAAAACCCAAGGTGGGAAAACCGATCTCTGGCTGCTGGAGGGTTCTATTATTAAGAATATTTCTAAATACACAAATATGGGTTCTAGATCTGGAAAACCCGACAGAGATAACACTAGATCTACAGCTCACTGGCTGATCTAGGGCCAAAATAATGACTGATCCACACCCTCAAACGGGATTTACAGAACTCAGCCAAGATTAGGGCCTAGAAACCACAGCGCTGCCCCTGAAAGGCTCTGCGTTAGCCTCTGAAGCCCCTGAAAGCCTCTGCATCAGCCTTGGATGGCCTCCAAACCCTCAGCGCTGCTCCGAAAGGGACTGCGTTACCCCAGAATGGGTGACGCAGTCACTACGCTGCCCCTAAGGGTCTCTGCGTAACCCCTGAAGGGTTTCCAGAAAATTAAGTTGTCCTTGTTGTTGCTGAAACAGCTGCCTTCCTCTGCGCTGTCCTTGAGCTGATCTCTGCCCCTTGTGTATTCTAGACCCTGGGATCAGATCATCCCCTTGGTCTAAATTCCCCTCTCTACAGCAGAAACACTTCTGAGTATTCTTAGCAAACCCTGCCCTAGAATCTCAGCTTAGCTTCAGTGCTCTTCCTTTGTGTGTCTTTACAAATGACCCCAAGCCTGTCCTTTATACTTTTCGCGTTGACAAATCAACGACCATGATCAAATCTTGAATCAATGGTTGTGATTAAAAGAAAGCTTGATCTGTGTGACTTAAGACAATTTCATCACATGTTTGATTAAATTCACTTTAATTATTTAAGTTCCCTAAGTTTTAACTTAGGAAATACACTTAAAATAATTAATTAATTTAATATCTCCTAAACCAGGTGAAATTTCTCAAATCCATTTATGGGTCTTGTAAATCAGGTGAACTCTAGTCCCTCCACAAAGTTGGGAGCTAGAGCACAACTGATGCTACCCTAAATACACAAAATCTCAACAGTTGATTTATGGTAGCATCGGATGTGCTATAGCCTTGTAATTTTGTATATAGGCTAAGACACATGTATTCCATAATACCTAGAAAGGATTTTGGAAAATTCCACTTAGAGATGGTTTAATTAAACTAATTAATCATTTTTTAATGCTTTCCTAAGTCTAAGCTTAGGGAAACTGATTAATTAAAGGGTATTAATTAAACTAAGTGTGAATCTTCTAGATAAAGTCATGGATCAACTCCCAGTTAATCGTAGCCCTTGACTAGGTTTTAATCTTGGTCGTTGAAGGGTCAACGAAAGATTATAAGGAGGGTGAGGGGCCTATGGAAAACACATTGAGCATTTGTCATTTTCGAGCTTGTGAGAGAGACACAACTTTTGATCAAGATCGAATCACTAGGGCAGGTTTGGCTAAGTGATTTCGATCTAGTGATCAGTTTCAGTGATCTAGTGGGCAGATGCAGTAACTGGTCAGGAGGACCAGGAGTACATTTCAGAGAGAGAAGCAGCGCAATCATCTGGAGGGGTGACGCATTCCTTGAAGGGGATCACGCAGAAGTGACACAGTGCCTTCTAGATTCAATCTGGAGATAGCTGGAAGCTAGGGTTTCTGAGCCAGGAAGGCCAAAACTCAATTCCAAATCACCTTGATCGTTGCAGAGGAGGAGGTTACATAGTTCCTTAGCTTCCCCACGCAGGCTTATGCAGTAGTAGCGTAGGCATCACGCAGAGGCAAAGAGGAGCTTCACCAACGCTGCTCCGGATCAGCCGGGGAGTTGCAGAGTGAGGTATATCTCACATTTCTTCTGTTGTTGAGATTTTCTCTGAAGGGTGAGCCGGATATTGGCACCCTAGTTGTACTCAAGATTCTGCTGCTTAATAGTAAAAAACCCTCAGATCTACTGCAATGGTTTTCCCAAGTTGGGTTTTTCCGGGGACTTAGTCCAAAAATAACTGTCAAATGTGGATGTTTTTCATAGTATTTTGTTCAGTTTGTTTCAGCACTTAGATTTATTCCGCAGCATTATTTGTGTAGACTGCTTCAGTAATTACTTCAATATTTCACTGTAATGAAATAATTATGGAAAATAATAGGAGAAGTAATTCAGATTTGTTGCAGTAGGAATCCAGATTTAGGATTTTTTACACGGAGCTCCCAGAGCTCATCATCCAACAGGACCCTCAACATAGGGTCATTTCACGATTCCAAGATTCTCATGGAAGGTTAGGAACTTGACCTTCAGGCTTCACCAAGGGCTTTGTGAGAATATCCGCAACCTGTTCATCAGTTCCTATATGATCGACCCTTGGATTGATTGATCGTGGAACACAAGATTCTCGGACAAACGAACCCCACTCTGGTTATCACAAAGGATAACGACGGTATCTAGCACATGCCCGAACAACTCACTGAAGAGCTTTCGCAACCAAACAACTTCACAATAGGCCATACACGCTGCAATGTATTAAGCCTCAGCGATGCTCAAAGCCACCAACTTCTGCTTCCTGCTCGAAGCAGAATCAAGTGTGAAGCAGCATCTAGATGTGCTCTTGCGATCCACCACACTGCCAGCCCCATCGGCATCAGTATATACACGGAGTCTCAAACTCCCGGCAGTGTATCTCAGCCCATGGTTTATCGTTCCCCAGAGATATCTCAAGAGTTTCTTGGCACCAACCCAGTGAATGTTATGACGATCAACCATGTGTTGACTCAAAGTGTTCACTGCAAAACATACGTTTGGACGGATGTTCACTAAGAACATCAGGGCCCCTACAAGTTGTCGATACTCGATAGGATTTGTTAACACGGGCCCAACAGCATTTCCACTCAACTTCTTAAAGTTGAGCTCCATCGGTGTCGACACAGACTTACAGTCCACCATATCAAAACTTTCTAACAGCTTCACAATGTATTTTCCTTGAGAGAGGAAAATCTCGCCAAGTCTCTGCCAGACCTCCAAGCCTAGGAAGCAATGCATCAGTCCTAGGTATTTCATCTCGAACTCGGAAGCAAGCTCCCTCTTACACTGATGAATGAGAGGGTCAGCACCTATCAGGAAGAGATCGTCCACATAGAGAACCAGAATGAGAGGCTTTACTCTATCAACCTTGAAGTAAAGGTTCGGATCAGCATTACTTCGAGTGAAGCCCAGCTTCATCAAGTAGCTATCTATCCTCTCATACCAGGCCCTAGGGGCTTGCTTCAACCCATAAAGGGCTTTTTTCAATCTGCATACATGAGAGTCTCTATCCTGGACTTCGAACCCCAGAGGTTGCTCCACATACACCTTTTCCTTTATCGAACCATGCAAAAAAGCGATCTTCACATCTATCTGATGAAGACTCCATCCTTGCGTAGCAACAAGGGCAATAATAGATCAGATGGTGGTATAGTCGACCACAGGTGAAAATATATCATCATAGTCTATGCCTTCTTTTTGAGAGAAGCCTCGGGCAACGAATCTTGCCTTAAACTTTTCAGCACTACCATCAGATCCATGCTTGATCTTATAGAGCCATTTCGAGGTGACAACAGCTTTGTCCTCGGATCTCGGAACCACATCCCGGACATCATTCTTCATAATGGACTCGTACTCTTCGTGCATAGCATCCTTCCAGACTTGATGCTTTACGGCTTCTTCAAATGATCCAGGCTCAGATTGAACGATTGTACTCATGGCTGCTAGATACCCTTGGTATCTATTCGGCTTCTTTCTTTCACAGAATGTCCCCCTTAGGGCCATATGTCTCTCGGCATCCTCGAGAGTATCCCTAAGCCATGAGGGTCTTCTCTTCATTGACGGAGGTGGATCAATAGGGTCCATCGGTCCTTCAACATTGGGCATCATCTCATCCTTCAGCTCTTCCTGCTTTCCTGATCTTACATCATGGTCTTCCTCGGAGCTCGGAAGATTTATCACTTTCCTGAGGGAATCGTCTTCATCGAAGGTGACATTGTGACATATCTCCACTTCTCTTTCGGCACAACCTTGACATACACCTTCATGATCATTTTTAAATTCGGGCATCCCTGTCACCACCTTCCTTGCTTCGGGAAGGGCTTTGTAAATCTCCGGTGCCATAATTCGGTTTGACGAATTGTATCACATGTCATAGCCCCCAATGGACTTCCTCCAACCTGGTAGAGTGTATCAACTCTAAAACCAATAGTAAGAGCTTCCTTGAAATTCTTCTTCCAGATGCGTACCTTTCCATTTATGAATGCCACCTTGAAACCTTTGTCTTCCATGGCCGAAATAGACATAAGGTTCTTCTTCAAATCAAGTACATACAATACATCTTGCAAACGGAGGACTTGACCTTGAGATAAATGGAGGGTCACAGTCCTTGACACTTTCACGGAATAGGTGGCATTATCTCCAAGGATAATTTTTAGATTAGTATCCTTCTCAATCAAATCAGAGAGAGCTTATTTAAACCCAGTGAGGTGCCTTGAAGCACCACTATCAATCAACCAGACATCTAAGGTGTCGGGTGGAGATGCAACAAAGAGGGCAGATACAAGAATGAATTCATTTCTTTCATTATCAACAACATTAGATTCTTCATACCTGGAATTTCTTGACCTTTTGAAAGCTGCCCATTTCCATTGCGACTAGAGGGAGCCTTCCTCTTTCCTTTTAACTTGTTGTTCCTTTGATTTCCATTCCCCCTGTTGTTGTTGTTGTCATCATCCCCAGGAGAATCCCTTCTATTAGGGCATTCTCTAGCATAGTGGCCAAACTTGTTACATGTGTAACATCGTCCTTTCTTCCCTTTGGCCCCTGCTCTTCCATGCTTCCTCGGACCACCATTGTTCTTCTTCTTAGCATGAGCAGTGAAGGCAGCATTACCTTCATTTTCATATTCCATCATTCTTGTCTCCTCTTGAGTGCATCTTGATAATACTTCATCAAAATCAGGAATCACATTATTATTGAGAATGGTAGTAATGAATACATGCCATTCAAAGGGGAGACCTCCAAATGCAATGAGAACCATTTCTCAATCAATTATTGTTTCCCCAATGGCGAGAAGGTTATTCCTGATTTCGATCAACTTCAGAAAATAGGATTGGATGGATTCATCCTTGCCTTTCTTGAGATTATTCAACTGGTTCTTAAAGAAAAGAGCTTGATTTGCATTGTTAGCCCTGAACATATTGACCAACTTATCATACATCTCCTTAGATGTGCCCAACTCAGAGATGTAAGCAACCAAAATTTTGTGGATGGAATCCCGGATAATCAGCTTAGCTTTGATTTCCCCTTTTCTATACTTCGTCTTTGTGGCAGCAAGTGCAGGTGATGGAGGCTCTTGGATTTTACCCTACACATAGTCCATGACCTCTTGATCTTCCAAGACCAAGTCCAAAGACATCTTCCAAGCATGATAGTCAGACTTGCTAGTCAACTTATCATCAGCTTTGAAGCCATTATAATTTGAGGTACCCATGGGTCCTTGACAAATGCTACTTCTTCGGTGATTGCTCTTAACACAAACTTGGGCTTTGTCTTCACCTTAGCTCTGATACGATGTAAATTTTCGAAGATGTTCTATGCCTGAAGCAACTTTACTTTAAACCCGATACCAAATAGCAATCACATAAACATGAAAGTAAAATACTGATAGAACATACCAATAGATCGACGGAAGACAAGCCAAGAATACACTTAACTTGATCAGCAAAATATATATGTTGTGGTGCGTTACGGCGGTCAACGGGATGCTTCAACCAACAAAGTCTCCTCACAGTCAACCAACCAGAAGTGTCACACAACCCTCAAGACAGCTCCACAAAAGTCAACCCAAAGTCAACGAAAGTCAACGTTGTCCAGTTAACGGTCAACGCAAAATAGCGCAAAAAGTCAACGCAATAGGTCAATGTCTAGCCTCGGTTTTTGTGCCAAAAAATGCGAACTACAGAAATCGAAATTTTGGTGGAGTTTGAGGTCAAATGGACCAAGCGTTGACCAAAGTCAATGCTGGTCAAACCTGTGCTGAAACCCTAGACAGATCCGTACAAAAACACTAGTTGTTGTTTCACACATGTGAGAAGAGAAGCCTCCAAATGATGATCGAACCAATCAGACACAAGAGAGAAGTGTAGGATGAGTGGATTATGAAATGAACTCCAAGATTGTCCATTATATATCCATCTGTGAGGGTGTGTGACACATCTATTGGGGCTCCAAGCCTACATTACAATTTTGGCCAACCTTGCACATAAGTGGAATAAATTCAAAATAAATGTTCTACTCATCCAATCAAGATGACCTTTAGATCAATATTGCACCTCTTCGAAAGAGGAATCCAATAAAAATATTGGCATCATCATCTGAGCAGTACAAGATAGAGTTTGGACCTAGTTGCCCAAAATTAACACAATTCAACCCAAAAAAGGGAGGTGGAATGGAAGCTTATAATGTAAGATGGAAAGTGGTAAGTATGGAGTAGGGAAAGATGAGGCCAACGCTATCTCAATCATAGCTTCCCAAGTAGTGTCCCTCCTATACCCGTTGGGCCATTAGGGGAGGTCCCACTAGACTAGGATTGAAAATTAACCCCCCATATAAGGTAAGGGAACAATATCATGGCCAAGGCCCTTCTTTCTTCCAAGTTACCCGTAATTCATGTTAAAATGCCCAAATACAAACAAGCATAAGCATCGAATTGCAAAATGAATAAAGTACCATTTGATTAGAAGCCCACCTTCCAATATTTGTTCTCGGAAAATAAGCGAGGATACATATGATTGATTCAGGTGGCAAAGATATGAATTCCATGTCACGTTGGCTACTAGGGGCTCTCAAGGGATGTTGCTTGTCAGCTAGAAGAGATCAACAGGATAAATGTTTCTCCTGGGGGTCACCCAATTTTAGTGGGTAATAGGCCCAATGTGAGATTAAGTCATCGACCATTGATCTTGAGATAGTGAGACTAAATCTCAACCATTGAGAACTAGGGTTAGGGATTTTGGTCATGGAAGAGAAATAAAAGGAGATAGGGAGAGTGAAGAGGCACACTATTCTTCATGAGATTTGAAGAAGAGGAGAAAGAGAGCTAAGGGGAGAAGTTCAGCAAAAGGAGTTAAGCTAAAGAGAAAGAGAGAGCAGTACATATAGCAGCTGAGAGAGAGCACGAATCTCTAGGAGCAACATGAAAATAAAGGGTTGGCATAGCACAATTATTGTGCAGGTCATGCAGTAGTAGGCACAGTTTTCAAGGGATGACTGGGCACGAATTTCGAGGGTTGTACAGCAGAAATTTCTAAGCAGTTGGGCACAATTTCCAAGGCAGCTTGGACACAGAAATTTAGTAGTTATCGCAGCACAATATTTTGGGAAATTTGGGCACAATTTCCAAGGGAGGTAAGTTGTATTTATTGTTGATTTGACTACTGTAAAATTTCTTTGAGAAATAAAATTACTCCTCTCTCTTAATGGTTTTCCCTTGGAAGTTTTTCCAAGGTCATTTGACCAAAAACACCTTTGTTAAATTTGAAAGTTTTTTATGTTCTTCTAAAAAAAAGTGAGTAGAGTAGGTTCATGTGTTTTAAGTTTGAAAATATTCATGTTTATGATAGTTGCATGAAATTTGTTGGGTCGGGCAATAAACTTTATGTGACTTCATGAACTTGAAATCGAGTTGGGCCTAAACTCAGTTTTTTTACACACTTATAAGGATATTCTAATGAGAGGGCTCCAAGTGATATAAGTAGGCTAAGGAAAGATACCTTAATGATGGAATAGGCTCTAATCTTCTCTATAAAGGAGAAAGTATACTAATGCTAGACTAGACAAGGACGACTACAAGCTACGGCTCATGGATATTGAATGATGGAGTACCTAGACATGTAGAAGTTAGAGAAAGGGTTTACTTAATGATTAAATCAACAAAACAACCAGATAAACCCTCAAATAGGCTTCAAGTTGAAGCTTGGCTAGGCTTTAGGGTTTCTAGGCCACAAAATTATATGGGAAAGATAACGTCAGCCCTATTTGGGGAGGATTCACCATAACAAATGCTAGATTATGTGCTTAATACGTTTAAGGAGGAAAGCCCTAGATTTTCATCCACAAACATCCAACCAAAATAACCCTACAAGCAAATTGGCCCTAGAAAAACCCTAGCGGCTTGCCTTAAAAAACCTAAGAGAGATAAGGAAAGGGAAAATATTTTGCTTTTAAGAATTTTTTATCAAGACAAACTTGGCTAGTGCCTATTCTAACTTGGGCAAATGGAGTTTCAAGGATAATTCTTGAAGGAAGATAAAAATCATTTGGAGTAAGGGGGGGGAGATAATTTTCCACTTGTAAAATCCTAACTATCTTTTTTGTGAGGGGATAAATTAAATATAGAAGATGCACCCTAGAAGTTCTTCTATAGGTTTCAAGGAAGAATAATTTTAACATGCAAAAATTTACCAAGATCTCCAATAAATAATAAGCATTTAGTCATGCAACATTTAGAAACCTTGTCAATAATTCAGTGACATGCAAAATATGAAAAAATCAGCAAAAAACTTACAATTTCTTCCAAGAAAAGACTTATTTTGATCCCAAAAAGAGGTCTCCAAAGAAAAAAAGTCAATCTCCAACAATAAGATGCTCCACAAAAATCACATTTTTACCAAGTATAGTAGACAAGGCAATTCACACTCTCTCTCTAGGGAGGCTAAATTCACATGTGTGATGATGTCTAAATGAAGTGGAGGGATCCTCTGTTTATATGAGGTCTATCCCTTCACTTTTACAAAAATATTATTCTACAAGCCCTAAAACAAGTTTGAATGTGTTTTACAAGACAAGGGGTTACAAGCAAACCTTTAGCTCAAATCAATAAAATAATTGTTGATTTTTGTAGCATCGGATGTGCTCTAGCCTCAAGATTTTGCTTAGAGGCTAAGACACATGCATTCCACAATACCCGGAAAGCGTTTTGAGAAATTCCACCTAGAAAGGATTTAATTAAAATAATTAATCATTTTTAATGTACTCCTAAGTCTAAACTTAGGAAATGTGATTAATTAAAGTGTATTAATTAGATTGGGTATGAATCTTCTAGATAAAGACACAGATCAACTCCCAGTTAATCCTAGCCTTTGATTATGTTTTAATCTTGGTCGTTGATATGTCAACGAGAGATTATAAGGAGCTTGATGGGCATTTGGAAAACACATCGAGTAAGAGATCAAGAGGTCAATTTCTCAAGAGAGCAACGCAGCAGTTGCCGGAGGAAGATCACAGTGATTTCTTGCAGTTAGGGGCAGAGATAGTTTGCAGGTGGAAGTATTCCTGATCCGGTGAATACATTGCAGAGGAGGCAAAGAGAGGTGTAAAAGAAGCAGCGCAGAGCCACACAGTGGTAGTGGAGAGCTTCAGAGGGAGTCCAAGTATTTGTTGAGCAGTTGAGATCCAGTACTAGAAGTCGAGGTGTGAGACCGGGAGGTCAGAGGATCGAGTTTCCAGCCAGCGAAAGATCAGCGAGGAGGTGTGACACAGTCCTAGCAACAGTGGCACAGTAACTATGTAGGTGTGACATAGAGTTGCGTAGAGACTACGCAGAGGGCTCATCTCCAATCAAATCAGTACCGGATCTTCCCTTACAAGTGTGAGGTTATCTCACTATCTTTTTCGCCAGTTGATTCTCTGTATCGAATTGCCAGTTGGGCATCCACAGGTTTCTATTCAGAAACTACTACATAATAATTAAAACCCTAAGTTGTTGCATCAGTTTTCCCGCATTAGGTTTTTCCGGGGACAATGTCCAAAAACAATGGTGTATATGTGTGTATTTATTTCTTTCTTGCTCAGTACTTGTTTCCACAGTATTTTTTATGTTGTGAAAATTGCAGTTGTATTTATTTCGATGTTTACTGTGTAACACCGTAAATAACTTGTAGAATTAACAAGTAGAATAAATAATATCAGATTGTTGCAGTAGGGATTCCACTTGTGGAATTTTCACATGGTATCAGAGCGCAGGTGAAGCAGGAGAGCAAAGCAGGAAGAGCCCAGCGCTGAGCAGAAGGAATTCAAAGCACTGCGTAAGAAGCAGATCGAACCCCACAAGGGTTGTGCAGTCCATTAGCCAGAAGGCTTATTTTCATGGAAAATACCTCTCTGAGTGAGTCGATGGAGAGTAAATTTCCGGATCGAGATCTTGTCAGCGACAGACAGAGCAGCGCAAAGCAGATCTTCAGCTGGGACAAAAAATTTTGTAGTAGTTTCCTGGGAAAGAAAAGCGTCAGAAGAGGAAAGAAGGGCACATACTGAGGGAATTTATTCCTCGGAGAATTCCTAGCCAAGGAATTCAATATCTCACTGCAGAGCAGAAGTAGCCATGAGCAGATCTACTTATTCCAGCAGGGAGTGCGTAGACCCAATCAGTAGTTGCGCTGAGGAGAGACGAGGCAGTTCAATATTTAGTTTGGTGAGATGGCATCAGTTGGGTTGCGAGATCAAGATCGGTTGGAGGGTGCCTCCAACTATGTTATCTAGAAGGCAAGGGCTTCTTTCCTTCTACACGAGCATGATCTCAAAACTTATATCACTAATGTGGTAGCTGAGCCCACAAATGCAAATCAACTTAAGGCCTGCAAGAAGGAGATGGCGAAGGCCAAGAGGCTGATCCTCGACGAAGTGAGAGATCACATTGTATCTCACATAGCAGGCAAAGACACAGCCAAAGAGATGTGGGATGCATTGACCACGTTATATCAGGGGTCTTCCGAGCAGCGGAAGATGTACTTGGAGGAGAAGATGAGATGCACGAGGATGCAGAAGGGGGAGCGCATAGACCCCTTCTTGGCGAAACTTCAGGATACCCGAGATTAAATGGCTACTGTGGGAGCAGCACCTCAAGGTACTAAGTTTGTACGGTTGGCCCTTAACAACGTTTTCGAGGAGTGGCAAGTCTTTGTCCAGAGTATCCTGGGCAAAGAGAAGTTGCCTGATTGGGAAAGACTTTGGGTTGATCTACAACAAGAGGAGATGAGGCATGATTTGGTGAAGAGCACCATAAGTGGCAACAAAAGTAGTGGGGTGAAGATCAAGAAGGAAGAGGGAAATGTAGCCCTCGCATCGAAGGGACAGCACGAGCAGCGTAGGCAGAAGAAGGACATTTCGAAGATCAAGTGTTTCCGATGTGGTGATATGGTCCACTTCAGTTCTCAGTGTCCTCTTCGAAAGAAGGACAAGGAGAAGGAGCAGGATCAACAAGGCTACTACCGCGGAGATCAATAGGCTGGAGTTTTCCATGGTTTCCCATATACCTCTAGGGGAGAAGTGGGGTGATATGGTTTTGTAGCCTCAAAGAACTACAAGATGGGAAGGATCCTTGAGGAGTCCACCTCTTGGATCAATTCCTTGCTACGGGAGCACATAGCAGCAGTAGCAGGATGGACCAGTGACAGATGGTGCAGTCAGGCACCAGAGTGACAAATGTAGTGGTTAGCAGCGTTAGGAGTTGAACAGCGCAGAGCAGAGTTAGCAGCAGTGCAGTTGGCACAGTGCAAAGTCAGCGACAACGCAGAGGCTTCAGTGACAGCGCAGAGGCTAGCAGCAGTTAGAACTCGGTGGACAAATGCAGCAATCTGAACACAGTTGGTTCAGTTGATGGACATCTCTCATTTGCAGCAGCAGCAGATGACAGGGAGTTGCAGAGGTTGCAGTGGCAGCAGCAGCAAAGTTGCAGTGCAAAAGCAGTGGTTGACAATAGCATGCAGAGTCAGCAGCAGCACAGATACATCGCAGAGAGAGCTACACAGTAGTTGGTGGGCAGCAGCAGCGCAGCTGGGATGGTTCAGAAGTCAAAGTGATGCTTCAGGAGGTTGCAACACTTGAGCACATTCCTCACTAAGAGGGAATGTTGATTTTTGTAGCATCGGATGTTCTCTAGCCTCAAGATTTTGCAAAGAGGCTAAGACACATGCATTCCACAATACCCAGAAAGCATTTTGGGTAATTCCACCCGAAAAGGATTTAATTAAAATAATTCATCATTTTTAATGTATTCCTAAGTCTAAACTTAGGAAATGTGATTAATTAAAGTGTATTAATTATATTGGGTGTGAATCTTCTAGATAAAGACACAGATCAACTCCCAGTCAATCTTAGCCTTTGATTATGTTTTAATCTTGGTCGTTGATATGTCAACGAGAGATTATAAGAAGGAGCTTGATGGGCATTTGGAAAACACATTGAGTAAGAGATCAAGAGATAGATTTCTCAAGAGAGCAGCGCAGCAGTTGCCGGATTAAGATCAAAGTGATTTCTTGCAGTGAGGGGCAGAGATAGTTTGTCGGTGGAAGTATTCCTGATCCGGTGAATACATTGCAAAGAAGGCAGAGAGAGGTGCAGAAGAAGCAGCGCAAAGCCACGCCAGGCAGCATAGAGCCATGTCGTGGCAGCGCAAAGCCACGCCAGGCAGCATAGAGCCATGTCGTGGCAGCGCAGAGCTTCAGAGGGAGCCCAAAGATTTGCTAAGGAACAGTTGAGATCCAGTACCGGAAGTCGGGGTGTGAGAAGGTCAGAGGATTGAGTTTCCAGCCAACAAAGGATCAGCTAGGAGGTGTAACGCAGTCCCAGCAACAGTGATGCAGAGTTGCGCAAAGACTATGCAGAGGGCTCATCTCCAGTCAGATCAGTACCGAATCTTCTCGTACCAATGTGAGGTTATATCACTATCTTTTTCGCCAATTGATTCTTTGTATCGGTTTGTGAGTTGGGCATCCAAAGATTTGTATTCAAAAACTACTACATAATAATTAAAACCCTCAGCTGCTGCATCGGTTTTCTCGCACTGGGTTTTTCCAAGGACATTGTCTAAAAACAACGGTGTATATGTGTGTGTTTATTTCTTTCCTGCTCAGTACTTTTTTCCACAGTATTTTTTATGTTGTGAAGGTTGCAATTGTATTTATTTCTATGTTTACTGTGCAACACCATATATAACTTGTAGAATTAACAAGTAGAAGAAATAACATCAGAATGCTGCAGTAGGGATTCCAATTGTGGAATTTTCACAATAATGCCATAAAAGCCCACATGTGTGGCTCGATGTCCTCCAAAAGCATGACATCATGCCATTTTTGGGCCATAAATGCTACAAAAAGGTGTGGGATGGGCTAATGAGATGTCCCATCATCATAATCAACTCCAAGTCTTGAGGGGAGACCTCAAGAAGTTCCTCAAAATGCCTCCATGTCCAAAAACCATGCTTTGGGTGCCCTACATCACCCTCTCAAGCGCTAGATGGGTGACATGGCACTATCTCTCTCCAACATTGGGGCTCCACAGGTGAGTACAAATACTCCCCTATCATCCTAGGGATGACCACCATCATCTGGACTCCGGATAAAGCAACACCCATCAAACAGTGTCAAGGCCAGCCTTGGGGGCGTCCCGGGTTCACTAGGTACAACATAAAGTAAATCCAACACCAAGTGAAAGGAGCTCAACCTTTCAGCATTTAGGGGTACTTCAAGGCATCAATCATCATCTAGAATCATCAAAGTTCCCAACACTCTTCTCTAGAGGGGCAATGTTGCATCTACAAGGTCGTCACTGCTCTCTAGAAAGTGCAAAACAACCTAGGTATGCTATGTTATGTAGTGATGTAATGTACCCGCAAAGGCCTCTACTATTGTCTGAAGAACCACCTGGAAAAACCATCTCAAGATCAAGTGAAATCCACCAACCATTATGGATAATGACCATATATGCATCATAGTGGACCATACTTAACTATTAAGTCACTTAACACGAGGATATGGGACACAAAGGACACGAAAATATGAGTATCTGATGCCTGACACGGTGACCCCCCAGATCATGACACGGAGGACACATTATATATTGTATTTTAAAAAATATATATATATGTATTAAAAAATATAAAAAATTAGTGAATTGCCCATAAAATATGAAATATATAAAATATTCACATGATGATGAAACAAATTCAGTCAAACAAATAATGCATATATCCAAAATAGCATCGAGTGTAATGCAATCCATCTTTGAACCAAAAATACATCAACAAAGATTCCCTAAATGGCCCATATGTCCAAAAACATCATGCTACAACAAATTACTAGTACTATATATCATCAAAATCATTTCCTATATTGGGATCCTCATCATCCATACACCCTCTGAGCATTAAAATAAGATAGAAAAAGCTTAACATGTCAAATCAAGAATTTGTTTGAGTGACGGGCGCATTTTAACTAGGGTCATCATAGAGGAGTTCAAAAATCAATGCCACCAACATCGAGGTACATAGAGGGCTTGATCTTCTTAATTAAATGCTAGTTCCATACATGACAAACCCCAATGGAAACGTTGTAATCCCCCCAATCCTAAAATCCTAAAAACTATTAAGTCTGCTAGATTTTGAGTGGGATCTAAACTTCTAATTTCTTCATATGAAATCGAATGAGGTTGAAACCACTCTCAAACATCTTGAGTTAATTGATGGTAATGTTAAAAATTTAAGTAAAAGGATGAAAATGAAAGATAAAGAAAAATGTCTCTTTTACTTCAAGAATTTAGCATTACCATTAATAACACAAGTAGGTCCTAAACAACTCTACTTCCCAACACTTGGAATCCCTTCTAACATTGCTTAATTGCCCTTAGTTGCACTCCAAAACCTTTGAGAGCTCCAAAACTATGATTTAATTGTGTGAGAATGAGGCAATAAATCGATTTCAGGAATTTTTTTCACAGGATACGTGTACAAATTTTGGGACACCAATAGGTCTCCTGTCTGACACCAATCAAACTCATGTCGGACATCTGTCACCCACCTGTCGTGTCTGACATGAAGGATTCGAGACACGGGAGGGGGGGGGGGCGTTTCAGGTGACATAACTTAATTGTTAAGGGCGTAATAACACTTCAAACTAAAATCACCTTCAAATATCCAACTAGACCAAGTCCCATAAAAGTGTTCCTTGTTTGTCCTTGTTTAAGCAAAATTTAATCTAAATTTACCAACTTATTGCAAATACTTTCTTGGAAATCCCGTTTGAAGTCGACTCTGACTGTTGTAGCTCCCAATCTGCTCCTGCTACCATACTGTTGAGATTTTGCGTATTTGGGGTAGCATCAATTGCGCTCTAGGTCCCAAATTTTGAGGAAGGACTAGAGTTCACCTGATCTACAAGACCCAGAAATGGATTTGGGAAATTTCATCTGGTTTAGGAGATATTAAATTAATTAATTATTTTAATGTATTTCCTAAGTTAAAACTTAGGAAAATAAAATAATTAAAGTGAATTTAATTAAACATATGATGAAATTGTCTTAAGTCACACGGATCAAGCTTTCTTTTAATCTTAGCCATTGATTAAAGATTTAATCTTGGCCGTTGATTTGTCAACGAGAAAAGTATAAAGGAAAGGCTTGGGGTCATTTGTAACACACACAGAGGCAGAGCACTGAAGCTAAGCTGAGATTCCAGGGCGGAGTTGCTAAGAATTCTCAAGTGTTTCACTTGCAGAGAGGGGAATTTAGACCAAGGGGATAATCTGATCCCGGGGTCTAGAATACACAAGAAGCAGAGAAGAGATTAGGAAAGACAGCGCAGAGCAAGGCAGCAGCAGCAGCAGCAAGGACAGTGTGATTTTCAAGAAGCCCTTCAAGGGTTACGCAGAGACCCTTAGGGACAACGTAGTGACTGTGTCACCCAGTCTGGGGTAACGCAGTCCCTTCCAGTGACAGCGCTGAGCATTTGGAGGCTAGCCGAGGATGGCGCAGTGTCTTTCAGGGGCAGATCTGGGATATCTAGGCCTAGATCTGGCTTAGTTTTGTAAATCCCGTTTGAGGGTGTGGATCAGTCAATATTGTTGGTCTTAGATCAGCCAGGTGCTGCAGATCTAGAGTTTTCTTTGTAGGGTTTTCCAAATCTGGAACCCTGAGTTGTGTATTCAGAAAATATTCTTAATAATAGAACCCTCCAGCAACCAGAGACCGGTTTTCCCACCTTGGGTTTTTCCGGGGACAATTTGTCCAGAAATAACTGTCACTTTGTCTATGTGTGCATGTGCTTATTCTAGATCTAAATTGGTAGAGATTTGTTATGTGTTTTGCTTTGATGTTGACTTGAATTTATTCAGTTGATAACTTGTATAAGTAGGAGAAGCTTAACCGGATTAACAGAAATAATTTCTGCATAAGAATTAAGATTCAGAAATTTCTACATGGTATTGGAAGGGCGACGTTGTCCAGCGCTGTGTCCTAGCAAGCCCACGCAATTACTGCGCAAAGGCAGCTCAGAAACAGTGTTGGTTGGGTTTGAAGCTAGCCAATGTGATTCAGATCTGACTTTGTCAGATCCAGAAAAAGTCCACAGAAAATTTGCAAAAATTCAGAAGAGCTGGTGGGGTTAAACTTCTGAAGTTTTCAGATTTTTAACCTTAGCACAAGTGGCAAAGTTTGGGAAGAGATCAGCTTCTCATAGAGTTTCTTGCCCAAAGAAACTAGTAGTTTGGTCAGAGGATCAAAGAAGAAGTTGAATCATAGTTGATTTGGTAGATTTCCAAGGAGGATAATCAAGTGTCAGAGGGAGCAGAGGGTGCCTAGTTCGTAAAGGACCCTAGATCCAGATCTCTAGTATAGAGAGGAGGAGTTTCGACACATTCTGAGCATATGGCTCCTCATGGACTGTGTGATCAGGATAGGCTAGAGGGCCTCTCAAAATTTTCGGTGTCGAAAGCAAGAATCCTGATTGTCATTGAGGCATACGGTCTAAGAGACCATGCAGAGCAGACTCCGGCCACACCCCATTGCATGCGATCTCCTACGAAAGACGAGAAGCCAAGTAGTACAACTACGATAATGAATGATTTACAGACCATATTGTGCCACACATAGCTGAGAAGAGGACAACTAATGAGATGTGGAAGGCCTTGACTTCCCCATATGAGGGAAAATTAGTCCAAAGAAAGATGTTGTTGGAGGCCCAAATGGGGTCATTCATGATAACCATGGGAGAAGACATCGAGCATTTCATCTTCAGATTGTAGTCAATCAGGGATCAGCTGACTGCAACGAGTGCAACCGTAGATGATGCAGTGATAGTCAAGACTTCTCTCAATGCAGTCACGAATAAGTCACGAATAAGTGGGAAACCTTTGTCCAAAGTATCTTGGGCAAAGCGGACCTCCCAGATTGGGACATCTTGTGGTCAATCCTGCGGCAAGAAGAACTACGAAGGTTCAACAAGAAGCAGCACAACCCTGCGTTGAGCAAAGTAAAGAAGGAAGAGGAGGAAGATGCAACCTTGGCATCAAACAAGCAGCCGAAGAACAAGGATCTTTCTAAGATCAAGTGCTTCCAGTGTAGCGAAATGGGACATTTTGCCAGCCATTGTCCAGAAAAGAAAAAGGACAAGGAAGCATCTTCTTCCAAAGCAGCGGTGGCAGATGATGCACTCCGGAGATGATGTGGCCATGAGTGCTCATGAACCACGGAGGTGGGGTGACATGGACATGTAGAGGAGCTACATGTAAGTAAGGCGGGATCCTTGAGCAGCTCATCTCTCGATCAACAAGTGAGCTAATGGCACTGCTAAGACGTAGTGGGACAAGTGAGCAAAGGTGCAGAGATCGCGTATGAGGCATGTTTGGTGCGTATCTCGGACGCCAAGGAGTAAACAGAGAGCGCAGCACAGTAGGTCGATGTGACTTCGCAACGCAAGGTAGTACCGTTTACGCAATGCAGAGCTGCAGCCAGCCGCAGTAGAGCCGTAGGAAAAGCATAATACACAGTTAGCCTTCAGATAGATTTCAAAGACAAGGAGCCGATGACTTTAGTGCAGTAGGGAGTCTGGACACAGCAGCCGTAGTTGTGCATCGTTCTTTAGATGCCAGCACAGATCTGTAACCTATGGAGCTTCAGTGATGAGGATGCAGCCCATCTGACTTGTCTGTCAAAGATTGGGCAGGAGATTCAGTTGTTTCTCTCAAACAACTGAAGTTGCAGCAGATCAGCGTGGTAATAAGCATGAGCAAAGATGTGATGTGCAAAGATATCGAGAGGGAGCCGCAAGATGGTTGCGTATAAGGTAGTCATGAGCAAGCAAGATAGAATGACAACACCGGGCAGTAGAGCTTGGAGTGGCAGGAGGCCAAGCTTCATCAGCACAGAACCAGTGCTCAAAATCATGTAATGCATAAGTGTGATGTATTGCTAGAGCACACCCTTGATGCTAAGAGGGAGTGTTGAGATCTTGTGTATTTGGGGTAGCATGAGTTGTGCTCAAGGTCCCAAATTTTGAGGAAGGACTAGAGTTCACCTGATCTACAAGACCCAGAAATGGATTTGGGAAATTTCATCTGGTTTAGGAGATATTAAATTAATTAATTATTTTAATGTATTTCCTAAGTTAAAACTTAAGAAAATAAAATAATTAAAGTGAATTTAATTAAACATGTGATGAAATTGTCTTAAGTCACACGGATCAAGCTTTCTTTTAATCTTAGCCATTGATTAAAGATTTAATCTTGGTCGTGGATTTGTCAACGAAAAAACTATAAAGGAAAGGCTTGGGGTCATTTGTAACACACACAGAGGCAGAGCACTGAAGCTAAGCTGAGATTCTAGGGCGGGGTTGCTAAGAATTCTCAGAAGTGTTTCAATTGCAGAGAGGGGAATTTAGACCAAGGGGATGATCTGATCCCGGGGTCTAGAATACACAAGAGACAGAGAAGAGATCAGGAAAGACAGAGCAGAGGAAGGCGGCAGCAGCAATAGCAGACGGCAGCAGCAGTAGCAGACGGCAGCAGCAGTAGCATATGGCAGCAGCAGCAGCAAGGACAGCGTGATTTTCAGGAAGCCCTTCAGGGGTTACGCAAAGACCCTTAAGGGTAGCGTAGTGACTGCGTCACCCAGTCTGGGGTAATGCAGTCCCTTCCAGTGGCAGCGCTGAGCATTTGGAGGCCTTCAAAGGCTGACGCAGTGTCTTTCAGGGGCAGATCTGGGGTTTCTAGGCCTAGATCTAGCTAAGTTCTATAAATCCCATTTGAGGGTGTGGATCAGTCAGTATTGTTGGTCTTAGATCAGCCGAGTGTTGCAGATCTAGAGTTTTCTCTGTAGGGTTTTCCAGATAAGGAACCCAGAGTTGTGTATTCAGAAATATTCTTAATAATAGAGCCCTCCAGCAGCCAGAGACCGGTTTTCCCACATTGGGTTTTTCCGCAGACAGTTTTTCCAGAAATAACTGTGTCACTTTTTCTATGTGTGCATGTGCTTATTCTAGATCTGAATTGGTAGAGATCTGTAATGTGTTTTTCTTTGACATTACCTTGAATTTATTCAGTTGATAACTTGTATAAGTAGGAGAAGCTTAATCGGATTAACTGAAATAATTTCTGCATAAGAATTATGATTCAGAAATTTCTACACATACCGGTCATTTCCGCCCAACCTATCTAGGATCAACCTATCTGGTTCCCAAATCCAGAAGCCTTCAAATTTGAGGTCTTCTGGCCCCTGTGCCTAAAATTCCAAGAACAATTGCTCATATTTCCTGAATTTTCAGACTCCTTCCTCAATGGTATATCCTTCCTCCAAATTTGCTCCCCCTGAAGCCTTCAAAATTGAGGTCTTCTGGCCCCCATGCCCAAAATTCCAAAAACAGTTGCTCAAATTTCCCAAATTTTCAAACTCCTTCCTCAATGTGTATCCTTCCTCCAATTTTCCTCCCCCTGTTGTATTCTCCCACCGCCTTGTATAAAATCCCTTCATCCAAATGGTGGTCGCCTTCCTTTGTTCAACCAATGATGGATAAGGGATCAGGTCTAGTCGAGCCCATACATGCATCTGCCACTTACGCTAAATGTTGACAGCAAAGCCGTATATGGAGTTTAGTTGTGAAGCTAGGTTTGTTTCATATTTGGAAACATTATAATGCTTGTTTAAAAACATGATTTAGTTGTATTTCTTAATTATATTCATGAATATTATAACATTTCTTTATAAACATAACTTATTTATATTATTTTATTAATTTAATCATAAATTGTATAATTTATACTTTATGATTTATAATTTTAATTATATTCTTTTATTATAATTTTATGAATATTTCTTTATAAGTTCACTCATAAATATAAGTTTTAAATTTTCTTGTGAGTTGCGCATGTAATTCAAGATTGGTCATTATAGTGTGGAGCCTGATTATCTTATTGATTCAGAGGTCTCATCCATGTTGGACCGCAGTTCCTAAACAGGGCGGCAACACCACCCATATGATAGTCGATAGTCGTCAGGGGGGTCCAGGGGAGGCAATGGCTACTTTTAATGAGCCCTCCCTGGTGGGGGTTCTAGGGAAGTGCCCCCGAAGCTAAAAATAGATGATAAATTGTCTTGTAAAATATTGTAATTTTGTAGTCAATCTGGATCGTTCATTAGGTGGATGATCTGACAGTAGAAGTTATCTTAATTTAGGGTTTTTTGCCTTAGAAGGCAACCCACGCTTTATATGAGGGGATTGTATTGCGGTTATGAATTATTATTCTGAGTGAGAGAGAGAGAGAGGAGGTTGTGTGAGAGCGAAAGGGAAATTACAACGGATCTTCTGTAGGTTGTATCTCTTCATTTTGTTGGATAATATAAAAGGAAGGTCTGGTTGTTTCTCAGTGGACGTCGCCCAAATTGGGTGAACCATATATATCTGTGTCTCTCTTGCTTTATGCGTTTTTGTATTTGTGTTTCCGCAATATTTTATGTGTTTCATTGCTCCGTGAATTAATTTCTAACACCAGCCCCTATGGGGACATGACATGTTCTAGGTCAACCCTTAGAGAATCGGCATCAATATCATACTCGCGTGACACAAGGTTGAATCCCACTACCTACCACTATACTCCTAGGAGGAACCGCCGCACCCGCCATGACAGCCCTCGAGTAATCTGAGATTCAAACTCGTGACTTGCACAGTGGCACGAACGCCTTAACAAGCGTCCGCTGGCCACGATACCTAACCCCGACGGGCTTCTAGGTCAACCCTTTGATCCATAGGTGTTTGCGATAATAGTGGCAATGGAGGGGAAGGACTTCATGTTATTTTTAAACTGCTCTATGTTGTTTCAATTACTTTAGCCCAATTTAATTCTTCAATTAGCAATATTTCAATAACAATCAATACTTTTCATCAATCAATAGTAACTAAAGATAGAACAGTAATGCAATGACAATAGGAGACAATCAACACATCAACAAGAGACACCGTATTTGGTCAATGACCGGGGTAAAACCCCACAAGGGGAAAAAACCCTTTGTAGTTCTTCTTCTATTAGATTGTCATAAAATGTTTAGCAGAGAGTACAATGAGCCCATACAAAAATATCCAATAATATCAACCAAAAATATCAGAAATATGATCCCAGCAACAATATTGATCAAGGTTAGCTTTCCCAATCTGTGGTCAACTATGAAACTGAAACCGTAGATCCCAACATCATGGAGGAAGAGTTATGCATGCAATTGAGATGCTCCAACTGCACGAATGAGCTTGCGTGCCTGTGGTCATGACCGAAAATTGCCTGTGTCAACCCTGTAGCTGGAAAACAAAAATCCTAATCACACATGCGAGCTTCGAACCTTGCAATTTCAGACTTGTACGAACCAAATTATGTGAACCAAACTTCAGACCTGTGCAAACCAATCCAATGAAGAAAGAATAAGATGCTTGATCATGGTGTCCAAATGAGGGTCACTCGACTTGTATTTATAGGCTTCCAAGGGTAACCAATTTGCTTTAGGGACGGCCTGATCAAATGTGGCATTATGGGCTTCAATTCAAAAATACACTTTCCCTTGTCCAAATTGTTAGTTTTTGTAGCATCGGATGTGTTCTAGCCACGAGATTTGGCATAGAGGCTAGAATACATGTATTCTCCAATACCCGGGAATAGTTTCTGGAAATTCCACTTAGAGACAACTTAATTAAATTAATTAGTCAGCTTTTTAATATTTCCTAAGTCTAAACTTAGGAAATATGATTAATTAAACGAAATTAATTAAGTTGTGGTGAGAATGTTCTAGAAAAGTGCATGGCTCGATTTCTAGTTAATCCTAGCCATCGATTAAGATTTATTCGTGGTTGTTGAAGTCTCAACGGAGGATTATAAGAAGAAGTCGATGGGGCTTGGAGAAGAGGCCCCAAATCAGTTGAGCATTCGATTTTCCTAAGAAATCAATCTCTAGAGTAGCAGCATTCAGTTGCCGGAGGTGATTCAGTGAGGTCGAAGCAGTGCGAGAGGGGCAGAGATAGTGAGGTCAGAGGAAGCTTTTCCAGTTCCGACAAGTACATTGCAAAGAGGCAGTGATTGCCACAGTGAGGCAGCGCAGAGCCCTCTAGAGGAGATTTTCGTTTCCTGGGGAGAAGGCGAGATTCTAAGCCATAAGCTAGGCAGAGGGTCCGGAGGCAAAGAGTATCAGTTTCCCAAACAGCAACTGATGAGACAGTGAGAGGAGACGTAGTTACGAGCTCGAGGAACACAGTAACTGCGTAGGTTGACGCAGTGACAGCGCAAAGGTAGCAAGGGACAACTCAATCGAGTTGAGGTCAGTGTCGGATCGCCTGTGGAGTGAAAAAAATTTCTCACTAGTTATTTTTGCCAGTATTTCTCTGTTTGGATTGCCAGTTTGGGCATCCATAGTTTGTACTCAGATTTTCACTACTGCATAATATCAAAACCCTCACTGGTTTTCCCGAGTTAGGTGTTTCCAAGGACCTAGTCCAAAAATAACGGTGTTATTTTCTGTGTGTGCATCTATTTCTGCCAGTGTTTTTATTTCTTCCCTAGAATTTGTTTTGTGAAGATTGCAGTGAATTTAATTCAATATTTGTCGTATAAACAACAAGTAAATTGTTTGGTTAATAAAACAATTAGAAGAATTAACATCAGTTGCTGCACTAAGATTCGGGTAACCAAATTTTCACATGGTTGCAAAGCACAGATTGTAAGCCAGAGAGCTAGAAGCATAAGGAAAGAGGAATTTTGTAGCTCTGCGTAAGCAACAGTTTGAAACCCTCATAGGCAGTGCAGTCCTTTGGCAAGGAGGGTCAATTTCTTGAGGAAAATTTGATTTCTCTAAGAGAGCGACAGAGATATCGGATTTCTCCAGTTCGAGGATTACCGGAGGCAGAGGGAGCAGCCAATATTTTCCTTGCAGAACATATCTCAAGTTGGACGCAGAATTTTGCAGCAGTTGTTAGTGCAAAATAGCGTCAGGAGGAACAAAGTGTTGGAATCACGATTGTCGTTAGACCAAAACCCGCAGGCATTAGTCTACGCTACAATCGCCAGAGTTAGGATCCATGAGAGGTGGTTAGTCCATGTCGCGAAACACACGGGGAGCGTTGAACCCAATGTCCAACAATCTCCCCCCCAACGCGAGCCGAGTGAGTTTCGAACTCGAGACCTATCGCTCTGATACCACTTTTTGGAATCATGATTGTCGTTAGACCAAAACCCGCAGGCATTAGTCTCTGCTACAATCGCCAGAGTTTGGATCCATGAGAGGCGGTTAGTTCATGTCGCAAAACACACAGGGAGTGTTGAACCCAATGTCCAACAAAAAGAGCACACACTAAGGGAAATTTTCCTCAAGGAACTTCTAGCTTCAAAAATTCAATTTCTCTTGCAGAGCAGCAGTCGTTGTGAGAAGATTTACTCACTCTAGCAGGGAGTGTGTAGAGCCTAGCAGCAGCTGAGCAGAAGATTAGAGGAGGTTTTCGACATATTTTCTAAGATGGCATCAGTCTGGCTGAGAGATCAAGATAGGTTGGAGGGAGCCTCCAACTATGTGATCTGGAAGGCAAGGATTTCCTTCCTTCTGGATGAGTATGATCTCAAAGAATACATCAATAACGTGGTAGTTGTCCCCACGGATCCAGATCATCTTAAAGACTACAAGAAGGAGATGGCGAAGGCGAAGAGATTGATCCTCGATAGTGTTCGGGATCATGTGGTATCTCACATAGCAGGGCTGGGAACCGCCAAGGAGATGTGGGATTCCCTTTCCACGCTATACCAGGGATCTTCCGAGCAGCGAAAGACGTATTTAGAGGAGAAGCTGAGATGTACCCGTATGCAGAAGGGGGAGCGCATAGACCCCTTCCTCACCAGGATTTAGGAGATCCGAGATTTGTTGGCAAATGTAGGGTTAACGCCTCAACCTACAGAGATAGTGCATATAGCCCTCAACAATGTTTCTGAGGAGTGACAAGTGTTTGTCCAAAGTATTTTGGGCAGAGAAACCTTGCTAATATGGGACAAAATGTGGGAGGATTTGCAGCAGGAGGAGTTGCAGCGAGATCTAGTGAAGAGCACCATTAGTGGCAGCAGCAACAGCAGTGGATCAAAGGAGGTGAAGAAAGAGGAGAATGCATCCCTCGCATCAAAGGGGCAGGGGGAGTGGCGTAGGAAGAAAAAGGACTTGTCGAAGGTCAAGTGCTTCAGGTGTGGCGAGTTAGGCCACTATAGCACTCAATGTCCTCTCCGGAAGAAGGACAAGGAGGAGAAGTGGGACCAGCAGGCAGCTTCAGTCGAGATTGACAAGTTGTCCTCTAGGCTGGAGGAAGACTTCGCCATGATTGCAGACATCCCTCCACGACTGAGGTGGGGTGACTTGGTTTTGTAGCCCCAGAGTGCTACAGATGGGCAGGATTCTTGAGGAGGTCCACCTATTAAATTAGTACCTTGTTACGGGAGCCCACAATATTCAGTAGCAAGATGGGCCAGTGATAGATTGTGCAGTCAGATGCCAGAGTGACAGATGTAGTAGCTAGTAGCGGTCAGATACTGGGCAGCGCAGTGCAGAGTTGGCAGCAGTGCAGTTGACACAGTGCAGAGTCAGCAGCAGTGCAGTTGGCACAGTAAAGAGTCAACAGCAGCGCAAAGGCTTCAATGGCAACGCAGAGACTTCAATGGTAACGCAAAGGCTTTAGTGGCAGCGTAGAGAATAGTAGCAGTCAGGACTCGGGTGACGGATGCCTTAATCTGAACACAGATGGTTCAGTACTTTGGATATTTCTCAGTTGCAGATGTTGCAGTTACAGCAACAGCAAATGAGAGGGAGTTGCAAATGTTCCAGTAGCAACAACAACAGAATTGCAATGCAGATGCAGTGTTGACAGTAGTCCAATGTGAAAATTCCTACATCTGGAATCCTATTGCAGCAACTGGAAAATATTCACCTCGTTGTTAACTCTTACTTAACAATTTATTTGCAATTAACTATGGTAAACACTGAATACATCACACTGCAACCCTCACATAAATAATATGCTGAAATTAAACGCAGAAACAAGATCTCAGCAAGAAAAGAAATAACACACACGACACCGTTATTTTTTGACTTAGTCCTTGGAAAAACCCAATGCGGGAAAATCAGTGCAGCAACTGAGGGTTTGTATTATTATACAGTAATTTCTGAGTACAATTCTTCAGATGCCCTGACTGGCAATCCAATACAGAGATCTAACTGAAAAAAAGCTAGTGAGATGATCTCACCCCTTCACTGGAAGATCTGGCACTGATCTGCGCTGGAGATGAGCCTCTGCGCAGTACTGTGTCACTGCAACTGGGACTGTGCTGCACCTCCTCTGATCTCTCTGCTAGCTGGAAACTTCAGCCCTCTGGCCTCCTGGTCTCACACCCCGGCTTTGGCACTGGATCCTGGCTATTCCCCAGTAGAAATACGGACTCCCTCTGAAGCTCTGCGCTACCTCTCTGGACTACTCTCTGCCCTCTCTGCCTTGTACTCTCTGGATCAGGAAATCTTTAACCAGAAAATTATCTCTGCCCCTCCTCTCTGCAAGAATCAACTCGATCGATCTTCTCCACTGCTAAGCACTGCTCACTTGAGAAATTCGATCTCTTGACTCTCTCGGTGTATTTTCCAAATGCCCCATCAAGTCCTTATAATCTTCTCATTGAGACTTCAACGATCTAGATTAAATTGCTAATCAATGGCTAAGATTAACTTGACTTGATCTTCGTATTTTTCTAGAAGATTCACACCCTGTTTTTTTAATATACTTTAATTATTTTACTTCCCTAAGTTTAAATTTAGGGTCCCATTAAAAATAATTAATTATTTTCATAAAACACAATCAGGGTGGAATTTCCCAAAACGCTTTCTGGGTTCTTTGGAATACATGTGTCTAAGCCTCCCTGTAAAATTTGAGACTTTGACCACATCCAATGCTACCAAAAATCAACACTCCCTCTTAGCAAGGAATGTGCTCTAGCAATACATCCTGCTGAAGTATCACCCTGCCTCTATAACATCTCCCTCTGCGCTGTTGATGTCTGACACTGCTCCCCACCAACTACTGTGTTGTTGTTGACCCTACGTACTGTTGCCAAATGCTGCTGAACTGCAACTCTGCTGCCTAATGCAATAGAAAAACATCCAAGTTCTGAACTAAGTGTTCAGCATGATGCATCTGATACTAAAGATCTGACTATTGCTAGTCTTTGCACAGACCCTCTGAAGCTGTTGCGTTGCTGCTGACTCTACGTTGTGCCTTCCTGCACTGCTGCCAACTCTGCTCTGCACTGCTCGGACTTTGGCGCTCACTAGCCACTGCACTGTCACTTTTGCACTCCTCTGCACCAACTGATACTTGTCCATCCTGCTACTTCTGATTTGGGCTCCCGTAGCAAGGTATTGATCCATGAGGTGGACTCCTCAAGGATCTTGGCCAACTGCAGCTCTGTTGAACTACAATTCTAGATCACCCCAATTATCCCTTGGAGATATGTGGGAATTCATTGTGAACTCTTCCTCCTCGATCCTTGCAGTTGCATCCTACGAATCATGTTTCTCATCCTTGTCCTTCTTCTTGAGAGGACATTGCGTAGTGTAGTGACCCATCTCACCACGCCTGAAACATTTGATCTTCGAGACGTCCTTTTTCCGCCTCCACTGCTCCTATTGTCCCTTTGATGCAAGGGCTGCATTTTCATCCTCCTCCTTGGGCTTCGTCCCACTGTTCTTGTTGCCATCAAGGTTGTACTTGATTAGGTCTCTCCTCATCTCTTCTTGTTGAAGAGCTGTCCACATTCCTTCCCAATCCGGCAACTTCTCTCTGCCTAGGATACTCTGGACAAAGACTTGTCATTCCTCGGAAACGGAATTCAAAGCCAATCTGACCATCTGCGTGGCCTGAGGCGCTGACCCTACAACTGCCAGCTGATCCCGAACCTCCTGAAGCTTTGCAAGGAACAGGTCTATGCATTCTCCCTTATGCATCCTAGTAGACCGCATATTTTCCTCCAAGAACATCTTCCGCTGCTCAGAAGACCCCTGGTATAGCGTGGCCAATGCTTCCCACATCTCCTTTGCAATCCCTTTGCTAGAAATATGTGAGACAACGGATCTGCATCTATAGGTTCAACTATTGCATTGTCGATGAAGGCCTTGAGCTCATGCTAATCCAGAAGGAGGGAGATCCTTGCCTTCAGATTACATAGTTGGAGGCACCCTCCAACCGATCCTGATCACGCAACCCAGTGGCTTCCATCTCACCCAACCAGATGTCGAACTGCTGCCTCTAACCCTCTGCGCAACTGGATCTATGCACTCCCTGCTGGAATCAGCCAAATAAATCACGATCTCGCTGCTTTTGCACAGGAAATCAGAATTTCTTGGGCAAGAAATTCCCCGAGGTTAGAATTCCCACAGTATGTTTCTTCTTCCTTTTGGCGCTTTTCTGCCAGCCGAAATGCTGCAGAAAAACTACGTCCCACAGAGATCTACTCTGCACTGAAGTTGTTGCTGCACTACTTCCTCTACCGCCAAAAAATCACGAATTTGGAAATCTTACCTCTCTGTCAACTCACTCAAAGAGATTTTCCTCGTGAATCTAGCCCTCCTGGCCTGGACTGCGGAATTCCTTGGAGATTCGATCTGCTGCCTACGCAACTATTCAACCTCCCACTTCTTCTTCAACGCTAAGTTCTCCCGATCTGCTCTCTTGCTTCTCCTGCGCTGCTATACAAGCTCTGATACCATGTGAAAATTCCAAGATCTGGAATCAGATTGCAGTAACTGGAAAATATTCAAGTAACTGTTAACTTTTACTTAACAATTTATTTGCAATTAACTACGACAAACACTGAATACATCACACTGCGACCCTCACTTAAATAAACTGCAGAAATTAAATGCAGAAACAAGATCTGAGCAAGAAAATAAATAACACACACGACACCGTTATTTTTGGACTAAGTCCTCGGAAAAACCCAATGTGGGAAAATCGGTGCAACAGCTGAGGGTTTGTATTATTATGCAGTAATTTCTGAGTACAATTCTTTGGATGCCTGGACTGACAATCCTATACAGAGATCTAACTAAACAAAAGCTAGTCAAATGATCTCACCCCATCACTAGAAGATCAGGCACTGATCTACGATGGAGATGAGCCCCTGTGTAGTCTCTACGCAGTACTGCGTCACACCTACGCAGTCACTGCATCACTGCTATTGGGATTGCGTTGCACCTCCTCTGATCTCTCTGCTAGCTGGAAACTTCAACCCTCTGGCCTCCAGGTCTCACACCCCAGCTCCGGCATTAGATCTTGACTGTTCCCCAACAGAAATACGGACTCCCTCTGAAGCTCTGCGGTGCCTCTCCGGACTACTACTCTCTGCCCTCTCTGCCTTGTACTCTCTAGATCAGGAAAATCTCCAGCTGGAAAATTATCATTGCCCCTCTTTGCAAGAATCAACTCGATCAATCTTCTCTGTTGTTGAGCATTGCTCACTTGAGAAATTCGATCTCTAGACTCTCTTGGTGAATTTTCCAAATGCCCCATCAAGTCCTTATAATCTTCTCGTTGAGACTTCAATGGCCGAGATTAAATCGTTAATCAACGGCTAAGACTAACTTGACTTGATCTCCGTCTTTTTCTAGAAGATTCACACCCTGTTTTATTAATATTCTTTAATTATTTTAATTCCCTAAGTTTAAACTTAGGGTCCCATTAAAAATAATTAATTATTTTAATAAAACACAATCCGTGAGGAATTTCCCAAAATGCTTTCTAGGTTCTTTGAAATACATGTGTCTAAGCCTCCCTACAAAATTTGAGACTTAGAGCACATATGATGCTACCAGAAATCAACATCCAGTAGAGTCAGCAACAGCACAGATGCAGCACATATCAAAGTTGCGCAGTAGTTGGTGGGCAGCAGTAGCTAAACATCAGTAGCGTGATAAGAGATGATGCAGAGACAATGTATTGTAGCAGCAGTTGCAGTACTATAACACTTTCCTCGCTAAGAGGGAGTGTTAGTTTTTGTAGCATCGAATGTGTTCTAGCTACAATATTTGGCATAGAGGCTAGAATACATGTATTCTCTAATACCCAGAAATCGTTTCTAGAAATTTCACCTAGAGACGACTTAATTAAATTAATTAGTTAGTTTTTTAATATTTCATAAGTCTAAACTTAGGAATTATGATTAATTAAAAGGAATTAATTAAGTCATGGTGAGAATGTTCTAGAAAAGTGCATGGATCGATTTCTAGTTAATCCTAGCCATCGATTAAGATTTAATCGTGGTCATTGAAGTCTCAAAGGAGGATTATAAGAAGTCGATGGGGCTTAGAGAAGAGGCACCAAATCAGTTGAGCATTCAATTTTCCTGAGAAATTGATCTCCGGAGTAGCAGCATTCAGTTATCGGAGGTGATTCAGTGAAGTCGCAGAATGAGAGAGGGGCAGAGATAATGAGACTAGAGGAAGCTTTTCCAGTTCCGGCAAGTAAATTATAGAGAGGCAGTGATTGCCATAGTGAGGCAATCACTTGAGAATATACACATAGCGGTAACACCTGAGCTAAGTTGAAATTTTGGGGCGTGGTTTGCTAAGAATTTTCGAGTGAGCTTGCAGTGTTGGAGAGGGGAAAATCGACGAGGGATATTTAGATTTGAGGCCGAGAATACATAGGCAGAGAGGCAGATCCGTACTAGGCAACGCAGAGACCCAGCAGGAGGGACGTCGCTCAATCAGTGTCACGCAGAGGCAACACAAGGGCTGACGAAAGTCGTTCAGGGTGACCCAGAGGTAGCGCTGAGCCCAAAGGGGTAACAAAGGGACAACGCAGGGCTAGAGAGGTTGGGAGAGATAGCGCTAGGATTGAAGTGGGCCAAAAAGGGCTCGTTTTTAGCATTTCAGAAGGACTGAAGCACCCACACTGAGGGTGACACAGTGACTGTGTAAGCACCCTTTGAGGTTCTTCATCTTCGGCTGAATCAGCCATATTTTCTATCTTCGAGTGATAGAGGTACATCTGTCATGATTTCTCTGTTGGGAAAACCACTACTAGTGCCCTTGATTGTATTTAGACATTCTGCATAATAATAAAACCCTCTAAGAGTTGCTGCACCGGTTTTCCCGCATTGGGTTTTTCCGGGGACATTGTCCAAAAAATATTGTGTGTCCTTTGACATGTGTGCTTCATTCTTCAGTTTTTGATCTGTATGTTGTGTAGGTTGCAGTAGTGTTTACTTTGATGTTTTACTGAATAATTCAGGAAAATAACTTGTTAATTAAATCAAACAAGTAGGCGAAGTAAATCAGAATACTGTAGTAGGGTTTCTGTAATAAGGATTCGGAAATTTTCACATGGTATCAGAGCTATTGCAGATCAAGGGGAGCTAAAGCCATCAGCGAAGCGACGAAGTCTTTTGCCACAGAAAGGCAGCTGAAGCCGCACAGATTCAGAAAAAGGCAACGCAACACCAAAGGGACAGCGCAGACCCTACAAGGGTGACGTAGAGCTGTCTGCTCACGCAGAGCTGACGCAGGCCCAGAAAGGTGACGCAGAGGCTGACGCAAGCCCAAGAGGGTGACGCAGTCCGAGAAGGGGTGACGTTGTTCCGATTCCCGTGTCTGGAAGTGTAATTTTGTTCTTCGAAGTTGTTGGTGGGGCATTATTTCTATCGGTGCAGAACAGTGTCTAGCGGGGATTGACAAAGTAAGGGGAAACAGTTCCTCAGCAGACTTTCTAGCCAAGAAGTTTGAGATCCAATCAACGAAGTAATTGGAGAGGGTTGCTTCGACAGTTTGGTGAAGGATTTCTGGGAGTGAAATCATCTGTCAGGGGGAGTGTATTCTCTAGAGGGTTTTTATCACCAAGAAACCTAGATCTGGTCTCTTGCTAAGAGCAGCAACAGAAGAAGGGAGAAGAGCATCCGCTTCGACAGCTTGAGTAGAGATGGCCTTGCATGGATTGAGATATCAGGATAGGCTAGATGGTGCATCTAACTTCACCATCTGGAAGGCCAAAATCATGTCAGTCCTTAACGAATATCGCATCAGAGATTATGCCGAGAAGGTTGTAGTTGTTTCGGTCGATGTTGATCCTCTAAAGAAGTATGAAGAAAATCAGGCATGGGCTAAGCGCTTGATTATGGACGGGGTGAAGGATCATGTGGTCCCACATATTGCCGAGAAGAACACCACAAGTGAAATGTGGACATTGACCAGGATGTATCAAGGCACCTCTGTCCAGAGGAAGATGCTTCTGGAGAATCAGCTGCGACTATTTCAGATGCACAAGGGAGAGGAAATTGATCCCTTCCTCCTTGGATTGCAAGCGATTCGAGCTCAACTAGTTGCTATGGGGGCAACTCCTGATGAGGGTCTCATGGTGAGGACTGCCCTGAATGCAATCGCCGATTATTGGGAGACCTTTGTCCAAAGCATTTTAGGCAAAGCACGACTTCCAAACTAGGAGGACATGTGGACAACTCTTCGTCAAGAGGAGATCAGGAGAATGACCAAGAAGGGCAACAACAGCGGAGGAGATTGTTGATTTATGGTAGCATCGGATGGGCTCTAGCCTTGTAATTTTGTATATAGGCTAAGACACATGTATTCCATAATACCTAGAAAGGATTTTGGAAATTTCCACTTAGAGATGGTTTAATTAAATTAATTAATAGTTTTTTAATGTTTTCCTAAGTCTAAACTTAGGGAAACTGATTAATTAAAGGGTATTAATTAAACTAAGTGTGAATCTTCTAGATAGAGTCATGGATCAACTCCCAGTTAATCTTAGCCCTTGATTATGTTTTAATCTTGGTCGTTGAAGGGTCAATGAAAGATTATAAGGAGGGTGAGGGGCCTATGGAAAATACGTTAAGCATTTGGCAATTTCGAGCTTGTGAGAGAGACATAGCTTTTGATCAAGATCGAATCACTAGAGCAGGGTTGTCTAAGTGATTTCAATCTAATGATCAATTCCAAAGAGGGGCAGATGCAGTAACTGGTCAGGAGGACCAAGAGTACATTTCAAAGAGAGAGGCAGCAGTGACGCAGTAGAGGCAGCGCAGTCATCTAGAGGGGTGACGCAGTCCCTGAAGGGGATCACGCAGAAGTGAAACAGTGCCTTCTAGATTCAGTCCGGAGATAGCTGGAAGCTGGGGTTTCTGAGCCAGGAGGGCCAAAACTCAGTTCCAGATCAGCTTGATCGTTGCAGAGGAACAGCTGATGCAATTCCTTGGCTTGCCCATGCAGGCTTACACAGTAGCAACATAGGCATCACACAGAGGCAGAGATGGGCTTCACCGGCGTTACTCCGGATCAGCCGAGGACTTGCAGAGTGAGGTATATCTCACATTTCTTCTGTTGCCGAGATTTTCTCTGAAGGGTGAGCCGGATATTGGCACCCTAGTTGTACTCAAGATTCTGCTGCTTAATAATACAAAACCCTGAGATCTGCTGCACCGATTTTCCCAAGTTGGGTTTTTCCGAGGACTTAGTCCAAAAATAATTGTGTCAAATGTGGATGTTTTTCACTGGATTTTGTTCAGTTTGTTTCAGCACTTGGATTTATTCTGCAGCATTATTTGTGTAGACTGCTTCAATAATTACTTCGATATTTCACTGTAATGAAATAATTATGGAAAATAATATAAGTAATTCAGATTTGTTGCAGTAGGAATCCAGATTTAGGATTTTTCACATGGTATCAGAGGTTATTCAAGCTGAAGTGCAGGGGAAACAAGAGTGAACCAGCAAATCAACGCTGAAGGGACTGGGAGGTGCATAAGCAGCAGTAGACTACCCCAGTAGTTACGTAGTCCAGGCCAAGAGGGCATTCCAGCGCAGAGAAGGCTCCCTCTTAGTGAGTTGACAGAGGGGTAAAATTTCCAATTGCAGAAGACACAGCGTAACAGACCAGCGTAGCTGAAGGATGCAGTAGCTGCACAGCAGTGAGTGTTGGTGCAAGCGTCAGAAAATTTCTGAAAAACGCAGTTGGGGATTTCTTGACCTCAGAGAGTTCTCTTACTCAAAGTGACTCAGTATTTTCCTATGCAGCAGCAGAAACATTGACTTACTCCTCAAAGAGTGTGTAAGTCTAGCTGAGTAGAGGGTTAGAGGAAGAAGTCGATAGTTGAGGAGATGGCCAACAACGGATTGCGTGACCAAGATAAGTTGGAGGGTGCCTCCAACTAAATCATTTGGAAGTCAAGGATTCGGTTCCTCCTTGATGAGCATGATCTAAAGACCCTCATTGACAGAGTAGTTGGAAAGTCGCTGGATGCAGCACATCTGAGAGCCTTCAAGAAGAACATGGCAAGAGCTAAACAATTGATCCTAGATGGCGTAAAGGATCACATCGTACCCCACATAGCAGCAAAGGACACTGCTATGGAAATGTGGGTAGGGCTGGAAAAGCTATACCAAGGATCTTCCGAGCAGCGGAAGATGTATCTAGAGGAGAAGATGTGTAACACTAGGATGAAGAAAGGAGAGCATTTTGACTCTTTCCTATCTCGAATTCAGGAAAACCAAGACCAGTTGTCAGCAGTGGGATCAGCACCTACAAACTCAGAGCTAGTAAGGCTCACTCTAAACTCTGTTTCAGAAGACTATCAGGTCTTTGTCCAGAGCATTCTGGGCAAAGAAAGACTCCGAGGATGGGAAGCAATGTGGGCAGCCTTGCAGCAAGAAGAGATGAGGAGAGATCTCCTCAAAATCCGTATTGAGGATGGCAACAGCAGTTTGAAATTCAAGAAGGAGGAGGAAGAAAACACATCCCTTGCATCAAAGGGGCAACAACGGCAGAACAAGAAAGATCTGTCCAAGATCAAGGGCTCCAGGTGTGGGGAAATGGGACATTATGCCACACAATGTCCTCTTAAGAAAAAGGACAAGGAGGAGAAGCAAGATCCTCAAGTCGGAGCTGCCAAGATTGAGGCAGAATTTGATTGTGCTATGTTAGCTCATATTCCGAAAGGAGGGAAGTGGGCTGACTTGGAGTTGTAGATCCAGAATCTACAAGAGGCAGGATCCTTGAGTATTTCTGAACTCTTGGATCACATACGAGCTACGAGAGCCTTAAGACAATAGCAGGATGGACAGTTGCAACAGAAGAGGAAGAGACAATGCAGTGGCTAGCAGTACTAGAGTCTGATCAGCGCAGAATAAGAGTAGCAGCAGCAGCAGCAGCAGTTGAGCAGCAACAGCGCAGAGCACACTGGTGCAGCACAGTGCAGTGCAGTGCTCACGCATTGCAGAGCAGCAGCAGCGCAACATATTCAGAGAGCTAGTGCAGCAGTTAGCAGCAAACGGTCTTATTATCCAAGATGCAGTTTTACTTGTCCAATTTCGTATGATTTTCTATTGCAATTAGCAACAATGCAGTAGTGCAGCAGTTGAGCAGCAACAGCAGTGTAGTGCACAGTGGTGTAGCGCAGTGCAGAGCAGTGCTCACGCAGTGCAGCAGCATGGTTGCAGAATTCAAAGGGAGTTGCAGTACAATAGCAGTTGGCAGCAACATGCAGAGTCAGCAGCAGTACAGTTGCAACATTTGTGTTGTGTTGGTGAGCAGCATCAACAGCACAGCAGTAGATGTTACAGAAGTTAGAGCAGCACATAGAGTTGTATTGCTAGAGCACTTTCCTCGCTAAGAGGGAGTGTTGATTTATGGTTGCATCAGATGTGCTCTAACCTTGTAATTTTGTATATAGGCTAAGACACATGTATTCCACAATACCCAGAAAGGATTTTGGAAAATTCCACTTAGAGATGGTTTAATTAAATTAATTAATCGTTTTTTAATGTTTTCTTAAGTCTAAACTTAGGGAAACTGATTAATTAAAGGGTATTAATTAAACTAAGTGTGAATCTTCTAGATAAAGTCATGGATCAACTCCCGGTTAATCTTAGCCCTTGATTATGTTTTAATCTTGGTTGTTGAAGGGTCAACGAAAGATTATAAGGAGGGTGAGGGGCCTATGGAAAATACACTGAGCATTTGGCATTTTCGAGCTTGTGAGAGAGATACAGCTTTTGATCAAGATCGAATCCTTTCGAGGAGGCGGGGGTTGGCTGAGGTGATTTCCAGGAAATCTAGTGATGAGTTCCGGAGAAGGGATAGCGGCAATAGCAAGGGAAGAAGAAGAAGGACCTCTCAAAGGTCCGGCTTCAGATGTGGCGAACTGGGACATTTTGCCAATACTTGTCCTTTGAAGAAGAAAGGCAAGGAAGACTCAAATTCCAAGGTTGCGGCAACCAAGGGGCATGATGGCAGTGATGATGATGTGGCTATGAGTGCTCATGTGCCTCGAGAGAAGAGGTGGGGCGACATAGATCCATATTTCTCCTGAACTACAGATGGCAGGGCAGGATCCTTGAGGTGCCCAACCTCTTGGATCACATACGAGCTACGGGGGCCCTTAAAGACAGTAGCAGGATGACTGGAGTCAGTTGGTGCAGAGGATTATGGAGGCACTTTGGCAGTGCTAGGCCGTTGAAGACTGGAGCAGCGCAGAGGAGAGGCAGCATCAGCGTGGAAGCAGCAGCGCAGAGGTTGATGGGATTTCAGTAGCGCAGAGGTAGTGCAAAGCAACAGACAACGCAGAGCTTCAAAGGGTCAGCACAAAGCAACAACAGAGGGTGTTTCAGTATCGAGATGCAGCCAGACTAACTTGTCTGTCAGTACATTTGGGTGATGTACTTCAGTTGCTTACTTCTCAGCAATTGAGTTGCAGTGCAGCAGTGCAGCAGTTAGCAGTGGCAATGCTATGGGCAGCATGATGCAGCATTTTAGAGGGAGCTGTAGTACAAATGAGGCAGTGGCAGTGGCAGTGTCATGGGAATCAGTACAGGGAGCAGCGGCACAGTGGATGAAGGGACAGCAAGCCAAGCATCAGCAGCGCAGGGGACCGATGTCGTGGATCATAGTGATGCTTCAAGTTGAAGTATCGCTAGAGCACTTTCCTCGCTAAGAGGGAGTGTTGATTTTTGGGTAGCATCGGATGTGCTCTAGCTCCGAAACTTTGTGGAGGGTCTAAGACACATGAGATCTCCAAGACCCATAAATCGTTTGGAGAAATTCCACCCGGTGTGAAAGTTATTCCAATAATTAATTATTTTAAATGGAGATCCTAAGTCTAACTTAGGGAAATTAAATAATTAAAGGGAAGTAATTTAAACATGTGGGTGAGAATGTTCTAAGTGACGTGGATCAATTCTTTTCTAATCTTAGTCGTTGATTAGAGATTAGATCACGACCGTTGAATGTTCAATAAGAAAAGTATTAAAGGAAGGCTTGGGGTCAATTGGAGAATATACACATAGCGGTAGCACTTGAACTAAGTCAAAATTTTGGGGCGTGGTTTGCCGAGAATTTTCGAGTGAGCTTGCAGTGCTAGTGAGGGGCATATCGACGAGGGATATTCAAATCCACAACTGAGAATACATAGGCAGAGAGGCAGAGCGCAGATACCTAGCAGGAGGGGCACAGCCCAGTCAAGCTCACATAGAGGCAGCGCAAAGGCTGACACAGGCCCTTCAGGGTGACGCAGAGGTAGCGCTGAGCCCAAAGGGGTGACACAGGGGCAGCGCAGGGCTAGAGACGCTGATGCAGAGGCTGTGAGAGGTAGCGTTGGGGTTCCAGTGGGCCAAAAAGGGCTCGTTTTCAGCGTTTCAGAAGCACTAAAGCAGCCACACTAAAGGGTGACGTAGTGATTGCGTAGGCATCCGTTGAGGTTCTTCATCTTCAACTGAATCAGCCATATTTTCTATCTCCGAGTGATAGAGGTACATCTATCGTGATTTCTTTGTTGGGAAAACCACTACTGGTGCCCTTGATTGTATTCAGACATTCTGCATAATAATAAAACCCTCTAAGAGTTGTTGCACCGTTTTTCCCACATTGGGTTTTTTCGGGGACATTGTCTAAAAAATATTGTGTCCTTTGTCATGTGTACTTCATTCTTCAGTTCTTGATCTGTATGTATGTGTAGGCTGCAGTAGTGTTTACTTTGATGTTTTACTGAATAATTCAGAAAAATAACTTGTTAATTAAATCAAACAAGTAGGAGAAGTAAATCAGAACACTGTAGTAGGGTTTCTGTAATAAGGATTCAGAAATTTTCATAGGGAGAAAGCGAGATTCTAAGCCAGAAGTTGGGCAAAGGGTCCGGAGGCAAAGAGTATCAATTTTCCAAACAGCAGCTGACAAGACAGTGAGAGGAGACGCAGTTCCGAGCTCGAGGGACGCAATAACTACGTAGGCTGACGCAGTGACTGCACAGAGGTAGCAAGGGGCAGCTCAATTCAAGCTGAGGTCAGTGTCGGATCGCCTGTGGAGTGAGAAATTTTTCTCACTAGTTATTTTTGCAAGTATTTCTCTGTTTGGATTGCCAGTTTGGGCATCCATAGTTTGTACTCATATTTTCACTACTGCATAATATCAAAACCCTCAACTACTACATCGGTTTTCCTGAGTTGGGTTTTTTCGGGGACTTAGTCCAAAAATAACGGTGTTATTTTGTGTGTGCGCAACTATTTCTTCCAACATTTTTATTTCTTCAGCAGTGTTTGTTTTCTGAAGGTTGCAATGAATTTAATTTGATATTTGTCGTAGGAAATAGCAAGTAAATTGTTTGGTTAATTAAACAATTAGAAGAATTAACATCAGTTGTTGCAACAAGATTCAGGTAACCGAATTTTCACACAAATTGAGTGATTCAAAAGTCAAAATTGGTCCTCTCGAAAAAAGGAATCTAGTCTCATGATTGGAATTTGTCACTGAGCTGCCAAATTAACACTTCAAGGAAAGGTGCCATGGCCATGGGACCAACTGATAGAGGTCATCATTCTAAGTATATAGATGTAAGGAGGGAGCAATCGTGGAGGCATGAGTTACCTCTTTCCTTGGCCTGCTTTTTCCACCCCTCTAGTGCACCTTTTACTTCTTTCTGATAATGTTTCAATTAGGAACTTGCCTTAATGATGTAGCATTTATTTTGCCCTTAATAATGAGTCAGTTTCTCACTCATCAAGGTCAGGACATGCAAGGGTTCCTTTATCATGTGATGGAGCATCAAGTGTTCAGGAATCAACTGATGGATAAAGAGGGGGTAAAGCTCATGATAGGCTTTTTCCCACGCTCTAATTAATGTCTCTACCATCTTTTGCATTTAAACTTTCCTTTTCTTTCATGGTGGCCATATTATGCCTTTACCTTTCTTTTAACTGCATCAACCTCCAAGAAAAATTTATGGCCCAGACTCAAGGATAAGGATAAGGGAGTGCCAATCCCAATGAACAAATCATCACAGGCCCAAAGAATGGAGATGCCATCTAGTGAATGGTGAAAAGTGGTATGGAAAAATCATGGGCACGCTACTTCAATCCAAGTCTTCCAAATAGTGCCCCTCCTATAACCCTAATGCCTCAGAGGAAGTCCCAATAGACTAGGGTCAAAAACTAACATCCCTGGTAAAGTGAGGGAACAAGTTTCCAGTCAAGATTGGTCAATCATTTAGATCACCCCTTAATCCATGTTAGAATGCCCAAAACATTAAATAAAAGCAAAATTTGCAAAACGGTTAAAGTACCTGCCAAATGGTGACCCACCTTCCTTCAAGAGGAACGTATGATGGTGAGAGGTGTTTGACCAGCGCAAATGGCAAAGGAATATGGCATATCATCATGTACTGACCATTGTAGGGATGTTAGCTGGCTAGTTGTCCAAAGAGGGAGAAAAAAAATTTCCTATAGGGTTACCCAGTTTTTGGTGGGTAACGGTGACAATGGTGTTTAAGCCTATTGTTGCGTAATCTAGAGTACTTAATGAGGCTTTGCACTAAGGTGCTAGATTTAGCAGTAACAAGGATCTTAATCCAAGTATAATATTTCTTTGTTTATGAGACTTTATGGACGGATTATTGCTGTCTTCAATTTTTGTTTAATTCTTGGCTGAAAATTGTCAATTAAGGTAAATCTTCATGGTTAGAAATTGCTTAAAGCATCTTAATTTCAGTTATAGGCATTTTCTCTCTCAACTTGACTAATTTTCCTTCATATAGTTAAGATATAATTTCTAGAATTTATAAACAGCAGCAAGTAGATGGCTGTAGCATGCTTCTTATCACTGTAAACAGCCTAGCCTTATATTTAGAGAAGCTCAGTATCGTTGCCTTGAGAACCCCATATGTCCAATGTTATATAGACACTAACCTAGCTTTCCAAACCTTAATAAAAATCATAAATATTTCATTTTCGTTGGCTGGAATAAAATTTGAAGCAATTTAGTACACAAGTCAGAATTAGTAGTTCATTCCTTAGGCCCTAATTTTGCCACTCGTTGGCTGTTTGAGATCTAGAAATTTATAACAGCTAATTCATAATTCTAGATCTCTTGATTACCACCCAAAGACTCCTTTTGGCTGCTCCAAAAATCTGTACCCTATTGTTTAATCCTCCGGAAGATCAAAGTTACTCGTAGGCTTGAAAATCTACCCATCCCAGTAGAAATGTTAGATCGCATGGGAATTTATCAATTCTGGATATTCATATCAAAAATCCAGATTGAAATTGAACCAGAAAAAAGTACTCATAATACTTATAGGTTCAATCTCCCTCATTGTAAGATCTGGAAGTAAGAATCAATTATCACTATAAAACAAATGGTCATTAAGTCACTTGAGAACCTTATTTAAGAAATCCTCATCTATTGAGAACTTAGTGTGAAGGGATCCCCCCCTTGTCTTGGCAATCGACCCACCTAAAATGTGGGATTGGGTCATTGAGGTAATAGTGGGTGACCCATCTGAGTTGCCATTAGATCCCTACCACGTGAATTTTACAACTTCAGCTCTCCAGGATGTATCTATGGCAGCCTTCAATCTCCCTTTCAATTTATCACAAATCTGCTTCTGAACAACTAGCAATAAGCCCATTCAAAACCTAGAAAAGATGAGAGAAGTGAGTGAAAAGAGTGATAGAATGAAAGCAAATTGTAATATTCCGTGTAAAAATAAACAGCAATATAAAGCAACATAAACAAGAAACTACAGAAAATAGAGAGACATCATAGAAATAATGCAAAACATGGAGAACGCTGAGCCATTTTATTATATAATTGAAAGATACAATAAGTACAAAGGTGATCAAATGATGGCACCTTGGCTTTCACAAGGCAAGCTGGAAATACGCTCAGAAATGCTCACGGAATGGTTGCTCTATCAATGACAGCGTAATCTCCAAAATGTTGTTGCTACTACTACCAGACTGCTGCTACTGCTGGAATGGGATGGCTCTTTGGGAATGAGTTCTCCTCCAAATACCCAGAAAAGCCCAGGAAGGGATTCCAGAATCGATGACCCCGGAAAATCACCTCCCTTGAGGAATAACGCTACCCCAGTGAAGTATGCTGGCCCTGAATGAATCCCTGCAAATAATGGCCTCTTCCCCTACCAAAATGATGGAATAGATAAGGGTTGATCCCTTCTCACTATCCCAGGCTGAATCCCCTGATGAATCTCCACCTCCAACACTACCTCCTCCAAGAACTGCGTGATCTCTCCTCAAGACTGCGCTGCCCAAACAAGTGCGTAGTCTCTGGCTGAAGATGCCATGGCTCCCACCTAAAAATCAAAAGATAGAACTCTTCACTCGAGCAGGCACTCGAAGTCCCCCGGGGCTAAGGTTGGGATCTCCGCTTGGAGACACCCGGTGTATTGAACAGCACTTGCAGACTTCGCTCAACAACAAAAGCGTACTCAATGTCAAAAGAAAAAACATAGATGCATAATCGAATAAATGAATGAGGAGCATTTTCCCCTCTGTATGCTTGGAGAGCCTTGCTCTCACCTAGGCCCCACCAAAACTGCGTTGTCCCTCTTGGCCACGTTGTCCCTCTTTCTCTGCGTTGTCATGGGTCCACGCTGCCCATGCTGCCACTTCGACCCCTGGGCCCCACGCTATCAAATAATAATGTGCTCAAGTGACTTTAGGGAATGTTTGCTTCCTAAAGTGTAGGCTAAGTGTCTTTCACCCACTTTATTAACTGACTTAACTTTATAAAAAGTAAACTAGCCAAAATTTAATATTACCAATTAGGTGCTGCTAATTGGGAATATTATAGTCCTCCCCGCCAAAACGTTGCTTGTCCTCAAGAAACTGCTATGATGGATGCTGCAAAATCTTCTCACTCTCACAAGTGGCATCCTCATCCAACAAATTCCTCCACCTCACCAAATACTCCCTGACAATCCTGCTCCGCAGATGCCTCTCCCTAGTGTCTATGATGGCTCCTAGCTGTAACACCAAATGCCCCTCATCATCTGTTGGTGGAAGCTCCTCGGTTGCAGTCACCTGCTGCCTCAATGCTTTTTCAGGCAGGATACACAGAATATGTTATGGATCCTACTACCTGTGGGTAACTCCAGCTCATATGCAACCTCCCCAATCCTGCGTATCACCTTGTATGGTCCATAGAAGCGAGGCTTGAGCTTCTCGGCCCCCTTCTGCTTCAGCGTGGACTACCGGTATGGCTGAAGCCGTAGGTAGACCAAGTCCCCTACCTCAAACTGACTCTCAAACCGTCCTTTGTCAACATATAGCTTTTGTTGGTTCTGCATTGTAGCTAAGTTGTCCATAAGAACCCGGAGTATATCCTGACTCTCTTGGATCCAGTCCTTGGCCTTGGGGACCTTGCTAGCACCAAACATCACATCAGCAAAAGACAAAGCACGATATCCATATAAAGCGTAAAATGGAGACATAGCAATGGACATATGGAAAGTAGTGTTGTAGCAGTACTCTCCCAAGTGCAACCAATGTAACCATGTCTTCTGCTGCCCTGTGACATAATTTCGCAAGTAGCCTTCTAGCCACTTGTTCACTATCTCTATCTACCCATTCGTCTAAGGGTGATAACTAGTGCTCGGAGTCAACTTTGTACCCATCAAACGAAAGAGCTCCTCCCAAAAGCCGCCCATGAAACAGTTGTTCCGATCACTAACAATGGTCTTTGGAAGGCCATGCAACCTGAAAACATCCCTAAAAAACAACTCCACCACCTGTGCTGTTGTGTACCGCACTAATATAGCAAAGAAGTGTGCATACTTCGTCAGTCGATCAACGACTACGAAGATACAATCCTTGCCCTGCACCGTGGGCAACGCTGTGATGAAATCCATCGAAATGCTCTCCCATTTCCCCTCTAGGATGGGAAGTGGTTGTAGTAATCTTGCTGGATGGTTCATCTCCCCTTTTTTCCACTGACACACTTCGCACTCCCTGACATGTCGGAGTACGTCCTCCTTGAGGCCCTTCCAAGAGAACCTCTCCCTGATGGCCCGGTAGATTTTGGTAAACCCCTGGTGGCCTGATAGCGGTGAGTCATGTGAGGCACGTAGTACCTTCTCCTTGAGCTGAGAGCTCCCAGTCAAGAAGATCCGATCCCTGAAATATATCACCTCATCCATCACCCAGTACCTGTCATCTGTGACCTATCCATCCAATATCTCACAGGCAAAATGGTCCTTGGAGTACTACACCAGTAACTGAGCCCTCCAATCCGTGTCTAAGCTCATCAGAGACAACGCTGCCGGTCTACGTGAAAGAGCATCGGCTACCACGTTGTTCTTCCCCTTGACATACTCGATGTCAAAATCGTATGCCTGGATCTTGCTGACTCACTTCTGCTACCTCTCCTGCAACTGTTTATGCTCTATAAAGAACCGAAGGCTGTTGTGGTCAGTCCTCACCCTGAATCTGTTTCCCACCAAGTACTGTCGAAACTTGGCAAGTGCATGCATGATAGCCAGCATTTCCTTGTCGTATATGGGATACAACCTCTCATGCGGCAATAGCTTTCTGCTCTCGAAAGCTATGGGGTGGCCTCCCTGCATCAGAATTGCGCCTACCCCCTCTCCAGATGTATCACACTCAAGGACAAAAGGTTGCGTGAAATCTGGCAACGCTAAAACTGGACAGCTGCTCATCACCTCCTTGAGCCTGTCAAAAGCCCTTTGCGTCGTATCCGTCCAACTGAATGCCCCCTTCTTGGTAACATCTATGAGGGGTGCAGCAAGTTGGGAAAATCCCTTGACGAACTTCCGGTAGTAGGTGCAGATGCCTACAAACCCCCGAAGCTCCGTCACGTTCTTCAACTCTGACCAATCCTGGATGGCCCTGATCTTCTTCTCGTGGACCCTCACTCCGTCCACACCAATGATATGTCCCAAGTAGAGCATCTATGTCAATCCAAATTTGCATTTGGAGAGCTTAGCATAAAAATATTGTTCCTCCAGTATGCACAATACAGCCTCAATATTCTGCAGGTGCTCCTCCAATGTCCGGCTGTATATCAAGATGTCCTCGAAAAATACCAGCTCAAACTTCCTCAGTTGACCACGGAGGATGTGGTTCATGTAGGACTAGAAAGTGGTCGATGCACTGGTTAGCTCAAAAGGCATCACCAGAAACTCAAAGTGGTCGTAGTGACATCTGAAAGCTGTCTTGGAGACATCCTGGTCCCTCATGCAGATCTGATGGTAACCCAACCTCAAATCAATCTTCGAGAAGAACTTCAACCCCCTCAACTCATCCATCAACTCATCAATCCATGGGATGGGGTATCGGTTCTTCATGGTCTTCTTGTTGAGAGCCCGATAGTCGATGCACATCCTCAGTGTGCCATCCTTCTTCTTCACCAGTACGACAGAAGAAGCAAACGGGCTAGTATTGGGTCGAATGTGCCCCAGCGCTAAGAGCTCATGTATAGCTCTCTCAATCTCATCCTTGTAGGCTTTAGGATGCCTATAGGGTGTGGTAATCACAGCCTGGATGCCCTGCTCCAGCTCAATGGTGTGCTCAAACCCCCAATCTGGTGGCTGCCCTGGTGATATATCTCCGAAAACTATGACATACATGTCCAAAATCGACTGCACATCTGGGTGTACGACCTGCCCTGTAGACCCTGCCTCCAAAACACGCAGCTCTACTACCCACTCTATATCTCCCTTCCGGAAGTCTGCCTCCATCCGGTGTGTTGAAACTGTCTGTGGTAGATAAGTGTGCATTCTCTGAATCATCTCATGCTTCCCGATCTTCTTGTCTGTCCACTCCATCTCCAAGGTCTCCCAATTTGTAGTGACCTTCCCCAGCGTGATCAACCACTACACTCCCAGTATCACGTTGGTGTTTGGAATGTCCACCACAAAGAAATGATTTGTGAGAGTGTAAGTCCCCATAGTCACTGCCAACGCTGGCACATACCTGGCACACTGCATGGTTCTGGCACCTGGTACCAGCACCGAAAACCCATCAAAGCTCTCTGTCGGTATGCTCCTCCGCTCTACAAACTGTGCATGAATAAAATTGTGGGTAGCCCCACAGTCCACTAATATTGAAACACGTTGTCCCTGCACGGTACCTAGGACATGCAGTGTCAAGTATTTGGGAACCCCTCGCAAAGAAGCAAGGACTCCCCCAGTAGGTGCAAACGCTGCCCCTCCTGCTCCTGGTGGTGGAGGTGGTGGATGATCTCCTCTCTGTACTACACCGCTGCCTCTTGCCTCCATCCCCTCATATGCATCCTCTTCCCCGTCACTTTCGGAGAAGACCTCTATGTAGTGTGCCTTCCCAGCGGCACAACGATCTCCCGGTGCCCACAGCTCCAGGCATGTGAAGCATAGCTTCTTCCATCTCAGGTCTCTCCGGGTCTCATCGTCCAAAGGCCCCCAGCCTTGGTTCCTCCTCGGAGGTGGAACCCTCATGTCCTTCCCCTTCGGCTGAAATGTCGGTCTCTGGGGGAAAGGAGCTCTGATCATGGGCAGGGCATCCTGCAAATCCCTGGTCCTCCCAACTGCATCGTGGAGTGTAGTCGGCCTCGTAGACCCCCGCAGAGGTTCTTCCAACCCATTAATGAACATGTATATCATCCTGGCCGAAGACAAGTCAGGTACCATCACGGACAGTCTCAAAAACTCAGAAATGTAGGTGTCCGGGCTCCCAGTCTATTTGAGCTTGGTCAGCTCAACAAAGTGCTCTTCCGGATCCCTCCGATCAAACCGCTCTACCAACCTCCGTGTAAACTTTGCATATGTTGTCACAGCTGAGTGACCCAGCGTGGCCATCCCATGGAACCACCAATCATGGGCATCTCCCTCTAGGTGCAGCGCTGCCACCTTGATGGCCTCTCCCTTTGCCATCTGATTGAGCTGGAAATAGATATCCAACTTCTCTACCCAAGCCTTTGCCGAACACTTGGAGGATCCGTCAAATGTTGGCAGGAAAAATCTACCCACTGTACGTTGTACATCCCCATCCTATGTGTATTTGCCCCCTCTGTTCTGGTTGTGGGGTCTGTTGTCCTTCTTGAGCTGCACAAAGTCATGGAAAGTGAGAGCCTCACCAAACTCTCGCGCGTAGGACTGATACTCGGCAAAATAACCCCCCATGTGAACCGGTTCTGGTTCTTGAGGTTCTCTTGCTCTAATGCCCGTAGCTAGAAACGTGGGCATTGTGGAACGTGGGGGAGTAAGTGATGCCATCTGCTGCGCTGTGAGTTGCTCCTGCAAGTGATGGGAGGTGTCGAACCCTTCTTCGGTGTGGAAACCCCTTAGGGTTTCATGCTATCTCTGGTCTATGGTAAATTTCTGCCCCATCTCTTCTATCCTCCTTGACAACTCCTGCACAGACTTTTGGAGAAGTTCCCTAACTCCTTCCCTTCATCTTTCTCTTCTGCCATTGGTTCCTCTTCTTCGTCCACTACAAGAATGTGGTCACCCTCTCCAAAAGTGGCCTCAAGCCTCTGCTCTTGGTCCTTATACCTCCTTCCCCGGTAAGTGATGTATGGTTTTCTCGCCAGTGTCATAGACAATCTGCTCCACAGGCTGAGCCAAGTCTATGAACTCTGATACCACTATAATATTTCGTGTAGCAATAAACAACAATATAAAGCAACATAAACAAGAAACTACAACAAATAGAGAGACATCACATAAATAATGCAAAAAATGGAGAACGTTAAGCCATTTTATTATATAACTGAAAGATACAATAAGTACAAAGGTGATCAGAATGATGGCACCTTGGCTTGCACAAGGCAAGTTGGAAATACTCTCAGAAATGCTCAAGGAATGGCTACTCTATCAGTGACTGCGTAATCTCCAAAATGTTGTTGCTACTGCTAGTGAACTGTTGCTACTGCTGGAATGGGATGGTTCTTTGGGGCTGTTCCCCTGCTTAGAAAAATGTGAAACTCTGGGAATGAGCTCTCCTCCAAATACCCAAAAAAACGCAGAAAGGGAGTCCAAAATGGATGACCCCGGAAAATCACCTCCCTTGAGGAATAATGCTACACCAGTGAAGTACGTTGACCCTCAATGAATCCCTGGCAATAATGGCCTCCTCCTCTACCAAAATGATGGAATAGTTAAGGATTGATCCCTTCTCACTATCGCAGGCTGAATCCCCTGATGAATCTCCACCTCCGACACTACCTCCTTCAAGAACTACGTGATCTCTCCTCAAGACTGTGCTGCCCAAGCAAGTGTGTAGTCCCTGGCTGAAGATGCTATGGCTCCCACCTGAAAATCAAATGATAGAACTTCGAAGTCCCCCGGGGCTGAGGTTGGAATCTACGCTCAGAGACACCCTGTGTACTAAACAGCACTTGCAGACTCTCTCAACAGCAAAAGCGTGCTCAATGTCAAGAGACAAAACATAGATGCATAATCGAATGAATGAATGAGGAAGACACTATGATTTGTGAGAGGAAAAACTTGGAGAAAATTTAAGTGCTAGAGTTTAAGTCCATGTGTGACAAGGACCTAGTGTTCATGGAAAATAAGCCCTGGAAAAGATTTGGAGCAACTTTTTTTGAAAAGCTTGTGTCAAGGGTTACCACACAAACTAGCACCTTAGCTCAAAGTCCCAAAAATAGGTGCTACGCTTGTGGAACTCGGGAGGTTGGCCAAAGCCACTCACCAACTCTCCCTTGCACTTTAAATTAAGGAAAGGTTCCTAGTCAAGTGGGGTTTCCTATGGGTCAACTAGGCTTACTTTCTGTAGTAGGAGTGGAAATAAAGTCCTTCCTAACATCCTCAACAAACTTATTGTTAAAGACAGACGAGTTTGTTGAAATCCACAATCTCCTCTACGAAGTTAGAATAAATAATCTAAGAAACAAATTCCAATGGAGATTTATCCTGGCTAACTCCAACAATCGAGTATCCAATGAATAAATAAAGTTTTTTTTTACTGGCAGCTGAAGAGGGATCCTGATTTCATAGTGGAATCCAAGGATCTTACACATAAAAACCACTGAATGCAATCATTTTTTTTTGTCGAAGTTAACCTTAGCAAATCTTTGGACCAAAGCAAAGCAAATTTTTGAATTTGACTCCCTCAATTAACTTTCGTAGCTGAACTAACTAGGAAAGTAAAGCAAATTATAAGACTTATCCTCCAAATGTGTAATGAAACACCGTCTATTGTGTTTTTTAAAATGGATACCATGCTCATATCATATTTGGCATACAGATAACAACTGCTGTGAAAGAATTGACCAAAACTCACGGGCAGACTGAAGTTGCTTCTATTGTCTTTCTCTGCTCCTGCACAAAACAATGAATTTCTCCGCTGTATCTGAAGTGGGGATGTCAATCTTATGCTACGTTGCCTAGGCCCCAGTGATGAAAATGACCATTGCCTCGGTCCCAGTAATGAACGTTTTAATTGAGGTATCTGAAGGAGCTGAATGCTAGCCATGTTTCTAGAGCAGGAAGCGTGTTCAGATTGATTGCTGGTCTTATTTTTCCCAAATTAGTCCCAGCCACGAACCATAGTTTTCGCCCAGCTGGAGCACATATTTCTCTATAATAGACCTGAACTCCATAACGGAAATATAAAAATGGGGAATTTGAAATCCGTTCATTTGAGAATTGTGGCATTTATCGTAACATAAGTATTTTCCTCCACGGGAATGTGGAAGAGAGCCCGCCTTACAAGATGAGGATGCTTGTGCCACGATGGCGTTAATTTAGTTCAAGGTGGAAGTCGATATTTGTGGTTAGTACCTTTGTGTTTATTTGTTTGTCTCTAGTTTTGTTATTTCATGTGTTGTATGTGGTTGTTCACTCTAATTAATTTTTCTCATCATTTTTCTTCCAAACATTTTTTTAGTCACGGTAGCTAAGATTTTAGAAATCGATTTTTATTTTTCTTTTTCTTTCTTTCTTCTTTTTCATTTTTTCTTTCTTCCTCTCTTCTTTTTATTTTTTCAAGTTTAATATTCACTAATATAATTTAGAATGTTTAACTTTAAAAAATAAATATATTTTTTTCAATATGAAATGAAATTTTAATGTCCACGAAACTAAAAATAGTTTATCAGACTATAAATTTCGTGTTTTTCGTCTTTTGTATTTCAGTGTTTTTCTTATTCAAATTGATGATGAATTGGCCCAACCTTCCAACAATCTCATAGTTGAAAAGACAATGCCAAGAACCGATGCTAACATGTTCCCATAACTTTCTCTGATGTCTTTGAACGCATCACAACCAAGAAACCGAAGCTAACATATTCTCATAATTTTCTTTGATGTCTTTAAACGCATCACATTCCAAAATGAAATGTTTTTCCGCTTCCACCGCCCTAGACGTGCAAAATGTACACACTCATTCTTCCGAAGCTTCTTTAGGCCTTTTCCACTGTCTTGTTTCACACTGAAGTTGATGTGATTTGGTTCTTAATTGAGCAATAAGAACCTTTGCCCTCCACGGAATGTTAGCTCCAATGTACTCTTTTTGTTGGCGATCATAGGTAGGGTTGAATTTTTCAATGCAGTACTTCTTCTTTCTACCCAACTCTTTTCCCCATACCTGTTTACGAAACTTCTCCATAACAAAATTCTTTAGCTCTTTGGTATTTGTGGGACAAGCATTGAGGTAGATATTATATTTTTGCATCCATGTGTAGTTTTGTTTCATCCATATTTTCTTTGTTTCACTCATGTCTTCCTTGAAGATAACATTAGGCCATCTACCTACTCCCATTTGCTCAATTCTTTTTAGATATCTTATGTGCTGCACCATAGCAATTGCTTCGATGGGAGTTGCTCATGTTTCACTCAACATTATCTTATAAGGTACCAAACTCTTTATTTTGAACTTGCTCATGATCAAGTGTTTTTGGATTTTCTCAAATTTCTTCCATTTTGAGACAGATGTGTTCCTAGCCCACAATTCACACCCATATAGCGTCACTTGACAAACTAAGAGTCCAAAAAGCACTTTAATCATTTTCCAATCCCATAACTTTGTCTCTCTACATTTGTTTTGAAGAGCATATAATGCTTTCCACACTCCAAAGATTATCTTCTTTCTGCAGTCCTCCCAATTAAGTTTGTTGTTGAAATCAATCCTGAGGTATTTGTACTCATTTACTTCTTCAAGAATGTTTCCTTCAAAGAAGAACATATGTCGAATCTGCTTTCTTTTATTAGAAAAAATCATTATCTTGGTCTTGCTAATATTGACTTGCATTCCCACTGCTCTACAAAAATGCTCAAGGGCATATAGGTGCATCTGCAATCCATGGGCCGATTTAGAAATCAATACAAGATCATCAGCATATAAAAGAAGCTTTATCGCAAACTCCCCCAACTAAACACCATCCCCACCTTGAAAATTTAGCCACTCTTCCAGTTTATCAATATATAAACCAAAAAAAGTAGGGGATAGAGGACAACCTTGCTTGACTCCAATGTCACTTCTAAAGCTTTCTGAAATACCCGTTGAGGTTCTAATTTTGACTTTCACCTCTGGCAAACTCCTTCTCGTTGCACCAAAATGGAAGTCTGATTCAAACGACCGGGTACAGCATCACATTTGACACCTGAGGGAGGTACATCCCAACTATGAAGTACATCAGCAGATGTTACAATCATGCGTAGAGGAGTTTTTTCCGGTACAACCACTCGATTGTCCACTTCTAATAAACGTGATTGACCCAATTCTAAATCATCCTCTGGAATCGTATAACTGTCAAAAGTTGGTGACTGTTCATCATAACTGTTATAGTCTGAATACTCATAAGGTTGGGTCGACACCCAGCCCTTGTTAGGGTACCTCTGCCTCCCCCCAAACTGTACTTGCAAGTTTCCCCGCAAAAATCTCTCCACACCTACCCTACCATTAACACTCGGGCAGTCTACTATTATCCAGTAAGGTGGTTCCCCCCCTCTCTCAGGCAAGTAAAGACCGTAAGATGTACGTGGATCGAAGGCCCCAATCAATCTATATTGACTCGTATGATTTCGTTTACTTTAGAGAGCATAAAGATCAAGGAGAGAAGTACTTGACACAACTCCCTAGCCTTTAGATGATGCCTCTAAATATATGGTCTTTAGGCACTCGACCGAAGGCTCGGTAGGGACTCACTATTCATATGGTGAGGGAGAGGAATTTGTTATATTATATATGCAATTTCGCTCTCTCAAATCCAATCACCGTACTTCTCTGTTTGTTCCCCTTGGCGGAGGTTTTCACATCTTTCACTCCTAGTTTTTTCATTTTCTCTTGGTGGAGGTTTGCAATATTGAGCAACGAACGTTCTACCGATGACAATATCCTGATCCTTTGCTTTGTATTCCTATTATCAAAGTAGAATTCTAGTCTAATATTCCTTTCCTAATACTAATAAGACCAATAAAAGAGTATTAGTGCTTTTTTCCTTTTGAATTATCTATTGATTCCAGGTAGCAGATAGTATTGAATGAAGCAGGATTACCACCTTGGCTAGCTAGTAGCTTCTATGGCAGTTAGGGATCTGCCGGAGAGTAAGGAGAGTCTCTAATTCAAAGTCTGGTGGATGGTTTTCACTAAGGGATTATAAGATGATTATTCCTAAGCTAACTAAGGAGTTCTAAGGTCTAAGTTCAGGAGTAGACTATTAAGAAGTTGAATATTCCTAATGACAGTGGCTTGAAACTGATTAGTCTTATGAGAGGGGTGCACAGACGCACAGTCTTCTGAGAGGGGCTACCCAAGGATGGGGGCCAACAGATAGATACCCGGTTCCCGCGATGGGGCCTATACATAAAAAAAGGTTCATACAGCACTGGATGAAATGAGGAATGATGCTTACTTACGTTGATACGCAATTAGAGAAACAGAGTGCTAACGCACATGGTGCAACATGAAAAAGAAGTTGCTTAGCTTATTGTTGTTGAATTACATATATAATGATGCAATCATTTCATTATTACTGCTTTCATTACGTGCTTTGTTACTGGCTTATTATATTACTGCTGACTGGGACAACAAGAAGAAACTTGCTGGGAGAATCAACCTCAGCTGGATATATCAATTATGGTTTGCTTCTTGAGCTTGTTGGCTAGACGTGTGAAGAGACCTCACGAGAGATAAGGCCCCCTTAACCACATACATGTTGTGTACATTCACCACAGACCCAATAGAAGGAAGGAGGAACGCCTCATTGGATGAGAGGAGGTAGATGTTGTATGTTGTGCCCCTATCAGTAGATGTGGGCAATCAATCACCCACCACTAAAAGCTTAGTGGCACTAAAGAGAAAAGGTTAGTCGTTATAGAAAGGGAATAACTAGGATATTTCAATCTAGATAGAACTTATATTTATTCCGCACTAATGCTAAGGCATAGTTGTTAGTTAGTTTTCAAAATTTCCACTATTTGGACTCAAGATTGAACTAACTACTAATTAGAAATAGAATTTATTCTCATTGAAACTAGCTTATATCACCTGATGGGCTATATGTTGATGTGCGGGTGGAAAGAAAGGGGCAGGCACAAAGTTTGCTTGAAAATGGATTCTATAAAACCTTCGATGGCGGCCTTTTGGTCGAGCGTGCTTACGCACCCCGATGCGGACAAGAAACTACGTTCAGGGATTGGGGTGGGTGGGTAAATAGTTTAGTTTTGCCTTTTTTTGTCACAACCTCATTTTGAGGGGTCCAAGGAAGGTGGTGCTTAGCTTATTGTTGGGTAATAACGTAGATAATGCAATCAATCTTTTTACTACCTTTGTTAGGAATATGCACACTTGTGTAGAAGGGACTTATGAGTGAGGTCACCAATAGAGATTGGAATCTTATGCTGATGTTGATGGTCGTATCGGAGTGGCCAAAGGAGACGGATGATGGAGTCCTCAGTTTGAGGTGGTGCACCGATGAAACGAACCACCGATACATCCATGATGACCAGGTGCCCACAGGCCAGAGAGATGGTCACCACAGGATAGGAGTTCCAGTATACACATGATGTTCAATCCTAAGGAAGTATCAGTAAGTTATCCAGAGTTGTTCAGCTCACCAGACTGAAGCAAGTGTCCATGGAACTGACTATACAGACTACAACTAGTCTTTATGGCTAGTAGTGTATGGCTTTCACTCGGCTTCAACTATAAGTGTAAAGTGCTAGTAGTGTACAACTTAGGGCAAGTCTCTATGGAACCTACACTACAGACTATAGCTAGTACTAAAGCAAGTGTCTCTTAAGGCTAGTACTGAAACTATAGCTAATAGTCTTGACTATATGGACCTCATGGCTAGTACTAAGGCTAGTGTCCATGGTGCTAGTACTTATTGCATATGGAGCTTACTAAGGCTAATAGTACTTCTTACCTTCAAGTCTATATGGCTAGTACTAAGGCAAGTAGTACCTTACCCTATGGAACTTAAGGCTATACCTTATGAATTCTTATTGATACCCACTAGGAAGGGTACCCACTTGACCTATTCTTATTTTTATTGTTGAGGAGCCAATACGATTCATCAATTAGAACCTGCCTTTCAGTTAATTCCTGCTACCCACCTAAATAAATAGCACCTGCTTTACTGCATGCCACTTGAATTACTTTCAGATAGAAACACTCTCTAGAAGTACATTGATGGGGCTTGCAATACACCTTGCCTACTTGAGCCTATTATAGATAGAGGGGCCTTCCATTTGAGGTAGTTCTCGTTGACAGGAGGGACAAAGCAGCATGAGTTGAGTGTGAGTTGGCGACCACACTCCAGACATGTTCCGTATGCAGATATCACCACATTGGATTCTTAGACCGGGATAGATTGGCAAGGGATCATGAGTTGGTATATTATGGATGGTACGATCTTCTTAGTCAGGTGCATAGCAGAGCAGGGACCCGTAGACATGACAAGTACTATGGTTTACAGTTGGAAGTGGGGCACATGTCGACAACTCTTTAGCATTCCATCTTGACTTCGGGAGAGTAGGATCAACATTGGATTTAGTCAGGGTAGAGAGGTGATGAGTTGGTACGCAGTTGGTGGGGTAGCTTATACACTCAGATCTACGACACATCAGGGGCCATGGAGCATTGATGCATGTTGGCGGTCTTCACCTCATGAGGAGGCAGTACGTAGTCTGAGCTAGGGGACTTTGGTGATTATTGGCCATGGCGGCGTTGGGATCTGGGAGGATTGATTGATGATAGGTATGGCGAGAGATCCGTTTGGGATCCCGACATTGAGGGGTCTGTTCTAGGTAGCCTGACACAGGGGCATAGCCACACTGAGGGGTTTGTATGGGATTCAGGCATTGGTCTCAGTTGCATCGGGTCAACAGGGTGGTCCACATATTTCCAGTTACTTGAGGACAAGCAACGTTTTGGCGAGGAGGACTATAATATTCCTAATTTAGCTTTTAGATAATTATAATATTAAATTTTGTCTTCCTTAATTAATAGATGAACAAGAGGGTAGAGGGACCCATAAATCCCTTTAGTAGGAATAAAGCCACTTCTTAATGTGAATGTGGATCAATGCATCTAGATGGGGTCAAGATGAATAAACCACTTCTTGGTGTGAATGTGGGTCAATGCATGTGGATGGGGTCAATTTGACCAAATCAACAGCGCAGGTATGGAGGTAGTGGAGACAATGGAGGACAACACAGTCATAATGGAGGTTAGTGGCCATGAGAGTAGCAACATTATTGTGTGGGGCCAAGGGGGTCAGGGCTCACAAGCATATAAGGAAGGGGATGGAAGCCACAAAGAGCATTCTTATTATTGTTTATGAATTCTCTTTTATGAATTTCTGCACACTTCAACTGTTTAGCGAAGTTTGTTATGTTGTTTAGCACACGGGTGTCTCTGAGCGGAGATCCCAACCTTATCCTCGGGGGACTTCAAGTGCCCTCTCAGGAGAGGAGTTTTTGAGGATACTTCATTCAGGAGCTTCACAGAGCTTTAAGAGAGGATTTTTGTTGTCCATGTGAGCTGATCTCATCATCCAGAATTCAAGCCAGTTGCAGACCCTCTAGTGTTGCGCATTCACTCAGTGACTTACGTAGTCCAGTAGCAAATTTCATCATAGGAGGGGGAAATTCCATAGAATTTCCGCTTGGAATCCATTGAAGGGATCAACCCTTAAATAGTTGCGCTTGGGAGTACTTGCAGTTATTATATCTTTTAGTTCAACCCATAGTCTGGCATACCCAACAATTATGCATTCCACACCCTAGGAGGGTGATTTTCTGAGGTCAGCCAATCCAGAAATTCTTTCTGGGTTATTCTGGGGTTTTGCCATAGAGTCTGGATTCTAAATCCTGGATTTTTCTGAGCATCAGAGAATCCTCATCTACGCAGTCCTATTCACCCAGCAACAACATTTCTAGCAGGGCAGTGTAGAGGGAGAGCTCCAGCAATGCATCATAGAGTAGTGTTTTCAGTGGGAGAGCTTGAGGCCATTCCAACCCGCTTTTTCCAGCTTGAGTGCTATCTATTTTGAAGCAATGTTGTATTTTTTTCACCTCCATATTAATAAAATGGCTTAGTTGTTTTGTCTATTTTTATGGTTTTTTCAGTTTATTTCCATATTACTGTAGTTTCCAGTTTATTGTGTTTTGTATTACTGTCTTTTCCTATTTGGAATACTACATAGCTACGGTATGCTTTTGGTAGCTATGCTACGCTTCTGGCGGTGTGCTACACTTTTTCTTCCAAGCTCCAAAAAGATATCAAGGGGTCGATTCATCATTGCTCAAAGGTTCAAAGACCTCCAAATCAGTAATATGTGAATGCTCCTCATACCTCCTTCAAGTCAATTTCTTCAACAAAGGGTGGATTCCCTCCTTTAGGTTTTATCCACTACGTTTTTGGTTTCTTTCATGTTTGGATTGTTTCAGTTGGAAAAATCCTAGTTTCATCACATATAAACCTTCATACATCACTCATATGCCTTATCAAATCATTACATATCACTCATGCCTCTCATAACTACAATTTTCACTCAAACCCTAGTTTTTACTATGCTTTTGTAGAGAAACTAGGAAAACTCTGTGTTTTAACCCTTTGGTAACGTTTCCCATGCCCATTTACAAAAATTTCACTTGCATTCTGTAGCTAAATCACCACCCTATATCCCCAAATTTTTAGCGATTTTTCCCTAACTCCCTTCCATCTCATTTCTGTCCCTAAAATCACTGTACCATTATCCCCTATTTTCCTAATTTTTCACCTTCCTTTTCCACCACATCAAGCTAGGGTTTCCTTGTTGAAAAACATTCTGGAAGGTGAGAAGAATGTCCACAAGGGAGGTCATCATTCTAGGTTTGAGCCATCCAATTTGTAGGAGATCAATGCTTCTCCTTATGTTAAGAAATATTTTGAAAACAATGGTTGTTTAAGGTTTTGTGAGAGAATCCAAGAGGTAGGTTGTCATGCTAAATTGACAAGCCTTTTTGCCACCAACATTAGGAGAGATAAGGCTATCATAGCAGGGATTGTGTTCACTTTATTAGCAGACGCTATCGCCTCAGCAACTTGTATCCTGAACCATGGAGAAATTTGGTTCAAAGGGATGGACTTAGACATTGAGAACTATAAAATGTTCTTATAACCTCATTGCAAAGATGCTCGTGAACACATCTTTCCTTTTAGGCATTTACTTGACAATTATGCACCTTTGATGAGGCTAATCATGAAGTATTTTACATGTGAAGGGATATTCTCAAGATTGTACCAGTACCATATAAGGCTATTGATGCATTTCACTGCCACCAAGCCACTCAATTTGCCTCGTTATCTATTCAAGAGTTTCGTCAAAATGACTGAAAAGGTATAGAGGAAAGGCAAAAATCATCACACTAATTTGTTCCATCATGGTTTGGTCAAGCTTATAGTTTTGCATCAACTCTAAAAAATAAATATGTATTGGGAAACATTCATGAAGACAATCTCATTTGTGCCTACTACTAGTCCACCCATCATTCAGAGCATACCATCAGCATCAACAAAGCCAAAGGAGGTTGGCTCTTCAAGTAGACAAGCAAAAGTTCCAAAGAAGCAAGGGAAAAAATCACTCAAACCGATGAGAAGGGTAAAAGGATGGCTTTTGCTCCTGTGATCACTAAAGGTGTGCTTTCACGTAAAAATATAATCGAGAAAAGAGAAACCATGGAGCAGCAACATATGCATGAGTGTGAGTCGCCTTTGTAGCAGTATGAGGAGAAATCTCCTATGGAGGTTGACATGGCAGAGAAGGTGGAAAATAAATCAGCTGAGGAGATAATCAGAGAAAAATATGCAGAGATAATAGAGCTTAAGGACAACCTCTCAAGGGGAAATTTCATGCCATAACCTTTCTACAACAAGAAAACATGAAATTGAAGGTGAAAAAGCTGCTCCAAAGAAAACCAAAGGTAAATATTGAGGCAGACAAAGGTAAGGCCAAAGAAGTGGTAGACGTTGATCAGTTGGAATACATGGAGGTTGAAATAAAGCCAAGGAGGCCAAGAACAAGAGGATTAACATGGAAAAAAGAACAAGAAAAAGAGGCATCTCCTCCACTAGGTCAACTAACCTTTGATGAGTTGATCGTTGTTGAGATTGAACAAGGCAAAGAGCTCTAGCTTGACAGGGTGAATGTGCATCTTGAGAAGCTTTTGTAGAAGGAAGAAAGGAATAATAACCTCCACAAGCACATGGCGAGACACTATATCACTAGGAACCAAATCACCAAAGTCATGGTTAAGAATTTGAAGAAAAAGCTTAAATAAACCCTAATTAAGATAAAGGAGAAAGATAACTTGGATTTACTAGCTAAGGCATCCCTAGCTATATAGTTCATCATTCAAGAATTCCATGGACCAAAATTCAACAAGTTTTGGGAATTTTTGGTATTTTTTGAGATTTTTGGCAAAATCTGGAAATTTTACCCTTGCAGAAGCATTGCGCAGTTGTGTGACGCTTTTCTTCAAAGCCTCCAAATGACATTTTTTCTACATGGTTGGATTGATCTTACAATTTTGATTCTAGATATTGTCTCATTTTTTCATGACACCTCTCATTTTTGGAGAAAAACCCAAAAAAACACCATCTTTTTCATGCTTCTGCTACTTTTTCTCCTTGTGCTCAACGCTTCTGGAGTATGCTTGGAAAAATGAAATTTTGAAGGTCTTGCAGGTGGTTTTTTTTTAGTTTCAAGGTTGGGTTCGATAGAGGAGATCTAGGGCTACCTTTCCCAATCTTCATATCAACAGGAGGATTCCTTAAAGTAAGCTAAAAACACCCTCAAAGTGGCGCGACGCTTCTGTGTGTTGCGTGATGCTTCTGTCTTGGATTCTTTCTAGACAGGTGTCAATGCAATTTTTTTTCAAATCTCAAGGTTGAAACTGTCCCAAGAGCTGTTTTGTGGAGAAGGGAGTTTTTTTTCCCCTCATTGTTGAGGAATCATGTAATTACTCAAGGAGACAAAGACTTCTAGTTATTAGCTAAATTTGGGGGGATTGTTTCTAACTTCCCTAAATTCTAGGTAATGACTCATTAGGTTCATTTATGATTTATTTTGGATCAGGTTTTGACCCAATGAGGTGGAATCTTCTCTATTTTCTATATGTAGTCCAACTCAAATCATTTTAGAGTTGGATAGTTGATATTGCAGTTGTGGAGCTTATGTACAATCTTTTTCAGTGAAATCAAAGACATGTTGCAGCTATAATTTTGGGACTCCAGTTGTATGCTTATTAGCATTGTTTTTTCTGAGTAACATCATCAATTTGAATGGTTAAGCTTCCATGAAATCACATGTATGCTTCTATATGATAAATATTATGAGTCTATGAACAAAATTCTTGCTTTTTGTGCTATGTTTTATAATATTTTCATAAATTTGTTCTACTTCCTCTGATGAATGAACTCATGTAATATGCTCATTCTGACTCTCTCTCTCTTTTAAAACCCTAGACCACAATGAAAATTTAAGTATGTTTCTAAGTATACCTACATGGCCTCATATCTATCTCTGCAGTTATTCATTTGAAATCAAACCTAAACCTAGACCTAGTTCCTAGACTGACATTCCTATCCAACAAAATTCAAAACAAAACCCTAATTCACTAAGCTTATATCTAGCCTAAGATCATTACAACTCCAGCTGCCTCATTGACTATAAAAGTGACATTGAGAGAGCCCTCTCTAGTTTGGTAGAGCTATCTACCAAACCTAAAGATTAGTTTGAGGTTACCTCCTTTAGTCTCCATTCTCAACCTTGGGAAACAGAGGGAGTGATAAAACATGAGAAGAAGTGTTAGAAGAAGAAATAAGGACTATTTTTTGCTTATTCATTGTTTATTCTGAGGCCTCCATCCTCTTAAATAATTTGGATTATAGATGATCATCTTACCCACAACAGTTGCAATGTTTATTAATATTCGTACTCTTTGGCTTTGGTCCTTTGTCACCAGTAGGAGTAGATGTTGGATGAGAGTGTTTGGAACCCTTATTTTTCTTGTTGTTGCAAGGTTTTCCCTTCTTTGGACGCTTTATTTTATTTTTTTGTTGGGCCACTAAGGCATTGTTAGATGTATTTGCAGTGCTAGTCACTCAAATATGCAAGAGATTGTCTTGTTATCTAATAATAATAAATAAATAAATAAATCAAGACAAGGATTTTGATAGGTAGCTCCCAAAGCTTCGCTTGTGGCATAAAATTTAGATACAAAAATAGAGTATTGAGAACCAAGCTTTGAAATAATAATAGGTATGAAATTTTCATCGTACAGAGTAACCTGACAATCTTTAAGAAAATGTCTAAGTGTTTTAAACTTAAATAAGTAATATCATCGTAAGAGAAATCATTGAGACTTAAAGTCATGATTTAATTTTGAAGTTGACGAGATCTAATAATATTAGCTTCGCTAAATATATTTTGTAACATTTCCCAAGCTTCATTTGGAGCACCAGTTCATTGAGCATGAAATTAGAAATAAGGAGAAATGAAAATTCTTATTAATCTGTAGGATTTGTCATTCCTATTATCCAATTTGGCTTTATTATTAGGATAAGTGGGGGCCTTTTCTTGTCCCATGGTAATTATGTTCAATCCTTTAATTAGTACATCCACCATCTAGGATTTCCATGAGAAGTAGTTGGTACGGGTAAGAAACAATTTGGTTGAAGTGGCCATATTGCAATATGTAGATAATATGATTTCAAAAGATGAAATTGATTGTCTAGATAGAAAGCTCTAAAAAAATTAGGTTGTTTAAAGAAAAACGACAATAAAAATGAACTTGATAAGTGGAAGTTATGCTAATTTTAAAAAAGGAATTAACAGTAACAAAGCCATAAGGAAAGTAGAATTTAATCCATGTGGTGATGAATGTTGATAAAAAACATAATAAATATTTTTCCTCACTACCTTTTCCTATAAGCTCACTTTTAGAAATATATTACTTTATAAAGTGACATATTTCTATAAAACAAGTGAGAATCACTTTTACAATGAAGTTAATTTCTAAATGAAAGCATGCAAAAGAAATAATTAAAAATAGATTAATTAATTTTTACGGTGATTCACTTTTATAAGACAAGTGAAATACACTTTATAATATACTTATGAAATAACTTAAGTTTGTATGAAATTTTTCAAAAGGTAACTTAAAAAGAGATTGACCTCAAGAACTCTTACTAAATAAAGTAACTTTCAACCAAGTGAACTAGTGCAAAATATTTGACAATTAAAGGAGGTTGTTGTTGTTGCTCTTCCTTGAAATTTGTGCTTGACAAAAAAGATGTACTCATCCAAAAAAAAACAATAGTTCGGAAAAATTTCTAAAACCCAATAATAAATGGATTGAATTTTGGTTAGCTTACCCAAAAAATGCAAGTTTTATTTATGTTTTTGATATGTTGAGATAGCACAAAGTGAATGGGAAAGAACACATATACTAAAAAAAACACTTTTTGCTATGTTTCTGATTTTCCATGATTGCACAAAGCACACAGAAAAGAGCATACATAGACCAGAAAGAGTAGCAATCCGAGAAAATAAACATAAAACCTTTGGATGTATTGAAAAATATTGTATCTCGGGAAAAAAAACACCTTTTTGGATGAAATGAAAGGTGTTCTTAGCTAAAAACAACATTCCAGATGAAATGGAACAATCTATTTATGCTGAAACAAAATAGAAATAGAAAATCTCAATAATGTGGTAAAATAGGCTTTAAGATCTTGATCACCAATGGGAATAGTTCTTCAAACAAGCTCTGATACCATGTTTGGGTAAATAGAGTATTCTATATAGGATGAAAATCTTCAATAACCACTCTCATAACTAGATCAAATATCACAATGCCAATAATTTTACGTGATTAAAATCCTATGAGAGGAAAACAATCCATAACCCCAACCAATACAACCACTTGAGAAAATTTTATTAATGGAAACAATTTTGTTTACATAAAATAGTTCTCACAATTGATCATCAGTCCTAACTCTCCATTCCCTTTAAATAGAGATCATGGGCCAATTGAGTGCTAAGCCATGAATCAATATCCGTCAATATTGAGAAAAATATGAGTCGTCAGGTCACTATATGTTTAAAATATATCATTACCATTGGAATACAATGAAACTAATGCATTCTAAAGAAACACACTTTTACCTGATAAACATATTAGGATATATTGAATTTAACTAACTCATAAGTATCTAAAAATCTTAGTAAGGTTTATCCACTATAAATTTAGTATAACATTCATGGTGTGACTCCCTAAAAACTAAAATGAACATACTCGAGTTTAAATACCATTTACTTGCATGAGTTTAAGAACTCCAATACACAAAAAAATTCATTTGATATTTTTTATGTGTCATTGAAAAACATGGTAGAACTTCCCAACGGAAAATAACAAGTGAGTCTAAGAAAACACAATGAAGAGGGTAGATATAAATAACTTTTACATGTATCAACACTCAAAACTAAATATATATCAAAGGTGACATAATATGATTAGGCCAATGACATATTTGGGTTTCGTGATAAACACAAAATATGAAATAAATCATTTTTCCTTAATTTTTTCTACACAAAATATAATATAATTTTGAGCATACATAATTAATCTTAAAAAAAAGTTGGGCACATGAAATTAATTTGAAAAAACATTATATTTTAATTTTGTGAAAGACATAAGTGCGCAGTTGGAGCTCAAAAATGTGATGGAAATATGCATATTTATTTCACTTGTTAAATTTACAACAAATTTTTCTTTGATTTCATAATTTTTTCCCGATTTTTGAACTCATCAAACTTGGCTAATGATAGGAAAATTGGAAACACCTGGAATTTAGAATGTATTGTTGCTTAAATTCTAACTTAAATTCTTTGTAAAATGAGTGTTTTAACCCCTTCGTAGCTATGAAATATACCCATAGCAATCTTAAAAATATTAATCTTTCTCATCAAGAATTTTTGTCTACTTTCTCTACAAATTATCCCTTGAAAGCAATGAAAATGCATACATTTGTTGTCTGCTCAAAACATGTCTGTAATAAAAATAATTTTTTCATTACTAGGCTAGGACATAGGCCCATTTAATAACTAAATATAGTTGTATTTAAAGCCCGTATATATGCCAATTTCCAAGTGTCACATGACGTGTACCATCCCACATATCTCGAGGAGCTTCACAATTTATTTTCCTTGAGAAAGGAAAATTTCACCTAGATTTTTCCAGACCTACAAGCCTAGGAAATAGTGCATCAATCCTAGGTCCTTCATCTCGAACTTGGAAGCCAACTCCCTCTTACATTGATAAATGAGAGGGTATGCACCTGTCAGAAAGAGATCATCTACATAAAGGACCAAAACGAGAGGTAAGTACTTTTCAACCTTGAATTATAGGTTAGGATCAACATCGATCCTTGTAAATCCCAGCTTCATAAGATATATATCAATCCTCTCATACCAAGCCCTAGGGGCTTGCTCAACCAATAGAGGGATTTATTCAACCTGCATACTTGTGTCCTTCAATCTTGAACTTCAAACCCCTGAGCTTGTTCTAAGTATCTTTCCTCCCTTAGAAAGCCATCCAAGAAAGCAGTCTTTACATCCATTTGATGTAGGATCCATCCTTGGGTGGAAAATAGAGAAATTATAGATCAGATAGTGGTATATCAGGAAATGATGCAAATATCTCATCATAGTCCACTCCTTCCTTTTGAGAGAAGCCTCAAGCAACAAATTTGGCCTTATATTTTTCAACACTCTCATCGGCTCCATGTTTGATTTTGCATAACCATTTTGAGGTGACTACGGATTTGTCCTTGGGTCTACGCACCATTTCCCAGAAAATATACTTCATGATAGATTTATATTCCTCATTCATTGCATTCTTCAAGACTTAGCTCTGTACGACTTCTTCGAAAAAACAGGGCTAAGTTTTAACAATAATACTCATAGCAGCTAAGTACCCTTGATACTTGTTCGAATTCTTACTTTCATGAAATATCCCTCTTGGAGCAATATGTCTACAACATATTTGAGAGTATATTTGAGCCACAAAGGTCTTTTCCTTGAGGTAGAGGGATCACCGGGAGGTGGATCAATGGGATCCATCGAGACTTCAACATCAGGCATCAATTCATCTGTTGGAGGTTCATCCTGCTTTCCTGTAACATCATCATTGTCCTTCCTTGGGATAGGGAGATCTCTAGCTTTCCCAAGGGTAGTATCTTCATAGAAAGTGACATCATGCCTTATTTCCACTTCTCTTTGACCAGACACATAGATTCTATATGCCTTTGAATTTTCGCTATAGCCCACAAATGTACCTTTCTTCCCAAATGCTTCCAACTTGTTTATTTTCTTTTTAGGCACATGAAAAGACACAGGAAAACTAAATATTCTAAAATGAGAAACATCAGGTTTCTTACCAGTGAAAAATTCTTCGGGTGTCTTGAAATCCAATGCTTGATGTGGGCTACTATTTTGAACATACACAGCGTTGTTGGTAGCTTCTCCCCATAATAACTTTGGTATTCCTTGATCATAAAGCATGGTGCAAGTGGTTTCCATGATTGTTCTATTATTCATTTCAACAACTCCATTTTGCTCAGGAGTGTATGGAACGGTTGTCTCCCTCTTAATTCTAGCTTATTTGCAAAATTCATTGAGTTCATTTGATTCATATTTGGTTCCATTGTCGGTCATTAATATTTTTATATTCTTCCTTGTTTGATTTTCCACGAAAGCTTTGAAATAATGAAGCCATTTGAAAAATTCATCCTTCTTCTTCGAGAAATAGATCCATGTTCTGCGTGAGAAGCCACTCAAAAATATTTCATAGTATAAGTATCCTCCCAACTATGTTACGGGCAACATACTAGATAGGTCAGAATGGATCAATTGAAGAATATCAATATTGTGGATTTCGCTAGAAGGGAAAGGTCCCATTGTAAGTTTCCCAACTGCACAACCCTGACAGACTCCTTCATAATTCATGTTTAACTCGGGCATACACGTGACCATATTCCTTACCCCGGGGTAAGGATTTGTAATGAAGGTGGGAAAATATTCGATTCCATAATTTATATTGAAGCGAAGCATCACAATTCAAGGCTCCCAAAGGACTTCCTCCAACTTGATAAAGACCATCAACCCTAAATCCAAGTGTGAATTCATATTTAGGGTTTCTGTCCCAAATACATACCTTTCCATCAATGAATGCTACCTGAATCCTTTCTCTTCCATTGTAGAAATAGACACCGGGTTCTTCCTCAAATTGGGTACATACAACACTTCCTGTAGACTCAAAAGTTTGAATTTGATTCAAGTGAAGAGTGACAAAACCTGTCCCTTTCATGAGGTAGGTGGCATTATCTACAAATATGAACTCTAATTTAGTCTTCTTTTCAATAAAATTTGAGAGGGCCTCTTTATACCCAGTGAAGTGCCTTGAGGCTCAACTATCAATCAAACAATGATCCAAAGTATCCAGAGGAGAGGTAGTATATAGAGTGGATATAAGATCAAACTACTTTTTTTTTTCTACAACATTACTTTCTTCATACCTAGAATTTCTCGTCCTTTTTGAAGGTCGACCATTTCTGTATCGAGTAGCGGGAGCATTCCTCTTTCCTTCGTTGTTGAACTTGTTGCCGTCTTTCCTTGGATAATCCTTCTTGTGAGGACACTCTCTAGCATATTGGCCGAACCTGTTACAATTGTATCCCCTTCCTTTCCTTCCTTCTTTGAATCCCTACTTGAACCCTTGACCTTGTTTTCTTGGATCGACATTATTTTTCTTCTTTGCATGAGTAGAGAAGACAGTAGGTTCATTTCAATTTGAGGGCTTGTCTCTCTCCATCATCCTTGTTTCCTCTTGAGTGAATCTTGCCAACAGTTCATTGAAACTAGGAATTATGTCATTGTTGAGAATGGTGGCATTAAACACATCCCATGCTATTCAAAAGGTCTCCAAGTGAAATGAGGGTCATATACCTGTCAACATTAACTTCTTTAATATATAGTAGATCATTATTGATTTCTTCTATTCTCATGAAGTAGAATTAGATATACTTCCCTTTGTCCATCTTGATGTCCTTCAACTTGTTACTGAGAAATAGGATTTGATCTACATTTTTTACTTTGAACATCCCAATTAGATTATCATACATCTCCTTAGATGTTCCCAAATCAGAAATATAGGAAACCAAATTCTTTTGAATGGAGTCTATGATAATTCTCTTAGCTTCGACCTCACCTTTGTTATACTTCGTCTTTACACTAGGTGTGTTAATTTTTCAATATTGCTCTATATTGTATCAGTTAATTAAGCCCAAATGAGATTTTCATTAACAATGTATTTAGATCTATGCAATATAAATAACCATAAACTATAACTGAAGATAGAAAAGTGCATGTAATGGCAAAGAAGACAATATCAAAACCATGAGACACAGAGATTGGTCCAAGACTAGGGAAAAACCCCACTATGGGGGAAACCATTTTAAATATTCTTCTTCTATATATTGTCTTCAAAATATTTTAGTAGAGAGTACAATGAGCCCAGTAAATGTATATTGTGGAAAATAAACAGATCTGATTTGCAAATCAACAGATCTATAATAGCAAGACACGAAACCAATGGATCACCAACACCAAGTGATCTTAGCTTCCCAGATCTAGATTTGGATCCAGAATACTGTCAATGACTGTTATGACGTCTCTCTGACTACATGATGGATGAATGATGATGCTGCACCAAAATCAATTTACCCATAAATTCTCTGAGCAGCGGCCTTAACACACCCAACCTGCAACTTTGGTGCTTTAAGCCACTACCAATGAGTTCTAAGCCTACGACTTAGGGTCTGTACGCCCTGGAACCCTATTCACCCCCTTACTAGTTGAGCCGCGACCTCACCAAGCCTAGCCTGCAGCTTTGTCCTAACAGAGTCGCTATCTCAACTCTACTTCCTGCGGCCTTGACCCAAAATACCTAGATCTAAAATGTGCCTCTGTCTAAGATCCTGATCCACTGTGCAAGCCTCTTGCGTGTAATATTCCCAAATTTTCACATGATATTTGGAATATTAGAGTTCTTAATAAACCTAATTAATTAAGTAAATAAAAGGGTGTAGGGACCCATAATCCTCAAGATGAATAAATATCCACTTTTTATGTGTGAATGTGGATTAATTAAGTCTAGATCTACATAATGAGGTAGTGGAGCCACTACTAATGTGAATGGAATTGGAGATCATGTCTCATTAATGAGATATATCATGGAGGTTGAAGCAGTCAACTAAGATCATGGAAGGCATCTAATGAAAGATCATAGAGCATTCATGATGAAGTGATGGAGGAAGTTGTGCAATTAATGCACACGTGATGGAGAGGGTGTACATTGCACCTAGACATGATAGATAACTTGGAGAGACAACACAGTCAAACATGGAGGATCATGTCCACATGAACAACGCAGTTTAGATGAGGGCCAAGGCATGGGAAGTCTCAAAAACTATATAAAGGAGATGAAGGCAACAATGAAGGCAGGCTATTGAATATAGATTTTGGGTTTGTTTAGATCTGGAATTGTCATGTGACATTCCATGCTTTCTTGGGCTGTGTAGCAAAGATTACAAGTTCTGTTTAGCACAGGGTGTTCCTGGTCGGGAATCCCTCCTCTTTAATTGAGTGATCTCTTGGAAGAGGGTTGTACTTCATTCTACATCAAGCATTGGTGCCACTTATCATTTCCATCATCTTCAAAACATCTACCTTCAGGAATTACACAATTTCTGAAGATAAGTTTGGAAGTGGAGGTTGTCTTCAATATTTCAACTGGAGAACCAGTGTAGGATTATTACTATCACCTTGGGCTTGAATATTAGCATTCCCAGGGCTTCATTTAAGATCTGGCATTAGGCCAAACATTATTGACCTCCTAGCAGCAACAATCCCATCAAGGATTGCACAGTCTAGTCCTGTAGATTCAAGGAGGAAGGAAGTTGCTAGCAATTCAGCTAGTAATCCTGTGAGGGATCATCCCCTCACCTAGCCATCAGTATTTCCATCAACCTAGAGCCTATTGCATCATATTTCAGCGGGCATAGAGCCTCTCTCTCTTTTAAAACGAAGTTTCTGTAGCAGCTGCATATTCAGTTGCTACAACTTGAAGGAGGAGGAAGAGAAGGCAATATCTCAAGCTACTAACTTGTAGATCTGAAGGAGGGATCAACCCTCAAAGCATAGATCTGTTTATACATCATATTGCAGCCATCTTTAGATCAGATCTAGCTTCAGATCTATAAACCCAGCAGACAAAGGATCAAACCCTAGGAGGATGATTTTCCAAAGTTGTAGATCTGCAAAATCCTTTCTGGGTTCACTTGGGTTCCCATCACATTGGCCAGATCTTGAATCTTGGCATCATCAGAGCTCCTAAGCTCCCTAGATCTGCATTTCCTTTTGTAGCATTTTCATGTATATCAGCAGTAGAAGGGACAATGCAGTATTGCTTCCTGTAAGCTCACTAGTTACACAGTGCTAGTTGTAGCATGATTGCAGGGTGATTCTAGGCCATCTCTTGGGCTAGATATACTCATTTTATGTACATTGTGTAACTGAATCATCTCCATATAATAAAATGGCTCAACTTCTCTGTATATTATGATGTCGTCTTTATTCTATTATTTACTTAGTTGTAGTTCTTATATTGTGTTTAAGTATTACTGCATTCTCCCTTTTGGGATATTACATTGCGACATACATGTGTGAGCCAGAAACATAAAATATGACAAGTAACAAAAACATCATGAAGAATATCTCATGAATGAATGTGTGCAAATGAACTTGGAGTCACTTCTATTTATAACTTTGTGAGGGACTACTTGGGGGTTTGACCAAATCAACATGCGGTTAGGCCGACCCATAAAATAATAAAATAAATCATAAATTAACTTCTGCTTAACTGATTGGACAATCTATAGGTCACTTTTTATCCTCTAGAAAAGAGGAATCTAATTAACTTATTATTTTAATCATCTGAGCTTTCCAATGTGGAATTTGACCATACTTGCAAAATTTAACACTCCCTCTCAACTAGGAAGAATTCCACTTAGCAATCACTGCTAGTAGATCTCTGCATCAAGGTTTCATCATGGCTCAAATAAATCTATTGAAACTTTCTCAAATATAGAAGAAGAAGAAGAATCAGGGAGTAATAAATTCTACCCACATCTAGCAATACGATAACTTATCTCATAGGGGAGCACATCTCCGACCCTAGAGTATCATCGAGGAGCATAGTCTCAACCCAAAATTACAAAAGGGGAGTAAATCTCAAACCAATATTGTCACCTACCGATATTCCCATCAATGAATCTCATTATTAAAGTGGTATAACAACTGAATCATAATCCAATTAGGTTTTACATCCCAAGTTCACTCTCAATTCGTTGGCAAAACGAGGAGCAATATTCCCAACAAGCCCTGTTTGTGAGTATGATGCAAACTGCAGAATACTCTGCAAATACCAGATAGGGGGGGAAAATTATTTGACCCTATGAAGGTAGGGGAGAAGCATTCTCAACACTGGGTAAAATATATGCAAGTGCCTTATTGTCCAGAGATCCCTCAACCTGAGGAGCCCTTAATCTCAATTCCTCACCCTGAGAGCTCAAACAAATTAGGAAGAGCTAGCTCAGTTTCCACTGCTAGGTCCTTATAATACTAGTGTATCCCATTATTGTTATGGTAGTGTAGCCCCCTTATTGTTATTATTGTGCCCATATAGTCCCCATATTGTTATTATTGTGTCCCATAGAAGCCCACTATTGTTATTGTTGTGTCCTTACATTGTTATTGTTATGTCGGCTAGGATTATATTATGACCCCTTGGACTCCTATATATAGAAAGGAGGTTTTGTCATTTGTATCATCCAGGAATTGTTCATTTATGCAATGTAAAGGAGGTTTCCCTCTCAAAGAGGCTGATTTCTAAGTCTTTTATATATCTTTTCTTCTATTTTGTGAGCTGGTTTCCTAACATTTGGTATCAAAGCTTTGGATTCTAGGGTTTTGCTGCTGCAAACATGCCATCTTGGATTTTTGGCTATAATTTTTTTTCTATGATGCTTCAGAAGTGGAAATTTTTACCACATGGATCTAAAATCTTGATGAACTTTTTGTAAAAATTTCATACCTTGGTTTGCAATATTTTTGGAGATATGATTTGTGGACGTTAGGGTTTTTGCAGGCTCCAGAATTTCATCTCAAACAAGTGACCGAGGGAAAATCATCATAACTTTTGTTTCAGGCATAGGATTGGAGTTATGTAAAAAGTGGTCGAACTTGCATAGGCTGTAGTTTATTATGTATCAATTTTAGAGCCAAAGGTAGAAACAATGACATGTGGTACACTGTACAAGTTCGCTCTACTGAACCAACCCATAATTAGGTCATCATGGGAGATCGATCACAAATTTTCCTTAAAGAATCAAAATTAGGTATGACTTGTGGAATTGGAAAGAAGAATCAGAGGGATACTACATGATCGAAGTTCAAATCTTGAAGATCCAAAATCACAAAGATAAATTAGGTTCAATATCAATAAGTTTTGTTTGAACAAGGAGTTTGAAGTGATTCCAAGGGCATATTGAAGCATAGATATAAGTATTGGATTCTAAAATTCCTCCAAAAAATAATTCCATACACATTAAGTCCTCAGAAAAATTTACCATGACACATGAAGAGGAAGAAGTGCAACATGATATATCAAAATTATGGGACCAGGTGCAACAAATTTCGCTCTCACAAATAGCAAACAAAGAAGAAGTAAAAGGTGACACGGATGGTTTAAAAGGTGACATGAATGGTTTAAAATCATACATGGATGGGTTGATGAATGGAATGGAAGGTATAGAAGAATAAATGAAAGGCAACATGGAATATTTGAAGAAAGACATGGAAGGTTTGACAAAGTTGCTACAAGAAAATCTTCCTAATGGCGAAAAGGTGGTAGAGGAAACTCATGATGAGAAAAAAATAAACGTTAATCATGATTTCATAAACTCTAACATTGGATTGAAGACCCACCATATTCCAAAGATTGATATGAGGAAGTTTGATGACAAGGATACCGTATCATGGATACTATAGATGGAGCAATATTTTGATCTCCATAATGTGCAAAACACACAAAATGTACGTCTTGCAACTTTATATTTATAACCCAATACATTTGTATGGTATCGTTGGCTTTGCTCTTGTAAAAAAATTGTCACTTGTTCAATTTTTACAGAGGAAATGATAACACATTATGAGGATACAAAGAGCAACACCTTCATTATCCAATTGATAAATCTCAAACAAAGGGGTTCAATGGTGAAATTCGTCCAATCAAAGGAAAGTATTTACTGAAACCTATTTATTAGAAGGAAATGTTCGCAATATTACATGCACTAAAGAAATGACAACCTTACCTAATGGGAAGACACTTCAAGGTAAAAACAGATCATGATAGTCTTAAATACTTTTTGGAACAAATATTATCTTGAGAAGAGTATGAAAAATGGGTCACAAATATGTTGGGTTATGACTTTGAAATCATCTACAAAAAAGGGAAGAAAAATGTTTTTGCAGATGTACTCTCGAGAAAGGATGAGGATGTGGGAGCATTTCTTTGTGCCATTTGTATTATCCAAACTGAGTGGATAACCGAAGCAAGGGTTGAATGGAATAATGATGAAGAGCTATGGGCACTCATTCAAAAGTTGCAGCAAGATCCAAGTACATCTGAAACATTTAGTTGGAAAAATGATTCATTATGGTACACATATCGCTTATATCTTTGTAAGAATTACCAAATCAAACAAAATATTCTTTTGGAATTGCACACCTCTCCATTAGGAGGGCACTCAAGATTTTTAAAAACTTACCACATGGTTAAGAAGGATATTTTTGGGATGGCCTTAAATCTAATATTCAAAATTTTGTGGCAGAATGTTTGGTTTTCCAAAAAATAAAGTCGAGACAATTAAGACTCCAGGTCTATTACAACCTTTATCCACTCCATGTCAGTGTTGGGAGGAGGTTTCAATGGAATTTATCACAGTTTTATACAAGTCTGAAGGAAATACTGTCATCATGGTGGTAGTTGATAGACTTACCAAGTATGCCCACTTTTGTGCATTATCTCATCCATTTAAAGCCAGTACATTTGCTACTATATTTATGGAAACAATTCAAAAGCTACATGGAAAACCAAAGATTATTGTAGGCAACAAAGATCCGATTTTTACAGAAAATTTTTGGATGGAATTATTTTCTTGTTTGGGTACTTAATTAGCTCATATATCATCATATCATCCTCAATCTGATGGGAAACGTGAGATAGTGAACACATATTTGGAAGGATATCTTCGTTGCTTTGTATCTGATGAACATACACAATGGGTCAAGTGGTTACCTTTGGCTAAATGGTGGTATAACACTTCCTTCCATATTGCAGAAAAACGACCACATTTATGGCACTTATGGATATCATCCACCCTCCACCGCATCATATAATTATAAGGTTCAAGCAATGAATATCATATCGAGCATCAACAACAAGTTCTCCAACTCTTAAAGGATAACCTCACCTTGGCGCAGAATCAAATGAAAAAACGGGCAGTTCAACATCACAATTAAAGATTTTTTGATGTATACGAATGGATATATTTACGGCTACAAACATACAAACAAATGTCCCTCAAACAAGCTAAGAAGGATACTAAATTATGACCAAAGTATTATGATCCTTACAAGGTGTTGCAAAAAATTGGTACTATGGCATACAAATTGGAGCTTCTTGTATCTTCTCGAGTACACCCAGTTTTCCATGTTTCATGCTTAAAGAAGGTTATAGGTGACAAGCTCCTAGTTCAAACAATATTTCCAGAACTTTAAGAGGAAGGAAAAATGATATTGGAACTTGAAGCAGTCACAGAAACAAGAACTCAAAAACTACTAAATCAATCAATTTTAGAGTATCTCATCAAATGGAAGAACTTACTCGTCGAAGATTCGACATGGGAGGATGATAATTTTATACAGAAGCATCTAAAAATACTCAAGCGTTGAGGACACTACTTTTTTGAAGTGGAGGGACATGCTAAGTACCTATAATACTAGTGTATCCCCTTATTGTTATTGTTAGTGTAGACCCCTTATTGTTATTGTTGTTCCCATGTAGTCCCCATATTGTTATTATTGTGCCCCCTAGAAGCCCACTATTGTTATTGTTGTGCCCTTACATTGATATTGTTATGTCAGCTAGGATTATATTGTGACCCCTTGTCGTCCTATATATAGACCAAGAGGTTTTTTCATTTGTATCATCCAATATTTTTTCATTTTTTTAATGTAAAGGAGGTTTCCCCCTTGAAGAGGCTGATTTCTAAGTCGTTGATCTATCGTTCTTCTATTTTTTGAGATGTTTTCCTAACATCCTCGATCAACGCTGCCCCTTATCCGGAGGGGATACATCCATCAGTCCAAGCTGATCTCTGAAAAGCAAGAACTTCTCTTTTTGTAATGCCTTGGTGAGAATATCTGCAGTTTGATTATCAGTCACAATGTGTTGGAGTCAACAACTCCTCTCTACACCATGTCACAGATGAAGTGAAATCAAATCTCCATATGCTTGGAATTGTCATGAAATACAAGGTTCTCTTCCAGACAAATCCTGCTCTTGTTATCACAGTATATCACTGTAGTGTCCAACACTTGACCAAGGAGCTCATCAAAGAGCTTCCTTAACCAGACAACTTCACAAATTGATGTGTTGGAAGCAATGTAATCTACTTCTGTGGTGCTCAAAGCTACTGACTTATGCTTCCTTATCATCCAAGTTATCATGGCAGAACCAAGACTGAAACAACATCCAGATGTACTCTTTCAATCGTGACATTACCTACCTAGTCAACATCAGTGTACCCATGAAGTTGGATAGATCCAACCGAATATCGCAAACCAAGTGTGATCAATCAATGTAAGTATCTCAACACATACTTGGTCGCTATCCAATGCGCATGAAGGGTCTCAGTTATGAAATTAATCATTGTGTTTACTGCATAACATATATCTGGATGGGTGTTCACAAGGAACATCAGAGCCCCAATCAATGTCTATACTTGAATGGATTTACTAGATCAAGTCCAGTTGTTTTACCACGCAACTTCTTGAAGTTAATTTCCATCAGAGTGACCATGGTCTTGCAATCGGTCATACCAAACCTTTCCAACAAATTTATCACATACTTTCATTGTGAAATAAATATTTTGCTAGGCCTTTTCCATACCTCAAGGCCCAAAAATTAATTCATGAGACCGATATATTTCATCTCGAATTCAGAGGCTAGCTTCCTCTTGCATTTGATTATCAATTGTTCACTTCCTGTTAAGAATAAATCATCAAAATATAGAACTAGAATCAATGTCATACCATGAAAAACCTTAAAATATAAGTTGGAATCAACACTGCTTCTAGTGAAACCCAGTTTCATTAGATAGTTATCAGTGTGAGTATATCAAGCTCGGGGTGCTTGCTTCAATCCGTACTGTGATTTCTTCAACTTGCAAACATGTGTTGTGCGATATTCCACTTCAAATCTCTGTGGCTATTCCATATATACTTCTTCATGTAACATACCATGAAGGAAGGCGATCTTTACATCCATCTGATCAAGTGACCATCCTTGACTAGCAGCAAGGGAAAATATCGAGCAGATAGTTGTATATTGAGCCACAAGAGTAGATATATAATCATAATCTTCTCCCTCTTTTTGAGAGAAACCACAAGCTGCAAACCTCGCTTTATAATTTTCGATGTTGCCATTGATTCCATGCTTGATTTTGAACAACCATTTCGAGGTCACAACAAAATTCCGATGCAGTCTCAACACAATATCCCATACATCATTTTTCACGATCGATTCATATTATTCAGCCATGTAATCCTTCCAAGCATATTCTTTGACTGCTTCTTCAAATGAGGATGGTTTGGCTTGAATCATGGTACTCATAGCTACAAGATAACACTAATACCTGCAAGGTTCCTTCTTTTCTCTGAATGATCGACGAACATGAATATTTCTTTCACTGTCTTGTAGTGTATCACGAAGACAAAGTGGTCTCTTCCTTGAAGGAGGATCACTAGGAGGTGGATATAATGGATCCATAGGTTCCATGGATGTATCATCATTTCCCAACTCAGGCATAGATGGGATATCTAGAATATCCTTATCAACATCATCTTCCTTGGGAGGTAGAGGAAGATATATTTCTTTACAAAGTGCTGCATATTCATTGAAGGTTACGTCTCTACTAATTTCAACCTTTCTTTGACGAGGAAAATATTTTCTGTAGGCCTTGGAGTTTTCAAAATAACCCACAAATACACCTTTTCTACTTGTAGTTTCCAGCTTATTCCTTTTGTCTTTCGGCACATGAAAGAATACAGGGCATCCAAATATGCGAAGATGATTGATGTATGGCTTGTTACCTGTGAATATTTCTTTTGGAGTCTTATTCGTTAGCGCTTGATGAGGTACTCGGTTCTGAACATATACAATAACATTGGTTGTTTCAACCCCTAGAAAATTAGGTACCTTTTGATCATGAAGCATAGCATGAGAAAATTCCAATATCAACTGGTTCTTTCTTTCAACAAGGCCATTCCATTTAGGTTTATAAGGTACAATAGTTTCCTTCTTGATCCCTTCCTTCTTGTAGAATGCTATGAATTCTCTTGACATGTACTCTCCTCCATTTTTGGATCTGAACACTTTGATATTTTTCCTGATTTTATTATCAATCAATGCTTTAAATTCCTGAAAATTTTCAAAGGCTTCATCCTTATTCTTTATGCAATAAAACCATGTATTTCTGGAGTAATCGTCAATGAAGGTAATATAATAGAGATGACCACTAATAGAGTGCACAAGCATCAGACCATATATGTCTGAATGAATGAAATGGAGGATGTCATATGTATTGTTATTAATTGAGGGGAATGGTCCCCTTTTATTCTTCCCACTAGCGCAACTAGGACAAAATCCTTCACACTGAGCTTGTACATCGGGAATACATGATATCGGTATATTCTTCAATTTCGAAAGAGAATCATAATATATATGAGCCAGCCTGCGGTGCCATAATTTTCTGATATGATTTGTGTTATGGACCAATGCAAATAATGGCCTTTCTGTGACCTGGTAGAGTCCCCCAGATCTCAGTCCTAATGTGAATGAATCTTTCATATGTGAATCAACAGGCCAATTGAATACTTTTCCATTGATGAAGGAAACCCTCATCCCTTTATCTTCTAATGCAGATATAAAAATTAAATTCTTCATAAGTCCGAGCACATATATGACATCATTTAACAATACTGATTCCCCAATGTTTAACTAAAATTTAACTGACCCAAATCCTTTTACAGGATGAGTGGAGTTATCTCCAAGAATTATCCTTAACTTAGTCTCCCTCTCTAACATATTACATAGGACTTATTTAAAATGAGAAAAATGATGAGTGGCCCCACTATCAACTAACCAGCTATCCCATGAATTTAGTGGAGAAGAAATAGTAAGTGCAGAAAAAAAATATATTCATTTTTATCCACGATATTACTTTCATACCTAGAAGCTCTTGACCTATTTTGAGATGGACGGTATTCTTCATGGTCGCTTGATGAATCTCTTCTTCTCCTCTCATACTTTTTGTCATTATTGTCACTTTGATTGTATTTCCTTCTTCTATCATAGTTTTTTATTTTGTTGTTGTATCGTGGGTTCTTTCTCTTCTCAGAACAGTCACTGGCATAATTACCTTTCTTGTGGAAATTGTAGCATTCAATGTGAGTAAGTGATCTGCCATTTATAACTTTTGAGTTTTGATGAGGAGGCATTCTAGATGGGCCTCCTTTAAATTTCTTCCTTTTTATGGGAAAAATAAACAACATGCTCCCCTTCTTCATGTTTCTGAATCCTCCCTCTTACTATCATTCTGGATTATTCTTGAGTCAGCTTCCCAATAGTTTCATTAAATGACAAAAGAATATTTTTGTTGTTGATATTAGTAATGAAGGTTTCCCAAACAGGAGGGAGACCTCTAAGAGTCATGATAACAAACTCTCTGTCAGGTACATGATCTTCACCAACCCTCAGTAGTGTTGGAAATACTGAGAGGGGGGGTGAATCTGTATTCCTTTCAATTAGAGATTAGTTAATCTTCAATTATTATTAGTGTTTGTATAATGATAGCAGTAAACAAAAGGAACACAAATGCACATAGTTTTTAAGGTGCAAACCCTCTCTGGGACAAAAACCACCTGAATGATTTTCTAATAATTCTTTGATATTCAACTCCAATTGAAATAAAGCTCCAACTTCCTAGAATATAGAAAAGAATTCTTCTCCAACTCCCACTGGATGGATGATCCAACGCCCGATATTCTTTAGTAGTCAATTGAATGGATGCACCAACACCCAATGAGCTACAACTCACTCTAGCGCCACCCTACCACCCTATAGAAGAATAAAACAAGAATGGACTCACGTACCAGGGAAAATGGTCCACTTTACAATGATATAGAATGATGTAGAAGAAGAATACACACTATATCATAACCCCAACTATGACAAAACCACCTAATGATGATCCTAGACCTCCTGACACTGCCTCTTCAACTCTTGGCAGATAGACACTTATACAATTTTTACAATGATGCATTTACAATGACTTAGTACAATGATACATTTACAATGACTGTATGCAGTGCTGCCCACTTGAAGACTTCATGTGTTGAACTTCGTGTGGTTTTTCTACACCTTGATTTCTTCTCTTGTCATGCTACCCTCTGCTGCACCTTGCTTTGCTTTGCTGCCCTAGAAATTCTGGTCCTTTGCAGCCCTTGGCAACACATGATCTAGTTTTTTCTTGCCTTCTAGGATCTCGATATTGAATATGGTGTATCTCTGTTATTTCAGATCCCCAATATGTGATTTTTGGTTATGTACCAGTACTTTTGAGTCTTCTTTCCAATTCCACAGTTCTAATCCAATTTTGATTCTTCAAGAGAGAGTTATGCCCAATCTCTCACAATGACCTAATTATGGATTTTTATTTTTTTTCATAGAGCAAACTTGTACGACGTGCCACGTATCACCGTTTCTTCATTCGGCTCTAAAATTGATACAACGAAAACTAAAATCCGTGCACTATCTTCCAATTCAAATCCGATACTCAGAGAGAGATTTATGATGATTTTCCCAAGGTCACTTCTTTGAGGTGATGTTCAGGAGCCTGCAAAAACACTGACTTCCATAGATCGTATCTCCGAAAATATTGTGCACCTTGATCTGAAATTTTTATAGGAGCTTCCTCGAGATTTTGGCTTCACCTCATAAAAATTTCGGCTTCTGAAACTTCATAGAAAAAAATGTTAGAGCACAAATTCCATGATGACCTATTTCAGGTAGCAAAATCCTTACATAAGGAGGATATGAGGATCACAATTTATATAAATGCCTAGGTTGAGAGGGGCTTCAACAAGTGAACGTGGAAGGGATTTTAGGAGCTTAAAAATTATTAATTATTGACTTTTCAATGATCCATGCCACAACCCCATGGGATTTTAACCCACTAACCGGGGTTACAAACTTCAAACATGAATATCTCTCAAACCGTGAAAATTATGTAGCATGCCATTTATCAACGGAAACATCTTGACAAGTAGAAACCATAAAATGCATTCTTGACCCATAATATAGTAACTTGGTAGGTCAAAATTCCCATGCAATATTGGGGTAGCCCCTGGTGCTATTTAGGTTGACATTAATGACAACCATTGATCAACAAGTAGTTGATATTTAAGGCGAGAGATCCTCATGATGTAAGACCGAATAGTATCACCTTTATTCATCTTCACTTCCTTAAGTTGGTATTTCAATGTAATAATCTCATTTAGATTGTTAACTTCATACATATCAACTATCTTATCATATATATCTTTAGACTTATTCAAATTCCCAACATAAGAAAGTAAGTGATCTTGTAACCCAACAGCTAAGATTCGTTTTACTTTGGACTCACCTTTGTTGTACCTATTCTTGATGGTGGTGGATGCATATTCTGAAGGTTTGGGCATGTTTCCTTGAATTTATTCTAGCACATCTTTGTTGTTATCAATGATATCTAATCTGACTTTCCATGAAACAAAATTAAAAGCGTCACCCAGTTCTCATGCTCCCTGAAAGTAGAGGAAGACATTTTGACGTTGGCTTGTAGATCTGCTCTCTGATATATTTACATATATTCTTTTTGATAAATATTGTAGATCCGCTCTCTGATAATGTGTGCTTCACTGCTTGTCTTCTCTTGGGATTTTCCTTCACCTTAGCTCTGAAATCATGTTAATTTTTCAATATTTCTCTATGATGTATCAGTTACTTAAGCCCAAATTAGATTTTCATTAACAGTGTATTCAAATTTATGCAATATAAATAACCATAAAATGTAACTGAAGATAGAAAAATGCATGCAATGAAAAAGAAGACAATATCACAACCATGAGACATAAATATTGGTCCAAGACCAGGGAAAAACCACACTATGAGGGAAACCATTTCAAATATTCTTCTTCTATAGATTGTCTTGAAAATATTTCAGTGGAGAGTACAATGATCCCAGTTCATGTATATAGCGGAAAATAAACATATCTGATTTGTGAATCAATAGATCTACAATATAAAGAAACGAAACCAATGGATCACCAATACCAAGTGATCTTAGCTGCCCATATATAGATCTGGATCCAAAATACTATCGATTACTATTCTAATGTGTTTGTGGTTGTGTGACAAATGAGTGATGACACTACGCAAGCAACTGAATGAGATCCAAAATCAATTTGCCCAGAAATTCTCCGAGCCGCGGCCTTAACAAGCCAAGCCCGCGAATTTGGGGCTTTGAGCCACTACCATGGAGTTTTGAGCCCGCAACTTAGGGTCTACACACCCTGGAACCCTAGCCGTACCCTTAAGCTTCCGAGCTATTGACCTTACCAGTTGATATGCGCCCTCAAACGGCCTAGCCCACAACTTTAGCCTAGCATAGCCACTACCTCAACTCTACCTGCCCATGGCCCTGACCCAAAATACCTAGATCTCTAATGTGCCTCTGTCTGTGATCCTGATCCACTGCGTAAGCCTCTTGCGACGTACATGTGCGAGCTATAAATAGAAAATACGACCAATAACCAAAAGAACATGAAGAAGATATCATGAAAGAATGTGTGCAAATGAACTTGGGGTTGCTTCTATTTATAACTTTGTGAGGGACTACTTGGGGCTTTGACCAAATGAACATGTGGTTAGGACGACCCATAAAATAATAAAATAAAGCATAACTTAACTTTCACTTAACCGATCGGGACAATATATAGATCGATTTTGATCCTCTCAAAAAGAGGGATCTAATGAAATTATTATTTTAATAATATGAGCTTTCCAATGTGGAATTGGACCCTAGTTGCAAAAATTAAGAAGGTGCATTTGAAGGAGGCTCCACCTCTTTTCCCTGCACGTAATCCATTGCATCATGCTCTTCCAAATTCAAGTCCAAAGTCATATTCCATGCATGATAGTAATATTTATCCTTGAGCTTATCCTCAACTTTGAAATAAGATGTTGTATCCATTTAGGCTAGTCCAATCTTGACTAACAGACCCCCCTTACTCATTTCTTTTCTCTCTCTTGCTTGGGTTTTGTCTTCACCTGGGCTCTAATACCATGTTAATTTTAGTTAACAATGGTATTTTTTATGCTTATACCAATTTCTTCAGTGTTTCTTTATCCCAATAACAATTTAGTTTTTCAATAGAAATTACATTAACCATAATTCACATTGACAATAACTATAGATAGAACATAAAATAAAATGCAGAAGACAAGAGGACACCAGATTTGGTGGATGCCAGGGAAAAACCCCAATGTGGGAAATCCCTTTGATCAATTATTCTTATTATTATATCAAATGTTTAAAAAAGAGAGAGAATACAAAAAGTCAAAGTTGAATTTCCAAATCAAAGTCAAAACAACCCTATCAAATCTGTAGTCAACTATAGTCAAATTCAACCCTAACGAGAAAATCAATGGTGGTCAAATCAACGAAAAAATGTCTCCTTTGAAGCTCGGTCAAAGGCAGTCAAACATGAAATTCAGAAGTGGTCAAAGTCAACCCAAAATAGTCATAAAATCTATGGTTAAACTTACTCAACCTAAAGTCAATCCTTCGGTCAAACATGCCTTCAGTCAACACCAATCAAAGTCCTCCTTTTGCCTCATTCCTGTGCCCAAAAATGTGGCATGCTGAGATAGAAATTCACCCTGAAAATCAAAGCAAAAAGATGCCTAGAAAGTCAAAGTTAACGGTGGTCAGAAAACCATCATGCCCAAAACTATGCACAAAGCCATGGGTAGGTCCGCCCACCATCTTTGGGTCGGCCGCCCATCCTTGGGTCCGCCTAACTATTATTGGGTCCACATAAAAATAAATTTCCCTGGGTGTTACCCCAAACCCTATGTCTGGGTGGGGTTCCCCCCCCCCGCTATGCCCGACACTATGTACATTACAGGGGGCTAGTCATGGAAATAATATAACACACATCGAAAACTAGCTTGTCTTGACCATGTTCTCCAACCTTTTCACATTATAACCATCTTACACTTAATATAGAATTACAACACAACATTAACGTTTAACCCCTATAGTCCCTAGATCTAATTCTCGATCACATGTCTGCCCCGACAACCATCGAGGCCTCGACAAGGGGTGCACTTCTTTCCACCCTTAGATATTTGACTCCCAAATTTATTCTAGCACGTGAGGATAAAATATGTCTATCTGACCCTCTCAAGTCCTATGGTTTTGATTCCAATGACCTCTATATTCCATATCACTACATCCATTCATGATTCCACTACGATACAACCATTAGGCCAATATGATCATATGGCCATCCAACATTGCATCCATTCATGCTTCCACTAATGTACGACCATTAGGCCCATCAGATCATCTGGTCATCTAGCCTTGCATCCACCCCTTTCCATGTCCAGGTCCCTAGATATGATATATAATAGAACAAGTGATATGGTTCATTTTTTATCCTTCCTACACACAAGGAAACTCTGCAATGCCAGCCCCAAACCCCGAATCACCATATTTTTATGAAAAATTGAAGAAAAGAGGATTTAAGGTAAATCTAATTATTTTTAAGTATTTCTTAAGACTAGGGGCATCTTCCCAAAACAAAAAAATGTTTGAAGGTGATGAGGCAACACCGTGCCTTGTCTATATTGCAAAAAAGGAACGCCAACATGTCTAAATTGCATCAACTCTAGATTAGAGAAATAAATGGCTCCAAAGGCCATATTCCCCAACTTCAACATTTTCTGAGGTGAAATATGTCGTGTCATTAAACTCTTTTGTTTGCTACATATTAGTTAACTTCATCATTGAGATAGGAATTCCTTGATTCATTGGCAAGGGCACATACAAGTTTGTGTGACCCTTGAAAAGGATACAAGTCCTGGTTTAAATAGTGAATCTCAGGAAATCATAACTAATTACAATTCCATATTACAAAACATATAAGTATGTGCAACTCATGAAATCATTACATCATTCATAAACTATGTGATAATTAATTCTCACCAAATACTCGTTCAACTCTAAAATAAACTCATAAAGTGTAAGATAATCCACAATCATGAGTATGGTAGTGATCTTCCTAATTCATAAACATATCAAACAACCTGAAACTCAATAATATGGGAGTAACCACATAGTTCAAGCATTCATTATCACCATGGATAGATAATATAGCTCGTCAATCATGAATAAATAGCAATTTAGGCATTCTTTCATGAATGCAATAGGAATATACATCAACTAACAACATAAAAACCATAGTCATCATCCATAATTCAAATATGTATAAACCATTTTCTGAGTGAAATATTATTTGGAAACTAAGAGAGAGACCTCAACTCTCCACCAAACAATAGGCTAGATACACTACAATATTTCTTGCAGCTGATGACCCTTGAGCTAGTTCTAGAGTTAGAGGGGAAATTTCATAGTAATTGATTGAAAATGTTCTAAGGAGATGGAGTCCACTATTTCAGTGATTCACTAGTTCAATGACAAGCACTTATTGGTCCATTAATTAATTTAGTTTCATAGAGGTCACCCATGCTTAAATAAGAATTTTAATGGTTATATACATAGCCACACATATTATCATCTAGGGTCACAAAGTGTAGGCAATCAATTCAATGGAAAATATTAGAAAATAGAGGAATATGATCCATCCATGGTTGACTGCCAAAAATCTTAAAGCGTAGAGAGCACCGCTTCCTCCTTATCTCCCCTCTAGTTTTTACCCTTCCCTCTATCCACTGAAATACACCCCCTCAATATACGTGAGAGAAAGAGGAAAGAGATCCACCTAACCTTTTACTGCCCTAGTGCAATCATATCCTTTCATTTTTTCAGGTATAGGTTTAGTCTGTTACGCCACCTCCCCCCTCTTCAAGTGAGGGCACTTTCTCCACTTCTCCATTCTCTAATGCTTGTCAGTGCTGGTTGGTCACTGGTCAGGGAAATGTTAAAAATAATTAATGAAGTTAGTTATGGGTCTACTCACAACAAGTAACATGCACACAACAAATGTAACCATAGGAAACCAACATGAACACAATAGGAACCCCCTCTCCCACCCTCATACATTGGATATATGTGTCCCTTTGTTCAGGTTATCCAATTAAATTTCACACTTAATTTATTTTTACGTATAATTTCTTATACATTCATGGCCTTCATGTTTTGTGTTACCCAATCATTATTTAATCATTTCAAAAATAGGGGTAAGGTGAGGGATGTTACATTTTCTACATATGAAGGATTTACCCTCGACACTAGTTCCATTGTCATTGTTACTAATTTTGGGATTGTAACACTATGAATGGAGTGATAAAATAGAGATGAAAATATGGAAGGCGCGTGTAAGATAAACAAAAACTACAAATTTCTTTGAGAAGATGCTCATGAGTTCTTGTGGATGATTGAAACACGCTTACTCATGGATGCTCCTCCATTGATGATAACTTGTAAGTTTTATTACGCAGAAGAAGAAAGACATATATGGGAGCGAAAGGAGACACTTTTATGTAAAATACTATTGGTATGGTTTTTGATTATAATTTAATTAATTTGGGTTGTTGAATGACATTGGTTGTTCACATTTTTGAGAAAAATTGCAGAAATTTTGGTTGTTGCAAATCTAAGTCCTATTATAATGGTATTCCATTCAAGTTCATATAAAAATGCATAGTGTGAGCATTGGACTTATGAAGGAGACATTCATTTAAAGTGCTTCATATAAACTGAAAATAAATTAATCTCTTGTCTCTTGATGCTTTAATATAAACTCAGTGTTGAGAGAGCCTTCAAATTCATGTTTATTTCATATTGTGCATGAAATAGAAAACACAACACGTCAAGGATAATTGTCAGAGTTGGATCAATCACGAAATTCTCCAATTTATCAACCAATTCACTCTACATATTGTCATCAATAACACCAGTGTGTTAAAATGTTTTTAGCAACATAATTCTCAATTCTGGGTAACAACTGTATTTTCTCCTATGTGATGGGAGAGGGGGTCACATGTTATTCCTTGGAAGTATCTTGTTGCGTAGTGAATTTCAATGGATGTATATATATCACGATAGATAAATTATGTGAGTTGTATTTATAGAGTATAATATTTATCTACTATTAGAAACAATTTATCATGGACTTGACTGCTCGAACAACTTTGATTTTGCAGTCGACATCGACTCATGGATTAGGTTGAATTCAACTAATTAATGGAAGAAGGATATAGATATATTTTGGAATAATGTTATAAAAAATTTAATTATTATGAAGAACCTAATGTGTACTCATATTTTTAACACTTGGTTGAGTAATGAAGAAAAATGAAGTGGCGTGGTGCTACTTCCATCTACCATGCATAAGCATAAAATTTGAGACCACCTGGGCTATTGCTTTATGGAATACTTCAACTTTTATTTTCTTGATTAGGTCAATCGTTCTGGGAAATATTTAATTTCTTGTCGATATGCTCCAAAATTGGGCATCTCAAATTATTTCAAGAAGAGGGATAGATGCAATGTAGCATAGTCCCTGCCTCTACTGCTAATTAAGTGGGGTCCGTATTTATATCTTCGCAGATGATTCCTCCAGATAGATTTTGTGCACAACTTCCTTCATATTACTATTTTCACACATCCTTCCCCCACACAAATTCACACAACCACCTCCATTTGTCCCAATGAAAAATTTGATTACAATCTCGTCGACTGTAATCTCTAAAATTCATCTACAACAAGTAACAACGAATTACCGCTAATTAAGTGGGGTCCGCATTTCTGTCTACGCATATGCTTCCTCCACATAGCTTCCCCACTACAACCACCTCCACACAACTTCCTCCACATTGTTACCTTTGCACAACTACCCATAACCACCTTCACACAACTTCTTCCAAACACACTTTAGGCTAGATTCCATTAGTGCAAGTAGCTATGCTGCATCCTACTCTATTTTCCCACGAATTAGTTGTTTTTCACAGTGAAAGATCCATCACGATTACTGTATCATATTTATTATTAATCTATTAAATGTTGAATATATTGCATTCTCAACGATGAAAGTTTTTCAGTTTATTTGTTTTGCAAACAAAGTTCCCTTATTATAATTTTCCATATTACAAAATCTATGGAGAAAATCTTATCTAAGAGCCTGATTTTTGCATCTAAAAAATATAATAAGAAGTGTTGTGAAACAAAAATCATATACAATGTATCATGTTGCAGAATAACTATATTTTTCAAGCTCCTTTCAGAAACGATACTTTTAATTTTCTCATTTACCCAAGATGTTTTTTCCTTAGTTTTAAATCTATAAATAGACTTTGCAGAAAGCTCCACAAAATTCTTGTGCATTTTGCGTAGGAAGCTTTCAATATTTCATCATGTGAACATAAATTCCATGAAACAACATTATGCATAATGCAATATTCCCATACAAGGAAATTTGTCATGCCGAGAGATGGGTATGTGCGGGAGAGCGGGGATGAATAGGGAACTTTATTCTACAAGGGCGAAATCAATGTTAAAATATTTACATGTGAAGAGCATTTACTACACGTAGGATGAGGTATGAGTAGGAGATAATTTGCGTAGAGCTCTGATTTGGAGCTATGAATCTTTGTAGAGGACGGGGTATGTGCAAGAGAACATAATAATTAATGTTAATTTTCATTACGTGAATATTTTATTGTGAAGAGGTCGGGGTTTATGAGAGAAAATGATTGGTGTATATGGAAATTAATGTTAATATGTGATATCTTTGTGCACAACGAATTTTCTATGAAATTTTGTACATATGCATTTGTGTTATATTGGAAGTATACGAGTTTTCTATTTATCTAAGGATAGACATCAGGAGGAAAAAAATATGGAAAAAAAAGTATGTGTGGGAGAACCAGGGTTTTCGCGTGTGCTTTTCCAATGTGTTGTTTCTCTGTGCATTGGTATTAGGATTGAATCAAGGTATGTGTGGGAAAACATAATAGTTAACATTGATATGTTTCATTGTTCAGAGGTTTTACTCTGTAGTCGGCAGGAAAAAAATTAGGATGGTGTATTTTTGGGAGAACGAGGGACGCGTAGCGAAATTAATGTTAAACTATTAATGCTAATTTGTTATTATTATTATGTTTCATTGTGCATAGTTTTGGCTATGTGAAAGATGGGGTATGTATATCAATTTCCCGAAAAATAATTATGTTAGCCGAAAAGGAAAATACAAAACTCTACAAATTGAGTTGCGGAAATATTTTCAAATTAAGTTACCGAGAATAAAACCACAACTAAATCAGTAACATTGTTAAATTTCATGCATGGAAATTAATTTTTGTTATTTTTGAAATCAGGAAAAATTTCTTGTTCTAATTTTCAAAAACTCGAAGAAGGATTGACACAAATCACAATTGAGCTATAGAATATATTCAAAACTAATTTTATTTATTAACGAAATAAATAAAACACTAACAACTATCTCAATTACTACATATCTATGCCATCAGAAGCGATGACGGATTCATTAACTTCTATCTCAAGCTGAGAAATGGGGGAACCTTAGTCAATGGTCATGATATCATCATCTCTTTCATTAGTGTCTTCCTTAGCATTGACATCCTCTGCATGAACCATATTATCCATACGAAAACTCAACGTTTCATTTTTCTAATTACAATCGCTTCATCTTCAATTCCAGTATTACCATTTTATGATTTAGAATGTCGAAATGAACTTGTGCTTCAGATTGAATCATTTCAACATGCTTTGAGACCAAATCGACGAGAAATTCCAAAGAACTAGCTATTCTATCTAAAAAAGTACTAAGCTATTGTTGTACAACTCCATAAGTGAACTCCCTAAAATTCAATCTATGTTACAATTGCTAATAAAATTGGCGAATTATGATTATAATCCATGACTCTATGTTTGCAGAGTCTCTCTAACAATGTAGTTATATGATCGAATCTAAGATTACTTTATTTTAAGCCTATGTCTTTGTTTTTAATGTCGGCTTTGAATCCACACACTATAAATGTTCATTGTTCGAAGGATGTGCAAAGGACGATGCATGGGTGACAAAACGAGGGTGCAGAAGGAAATTTATGTCATCGACACGTAATTAGCTTAACAATGAACAAATTTCGAATTAGTAATACTATGTTTCCTTTTGTTAAGCTTTCCTTGTACACAGCTTACTGTGAAGAGGAGGGCTAATATGTGAGAGAAAGGGGGCACAAACGAAAGATTAATTTTAAATTATTTTTCATTTAAAACTTTTACAGATGTAGCTATGTGAAATCAAGGATGTGTGTAGAATGAGATATGTATGAGAGAATGAAGGCGCAGAGGGAACTCTATAAATTTAATCCTTAATGTAATAAACTCCTATAATATCATTGTGGTGCAGATACAATAATCAAGGGAAATAGAAAAATACTATAGAATGGGTCATACATATTGATTAATGTAAGACTTTTTCAGTTTTCATTTTCTACAATAAAAGGTTTGATTTAGTTTTTCGTGTTACATACAGATTTAATTCTGCAGAGTTTTCTCCACACTTGGTACAATGTTTAGGAAATTATTTAGTGATATTTAGAATTAAAATATTACCAATAATATATAATTGAGGAAACATTTTTAATTTAAGTTACCAAGAGCAAAACAATAGCCAAATCAATAATACCGATAAATGTCATGCAGGTAAATTGATTTTTCATTTTCTATAATAAAATATTCGATTTGGTTTTTGTGCTTTGGACATATTTCATACAACGTTTATTAAATTATTTAGAAACATTTAGAATTAAAATATTACCAATACTATACAGTAATAATAATAATTCCAAATAACTACGTGGAAAGAAAAATATTACAGAAATGGAAAGATTTCATTATGACAATAAAAGCTCTAATTGGTTAATTAGCAAATTCTTTAGGGAAAAATAAGTCGATTATGCGGGGGTATTGTCTGTACTTCCGTAGTTTTTCATAAAGTGAGTTAATAACATGGTATTTGGGAGAGAGCACAACATTTAATCAATTGATCAAAAAAGTCTTTAGTGCACAAAAAGTTGTTTTTCTTGGAGTGCGAAAACCACACTCGGTTTGCAAGAGGTGTTCATTGACATTCACTCTTCTCCCGAAAGTTTCCTACGAATATATTTTAGTGGACAGAGAGGTTCCATTGGGGATAAAAGAAGTCTAATAAACATTAAATAAGAAGCATTGCTATTTTATTTTAAACAAGAAAAATTAATTTATTGAAATACAGACTGTAATAAAAATTAAATAAGAAACATTACAATATCGTTTTAAATAACATAGAAACTATTCATCATTAATAAGATTCACTTCGTAAAACTTAATTCCATTCAATCAATACAATGGATCATTGACCAAAATTTTCATTTCTTTGATTATAATGTTATGTGTTGAGAAGATGGAGATATGATATCACCATTAATGACAAGTGCATCATTTATGGTGAGTTGGCAGTGCATCATTTCCCCATATTCCCAGCACAAAACATTATGATGGAGTGGGCCTTCTGGTAATCGTAGGGATTCTCTTTGAAGCCTCCTGGTGCATTTGGATTATAGCACATAAACAAAAAATATAATATCTTGTTCTTTGTAGCTACTCCTTTAACTCTTCTCTGAATTAATAACATGGAATTATCTATTGCTGGTGCAATTGTTGCGCTATTCGATTCTTTTGCTGGGTTCATTCCATTGGATGTTGTTTTATAAATGTAGAAGATTCATAGGACTTTCAATTTTTAATAAATTATTATTACACTAGATTTATCATTAGTACTTGCAGATCCATAATGATACACTTATGCGTGGAAAGTACGTGAAACCATTTTTAGTTAATTTTGAAAAGGATAGCTTACACATGCCACCTCTCAAATTTATAGCAATTCCTGTCATTGCAAGGCTTTTCAATTGTATAATTATGATACAAAATAAGTTGTAATTACAGTTTTCGTGTTGTTTTTTTTTTCATTTGGAGTAGCCTAACGAGGCCACAATTTTCCCCGAAAATAGTGGAATTTCCAACAATATTTTATCAAAATTCGTCAATTATTTTGGGAAATCTTAGTGATAGTGCTGAATTACTTTCCACCATAAAAAAATATTTAAATGCTCCTATGACTAGTTTTTATATGAAAAAAATAGTCGGACTCTCGATAGACACTAATTTTGTTGTTGTTGTCAGAATGTGATTGGGAATAACACTAAATCATTTATTGCAATTAAATTGTGATTATTATAGAAATTATGGTAATTATTTCATATTCGGATACATATTGTGTGACACTTCTTACTATCACTTCCACTGGTTGTACGTCGTCAATATTGCATCGAAGGAATTGAGATGATTTAAAATCTAGACTAGATAACGTTGTATCTAGATAACAATGAAGACGATTAAATTGTGATTCGGGAATAACGTTGTTACACAGTAATTTGTACATATCCCATGCAATTTTTATACCATCAAGAAATATGTTAACATATCCCCTTGAAGATCCAAAGAAGACCTCCTTGAAAGATTACTAAAGAAACTTGGTCAAAATTCATAGTTTCTTGGTTTAGCGTTCTTCCTAGTGCCATGACCACGCTGATGTCCTTTTCACAGTTCTGGCCCAGCACTGTCAGCGCCCTAATTTCTTGGAAAACTACGTTGATCCCCTTTTTGGCAGTGCTTCCTCAAATGGAGAAGCTTCGACCTCTAGAAGCTCAAGGGTGGTGAGTTGGTTGTTGAACAGATGATAAGGTCAAACTCTCTCATTTTAGAGCCTTGATATCATTCATGGGGGATCATCCCTTAGAATGTGGGCCTTCCTCCTCCTTTCATGGGCTCCCAACCTCTTATCCCTTGCTATAAATTAACATTCCTCATTCCCCAAAGTTTAGAGCTTGGTTGATCATTGTCAAACTCATTTGAATTCTCATCCCTTTTCATGGTAGCATCGTGATTAAGCCTAAGTGCTCGTGAGAAGGAATGCTTTTGAGCTAGGTGAAGGACTAATATTTTCACCTAAGGACGCCTCCAAAATCAAGGCTTGGTTTTAAGCTCTCTTTTTGTAATTTATCAATAATAACATCTGATGTTTGCTTTCATATTTGTCTACATGTTTATGCAAATATTCTGGTACTCCTTGATTTTCTAGATAGCTAGTGTTTACCTTTATTATGTATTGTATCACATTTGCTGTTGTCTCTTGATAATCTGCAGGTATTCGCGTGCCATTAGTAGCAGCAAGCAGGCCTACAAGGATCGTGGATCGAGGTCACCATCAACGGATCCAAGTATAGCATTTGGAAAAATCTATTTATGTCTCTTTCGTCATTTCATTGTAAACATTAGTTAATGAAGAAGCTTTGCATTAGAAATAATCTCATGTTGCTAGACCCACTCTAGGTCTAGAGAGATCGCCTTCTGAAGGGTGCACCAGGGACTCCAGCAGTTTTGAAAGAACCGTTCCCTTCTCAGAAAACGCAAATGGTAGATCAAGCTCAATCGTCTAGAAACCCTCAAGTGTTCATGGCTGGAATGCAATCTATTTCCATCATCACAAGAACGATAGAATATCACAATCCATCCAAGGCTCCTATTGAATCAGAAGTTAAAGATCACCCTTCCTCTTCCACATCTCCTACCTCTGGTCCTCTCTAGATTGAGAAACCGAGTAGTGACTACATCATCCGACCAACCCCAAAAGGTTTTGTTCGAAAATTTCTTATAATCCGAATGCGAGAGCATCACAACACTACAATAATGTAGAATATCTGGCTCAAACTCCTTCGATGATGTCGGATTTGGAATTCCTTCAGTCATACCCATCACAACGGAAGGGGCTATTCTCCGCTATTAGAGGGATTGATCCTTCAGATTCTAGTCTAATCACTTTCGATCTCGAGAATTTCATTCCTTGCCTCCCATCTCAGGTAGCTTTTATGATTCAAGTTACCATTATGGGAAAGAATATTATCAGACTGTCGTTAATGAAGGCACATCAACCTACATCATGTCTATCACATGCTGGAAATCCATCGGCTCTCCCCCATTAAGTCTGTCCTCGAATACCTTAGAAGCTTTCCACGACAGAGTTTCTTGGCTGTATAGTATTCTCAAGGCATTACCCATCCTGTTGGAGGGGAAAATGGTAACCATGGAAGTTGAAGTGGTAGACAGGACAACTTGAACTAGAATATCCTTCTTGGACGTAGTTAGACAAACTCTATGGTTTGCATGGTCTCCACCCTTTTTCACGTCCTCAGTTTTCCTCATCAAGGGAAGATAGAGATTGTCGATCAGTTGGCTTTCTTCCCCTCTAATTCTTCAGAAGGTAGCATTTCATATGTTAGAAAGGCCGCTACTACTTATGAGAACATCGGGTTGGGTCCGTTCAAATACTTTTCTCTTATGGGATTTTTTCCGCTTCCACCTCTGAATGTCACCTCCATCAATATGATTTTGTCTAGTCACAATCCATGGATTGTTCCCAATCTCGACCAGCTTGAGAGTTTTTATAATTTTATGCCTCTTAGCCCAGTAGAGAAAATGTATCAAAGTATTCTCATGGTTTCTGAGGTTGCATCCAAAATCAACACTCATTTGGTTTCCTCTTTGGATGCTTATGCGCAGTCTCCCTGGTTTGGTTCTTTTGGACTTTGATGTTCCCTTGAATGAGCCTTTCCCCACCGAAGAGAGTATTGTGGATATAATTTCTCTCATAGAAAATCCATGGGATGATAGACATTATCTTTCCTCGTTTCTCCCGATCCTAGGTGACATCTCTGCCTGTCTAGGATCCCATGCTTCTCCAGTAGTGACTGACCCACTTCAAAATCCAGCTTTGATTCAAGAAATGTTGTCCAAAGGGAACATGGTAAATCTCACTCTGACCTTTCCGATCGAAATCTTTGTCAAACCAGGGATTGTCGAGAATGTGCATATCGCTGCATCTTATTCTCCCGATGAGATCAATATCTATAAAAAACTTTTTCAGGAGTTCTGCGATGTCTTCGCGTGGTTGTACGAAGAAATTCTGGCATTGATCCAAGTATTGTTGTGCATGAAATTCCCACATATATGATTTGAAGCCCATTCACCAACAGATTAGTCTTATGCACCCGAGAAAGGCTGTCGCCATAAAGGGTGAAGTTGAAAAGCTTCATAAAGCTGGTTCTATTTACCCCATACCATTGAAAGATTGGGTCTCGAATGTTATTCCTGTCAATAGGAAGAAAGGGACCAGCCAGGTTTGGGGTGATTACCATGATATCAATCAATCTTGTCCTAAGGAAAATTACCCCATTCCTTTTATCGATCAGATCATTGATGAATGTGTCGAGAGAGAGATGTTTTCCTTTATGGACGGTTTATCTAGCTATAATCAGATTAATATTGCTCCACCTGATCAACATAAAACCACTTTTATCTATCCTTGGGGGAATTTTGCCTATAATAAGCTCCCTTTTTGCATGAAGAATACCCGAGCCACATGAAGCACATAGTTCAGCCATATCTGGACAACCTTCCTGCTCATTCTGCAAAATGTCGAGATCACCCAGAACACCTTAGAGTTATCTTCTTTTGCTATCGACACTATAATATCAGGTTGAATCCTCATATGTGTGTCTTTTGCATCGAATGTGGTTGGATCCTAGGTTTTGTGGTGTCCAAAGAAGGCATCCAGATCGATCCTCTAAAATTTGAGGCAATCGTTAATTTTCCTCCTCCCTCTTCTGTTCATCAACTGTAGAGTTTGCAAGGGAAAGAAAATTTCCTCGGTCGCTTCGTACTAAATTACGATGAGATTGAAAAAGGCTTTACGTGCTTATTAGAAAATGGAATCTCGTTCTTATGGGATGAAATTGATCAAATCTCTTTCGATGCATTGAAGTGAGCCCTCATTGCAGCTCCGGTGTTGCATCCTCCCAATTATCACCACGATTACTGCATGTATTTGGACGTCGTCGACAACACTATTGGTGTTGGTTCAAGATGATGACGATGGTAAAGAACATGTAGTGTACTAATTGAGTCGTAATATCTTTGATACTGAGACATGTTATGCTCATGTAGAGAAACTGGCACTGGATGATGTCCATGTCGTTCAACGTTTCTGTCACTACATTCTCCTCCACAAAATCTTGGTGATTTCTGATTGCAACCCCATGACTTACATTCTCACGTGTCAGTTTCTTGGGGGAAAGTACTCGAAATGGATCGTTATCCTTCAAGAGTTCGACTTAGAATTTACTTTTTCTAAGTCAAAGAAATCCCTGGTCTTTGCTAACTTGATTTGTGATCTTCCTAGCATGGATGATCCCACTCCTCTCGATGAGTCCATGCCTTTTGAGACTCTCTTTCTCATTATTACTCTTGATCCATGGTATAGAGACATCATTGTCTATCTCCAGACCTAAAACTTTCGGCCAGAGCTATCGCACTCTTAGCGAAGATGGATTCGCTACCAGTCCCAACCTTATCGTATCATTTGAGACACCCTACGCACTCTGCACCACTCCGCCCTCACATCGTTTTGACTCTGACAGTCAAGGAAAGCCTGAACACCACTCAGCTTGTGGCTTCTCATGCTGATACATCATCATCACAAATATCTTTTCAGAGAGTTGGCCTTCACGCTCATTTTAAAAGACTCAGATACAGAGTATAAAAAACTCACATTTCCATATTCTGTCAATTTCTAAAGAGCATACCTTTTCTGTGTAATCAAATTTAAAAACAGAGAAATGATATCAACCACTTCTAGAAGAAGCCACTTTGGAGAACCCACAGAATAACATATGAATGAACAATTCTTGGATGATACAAATTACAAAACCTCCTTTCTATATATAGGAGTCCATGGGGCCACAATGTAATCCTAGTGGGGCCACAATGCAATCCTAGCCGACCTAACAATAATAATTTAAGGGCACAATAATAACAATATGGGGGTTACAGGGGTACAATAATAACAATAAGGGGGTTACACTAACAACAATAAGGGACTATACTAGTAATATAGGGACCTAACATGCTCTTCTGTACTTCAACTGTCTGTACTTCAACAAAGTGTCATGCTCAACTGTGAGAAGTCTCATGCTTTATAAACTCTTTATCCACCTATGTGAATTTAGGTGTTATTCATTCATTATGATACTTGAACACCATTTGAAGGTTAAGTCTTTGTTTCAGATTGTTTCAGAAAAGTTCCAACATAGTTTTTCCTTCCTCATCAAGTTCTCGGCACAATGTCAGAATGTAAGTTTGTCCTCTATAACCTTTTTTAAGCATGAAACACGGAAAACTGGATGCACTCGCGAAGAAGCAGGAAGCTCCAATTTGTATGCCATAGTACCAATATTTTGCAACACCTTGTGAGGACCATAGTACTTTGGCGATAATTTATTATCCTTCTTAGATTTCTTGAGGGACATTTGTTTGTATGGTTGTAGCCTTAAAAATACCCAGTCTCCCACATCAAAACTTCTCTCATTGCATTGTTGATTTGCCTGTTGTTTCATTCGATTTTGTGCCAAATTTAGGTTATCCTTTAAGAGTTGGAGAACTTCTTGTTGATGCTCGATGTGATCCTCCACTGCTTGAACCCTAGAAGTTTCCCGTAAAGAAGATGTGATGGACGGTGGATGATATCCATAAAGTGCCATAGATGGGGTCATTTTTGCTGTAGTATGGAAGGAAGTGTTATACCACCATTCAGTGAGAAGTAACCACTTGACCCATTGTGCTTGCTTATCGGATACAAAAAAACGAAGATATCCTTCCAAACATTTATTCACTATCTCTATTTGACCATCAGATTGAGGATGATAAGATGAGCTATGAGCTAGTTGAGTACCCAAACAAGAAAATAACTCCGTCAAAAAATTTCCCGTAAAAATGGGATCTTTGTCGCTCACAATAACCCTTGGGCTTCCATGTAGCTTTTGAATTCTGTCCACAAATGTAGTAGCAACTGTACTTGCTTTAAATGGATGAGATAATGCACAAAAGTGTGCATACTTGGTAAGTCTATTAACTACCACCATGATGACACTCTTTCCTTCAGACTTAGGTAAACCTGTGATAAAATCCATTGAAATCTCCTCCCAACGTTGACTTGGAATGGATAAAGGTTGTAGAACTCCTGGGGTCTTAATTGTTTCCACTTTATTCTGCTGGCAAACCAAACATTCCGCCACAAACTTTTGAATATCAGATTTAAGGCCATCCCAAAAAAATTCTTTCTTCACCCTGTGGTAAGTTTTTAAAAATCCTCAGTGTCCTCCTAAAGGAGAAGTGTGCAATTCCAGAAGAATCTTTTGTTTTAGTTGGGAATTCTTACAAAGATATAAGCGATCTTTGTACCATAAGGAATAATTTTCCAACTAAATGTATCAGATGTACTAGGATCTTGCTGCAACTTTTGAATGAGTGTCCATACATCTTTGTCCTTCTTCCATTCATCTCTTGCTTCGGTTATCCAATCTGGTTGGATATTAGAAATGGCACAAAGCAATGCTTCCACCTCTTCATTCTTTCTTGAGAGTGCATCTGCAACAACATTTAGCTTCCCTTTTTTGTAGATTATTTCAAAGTCATAACCCAACATCTTTGTGACCCATTTTTGCTGCTCTTCCGAAGATAGTCTTTGTTCCAAAAAGTGTTTAAGACTATCATGATCAGTTTTTACCTTGAAGTGTCTTCCCATTAGGTAAGGTCTCCATTTATTTAGTGCATGTAGTATTGCCAACATTTCCTTCTCATAAATAGCCTTTTGTAAATACTTTCCTTTGATTGAACGACTTTCAAAAGCAATGGGTCTTCCTTCTTGCATTAAAACAACACCAATTCCATTTCCTGAGGCATCACATTCCACGATAGAGGTTTTTGTGAATTTTGGCGTAGCTAAGATTGGTGCTAGGCACATTGCCTCTTTAATATGTTCAAAGGCCTTAGTTGCTTCAAGAGTCCATGAAAATGCATCTTTCTTCAATAATGTTGTTAGAGGTGCTTCTATTCTCCCATAATTCTTAACAAACTTGAGATAATACCCTGTTAACCTGAGAAATCCACGCAAATGCTTTATGGTTGTGGGGAATTTCCATTCCTTAATGGCTTTAATTTTGTTAGGGTCTACCTTAACACCCTTGTGAGATACAATATGACCCGGATATTCCACCTCTTGTACTCCAAAGAAACATTTGGATGTTTTTGCATATATTTGTTTCTCCTGCAATAGTTTGAGCACCCTGTCAACATGTTGAACATGATCCTTCCAAGACCTGTTGTAGATTAGTATATCAACAAAAAATACTAGCACAAATTTTCTAAGGAAGGGTTTGAAAATGGAATTCATCAACCCTTGAAATGTAGAAGTTGCATTGGTAAGGCCAAAATGCATGACCAAAAATTCATAATGACCCTCATGAGTTCGAAATGTTGTTTTCAGAATATCTTCAATCTTCAATCTAATTTTATGATATCCTGAAGGAAGATCCAACTTGTTAAAATAAATTGCTCCATGTAATTCATCCAATAATTCATCAATCACAGGAATGGGAAATTTATCTTTAATAGTGAGCTTATTGAGATCTCTATAATTCGGACACATGCGCCATGATCCATCTTTCTTGTGCACCAATAATACTGGAGCAGAGAAAGAACTTTGACTAGGTTGAATTATACCAGCCTCTAACACATCTGCAATCATACGTTCAATTTCACTCTTTTGGACATATATCTGTAAGGCCTGATGTTTTGAGGAACACTTCCTGGAAGAAAATGAATAGCATGATCATGATCAAGAATAGGTAGGATTCCTTTGGGAGTATCAAACACCTTGGAATGATTGTCCAAGATTTTTTGGAGATCTGGAGAAATATATGATTTTGATGTTGGAACTTCTAGTGAGCATAATTGTGCAATTATGCCCCGTTGTTATTTCTTCAGAAGCTTTGTCATGACATTAGAGCTTATTATCTTTCATGGCTTCCCTGCAATACCCTGTAATTCGATTTCCTTTCCTTCCAAAAAAAATTTCAGGAAAAGTTCTTGAAAATTAAAAGCTACCATCCCCAAAGATTGTAACCATTGTACTCCTAGTACAACATCAGCACCTCCCATAGGAATGGAAAGCATTGGACTAGTCAATACATATTCCCCCATGGTTAGCTTGATATTATGAAATTTTCCAGAGCAATTTATAGTTCCTCCATTTGCAACCATCACTTGACATTCTGGTGCTGGGTATAGGAAACAATTCAATTCCTTGGCTACCTTACAATGAATAAAATTATGGGTACTACCCGAATCAATCAATACTATTACCTTTTTCTTCTTGATATGTCCTTCTATCTTGAGAGTTTGAAGGAGTGGTAATTCCTTCCAATGCGTTACATGATATGGTCGGACTCATTTCTTCTTCTTCTAGGTTTTCTTCCTGGTGTATATCCTCTACTTTTGAAGTTTCTTCTTCATTTTCTTCCTCCTCTTCACAATCTATGTAAAATAATTTCTTCTCAGCGCACTTATGACCTTTAGTGTATTTGCTATCACAACCTTAGGCAAACTCCTTTTGCTTTCTTTTTTCCAATCGTTGTGGTGTTTGCATTGTAGGTTGTTGAAGTCTAGGAGTAGCAACACTTCCATCTTTATAGATCTGAGTGGTGCTCTTGTCGGCAAAGTGTTACATTCAATTTTTCTTGCCAACTCCGAATGCCTTCCTAATGAACTGTTCCCAAATCAACTATGTTGATGTTGTCCTTAAAGTCACTATGAAGACATTTCATCTCACTCTGGAATATCACATCTTTATATTCAATAATTTGGGAAGTCCTCAATGTGCTCCTCACTAAACCCTTTAAACCTTTTGTTTAGATTGTTATTGGCTAAGTAAGGTGTTGCTTGTATCTTCATAACAGCATTTATTTTCTCCTCAGAAAAATTGACCAACGATAATTTTTACGAGAAAAGCCATCGATACCATACAAATGTATTTTGTTCTAAATGTAAAGTTGCAATGCGTACCTTTTGTGTGTTTTGCACATTATTGAGATCAAAATATTGCTCCATTTGTAGTATCCATGTTACGGTATCGTTGCCATAAAATTTCCTCATATCCATCTTTGGAATATGGTGGTTCTTCAATCCAACATTAGAGTATATGAAATCACGATTAACATTTGTTTTGTCCTCATCATGAGTTTATTCTACTATCTTTTCGCCATTAGGAATCATTTCTTGTATCAACTTTGACAAACCTTCCTTCAAATATTCCATGTCTTCTTTCAAACCTTCCATTTTTTCTTCCATACCATCCTTGAAACCTTCCATTCTTGCTTCCATACCTTTCTTCAAACCATCCATCTTAGCTTCCACGCTTTTCTTCAAAACATCCATTTAGAGTGAAATTTGGTGCATTTGCTCTTGTAATTTTGTTATGTCATGTTGCATTTCTTCATCTTCATGAGCCATAGTAGAGCCTTCTGAAGGCTTAAAGGGTGTTGAATTCTTTTTAGGGGGAATTTTAGAGCCCAATACTGATATCTATTCTACAATATGTCCTTGGAATCAATTCAAATTAATTCTTCAAACAAAACTTATGCAATTCGGAAAAAAAATACACACCTTTTTATTGCTTTTAAGGAGCTCGATATTGAAATTGAATTATCTCTGTGATTACAGATCTTCAATATTTGAAATTTGGCCCTACGGTAGCCCTCTGAATCCTCTTTTGAATTCCATAGGTCTGACCTGATTTGGATTCTTCAAGACAAAGTTATCTCCAATCTCCCACAATGACCTAATTATGGACTGGTTCAGTAGAATGAACTTGTATGACTTGCCACATGTCGCTGTTTTCTCCTTTGGCTCTTAAATTGATAGAAAAGAAACTACAGTTCGTGAAATTCCAGGAAATTTTTACAGAATTCTAATCCAATGCTCAGAGAGAGAGTTATGAAGATTTTCCCACGATCACCTCTTTGAGATGAAATTCGGGAGCCTGAAAAAGACCTAACTTCCACAGATCATATCTCCGCAAATATCGCGAAACAAGCTCTGAAATTTTGCGAAAATATTCTTCAGGATTTTGGCTTCACGCTCTAAAAATTTCAGCTTCTGAACCTTAGTAGAAAAAACATTTATAGAGAAAATTCCATGATGAACTGTTTGGTGCAGCAAAACCCTAGAATCCAAAGCTTTGATACCAAATGTTGTGTAACCAACTCCAAAAATAGAAGAAATGAGATATCAACGCCTCAGAAATAAGCCACTTTGAGGAGGCAACTGCCAATACATTACATGAATGAAATTTTTTTGGATGATACAATTGACAAAACCTCCTTTCTATAAATAGGAGTCCATGGGGCCACAAAGTAATCCTAGTGGGGCCACAATGTAATCCTAGCTGACCTAAAAATAATAATGTAAGGGCACAATAATAACAATATGGGGGTTACAGGGGTACAATAATAACAGTAAGGGGGTTACACTAACAACAATAAGGGACTATACTAGTAATATAGGGACCTAACATACCTTCACCCTTGCACCCAGTTGCGGCTGTCAGACCTTTTGCAAAATGGGGAATTGATTTTATGACCTGTAACCCTCGCTTGGCCGAGGGCCATGGTTATATCATCGTTTTCATTGACTATCTCATTAAATGGGTCGAGGTGATGCCTAAATAAGATAATGAAGTTCTAACTATGGAGCAATTATTATTCAATCATGTCATAGCTCGGTTTTGTGTCCCAAAAGTGATTATCACTGATCATGGCACTCATTTTTGTAATCATATGCTAACATATCTCTCTGCTTAGTTGGGGTTACATCACGATAACTCCACCCCTTACTATCCATAGGCCAATGGCCAGGTTGAGGTTGTCAACAAAGTCTTGGTGACTATGCTTCAATGCACCATTAGGAAGCACGAATGAGACTGGCACCTCATGATTTTATTAGCTTTGTGGGCATATTGAACCTCTACTAAGACTGCCACTGGATTCTTGCCATTCCAATTGGTGTACAGTCTAGAGGCCACACTCCCGATCAAGTGTGATATTCCTTCCTTGAAGTTAGTTATCGAACTACTTCATAGTACTTCACTGGAAGAGGAATGTCTGTTATACCTCGAGTGTCTTGACAATATCCGATTCTTGAAGCACATAAATGACGAGTTAAGGCTCAATATGACAAATCCGTCACCCCCTGCATTTTCTCTTAAGGTGACTTGGTCCTGCTTTATGACCAAGCCCATGATAATTTGGGAGTAGGAAAACTCGAGTGAATGTGGCATGGGCCCTATATCATTCAACGTGTATTGGAGTGAGGAGCCTATGAGCTAGATGATTATGAAGGCAATCCTTTGGCTGAGCCCCAAAATGGGCACTATCTGAAAAACTATTACGCTTAATCATAAGTGTTATATTGTGTACATTAGTTTTTTATTCATTAGTGTGCTTTGAGTTGATTTTTGGTGTGATTGTTTGCCTTGAAGACATGTTTCCTCTGCTCACCTTGTGTTCCACTTGGTTTTCAGATGTCTTCGAATCATTACATTGGTTTTGCTGATGACACTTTCCGAAGCACACAGAACTTGTCTTCCGCAACCTGGGCACTCTTTGTTGTTGATGGCGAGTTGATCAATTTACAAGGCATTTTTTTGGGTCAGACAACTAACAATATTATCGAGTATAGTGCGGTGGTCGAAATATTATCGGATGCCATTGATCTTGGGATTAGTGATTTGGTTGTTAAGTTAGACTCACAACTTGTTGTGTTACAATTGAGTGGGCATTATTCTGTGGGAAATCCTCAAATTTTGCGTATTTATTTGCGTGTTAGATTATTGGAAAGACATTTTGATTTTATCACATATCAACATATTCCAAGACGTTTAAATACATTAACAGATACATTAGAAAACTATTTATGAGATAGAAATTTGTGCGTATGTAAAATCAAGACATCATTACGATACACAAGTAGTCGTAGAAACATGCATATATATATATATATATATATATATATATATATATATATATATATATATATATATATATATATATAAGTGTGTTACATCAAAAAGCTAAAACAATATATGTTTTGTTACAAAAATGGCTCTCTGAACCTATATCAGTACAAAATGTAAAAATAGGGTTGCTATCCGCCCACATGGCACTCATGGTAGCAAGTGACTACTCGAATTACTCACCAAAGTAATCAACGCAGTCTGCCCAGAACTCTGACTGTATTTCTTTGAAGGCGTAGAGGAATCTCATCGAATGTAACATATTCTGGAATACCTCTCGAGAGGCCAACCAGGTTCCACTCTAGCTCAGCTAATGTGTCTGCTCCCTCCTCATAAGGAGCATCCTTTACTAGATGGGCTACCCTTCGTGCAATTGGTGACATTCCTAGAGGTCTCTAAGGACCCATATATGTAAACACATCATAAGTTTACATTACAAAATACAAAAAAAAAACATTTAAAAAGTAAAAAATGTTTAAAAAATAGTTTTTACCTGCATCGGCCCACTATTTTCCTGGTGGAATCGGAAGATATGGATCTCCTCTAAATTTGATGCTGGAATATGCGTAGTACTCAACTACAATAAGTTGACTACGTAGCCAACTGAAAAAGGCTGCGGGGAAGTGCATATGTTGGCCCCCAACCTATCGGGGCACAATTTCGCACCATATCATTAAGCTCAGATCCCTCAAGGTTGGATCATGGATCTGTAGCCACTGATACTGGAACATGGGTAACTTCTCTAGAAAGAAGATCACCAATATTGACCCGCACCCGAACTATTTTAGTCTCCCTATCATGCACTTGGTTATTTGGCTCTTCATGTTCGCCAGCAACCCCTCACACCAGTTGAACATTGTTGAGGCCAAGCAGTCCACCATGTATTGGAACTGATATTTCATTTCCTCATGCAACGCCTGGGCTCCTGCCACTATCATGATGCAGTGTAGTATTGTACGCAGGGGAAGCACTCTAATGGAAGAATTGTATACCTTCCCAATCTCGGTCTTCCGTGCTCCAGGATAGTATCTCTGGATGAGCATGATGATACTCTCAACCCCTGCACGAGAACGAAAGAGTTGGATCTTATCCCCTCTCCTAGACAGTATAGGGATGAAATAAATGTCCATCACATCTAGCTCTAACTCTTGGCCTCGATGACAAAAAAATATCGGTCCATGTCCCATATACTGATTAAGTATTAGAGAAGCTCCAGTTGAGCTATTAGACCAGATGTTTGAAAGAATTTAAACGACCCGCAATTGCACAAAGCATTGACACAATTTTGGTCCTACAAATCTTGGTGGTATTCCACCTCATGGCCTCGTCCTTTCCATTCGACCGACATCTTTGACAAAAGCACCTGCAAAAAATGTCCAATTGGATTTTTAGGAGTTTTAATTGAAGTATTTTCAGAAACTAATGGTGGAGTTGGGTGATATTATTGTTTTAAAATCTTTCATGTGGCCAGCGTGTCTATTCGAAATAATTTGGCGCTGGTGGCGTGTTGCCCTAACGGGGTAAATGCAACCAACGCAACCCCGATAGCCCGAAATCGTGCTAGTCGCAGGCGATTTTAAAGTTTGAAATTCTCCTCCCTAAACTCCCTAATTCTGAAAATAAATGTCGAATTAATGGAATCAAATTAAGAAGGAAGTTTAGATCTCTTACCTGACACTGACGGATCGACGAATAGTGTCTTGGATCAGCTGCACCGTTGATTTGAAAATTAGAGGGAAAATGGAAAAAATGCTCTTCTCAAAATAGAAAGGTGAAAATGAATTTATTTTTTGTCTATTTATAGATTTTTGAAAAAATTTCGCCAATATTTTATTATTTTTCCTCAATATCCGTGATTTTTGTTGTTTATGTGCAGTATAAGACTTTCACACTATTTATGATTGTTTCCGATACAAACGAGTTGAGTTTTATCTCTTTTTCGTACTCCTTAAATGTTTACGAAAAAGGAACCCCCCGGAGTCAACTTTCAACTCTTTTCCGACTCTTAAAAAATGAAAATATTGTTTAGTACTTGTCATTTTGAATTCGTTAAAGTGAATGAATTGATGTGATCTCAGTATAGTTTTACCCCTTTTTTGGGTTGATATTCACTATTTACAAAAAAGGAATACCTTGATCGAACATGGTCAAAAGGTTATCTCAAACATAGTTTTCTACCTTTTCGGATTCGAGAGACGATTTACGAAAAGAGACATGATGGAGTTTTTATTTTTGTTCCTTTTCAAACTCCTTAAACATGAAAAGTTATTGAGTTTACCTTTTGTTGGACTTGTTAAATATTAAATGATGAAATACTTGTCACCATGACGAGGACGATTTCTTCCTTCCTAGGGCTCGTTAAAATTACTAGGATGGATTCATTCAAAGAATGAACTTACATGCTCAACATATGCTATCCTCTTCACGCTAGCTATAAAAAATAAAGAGGTACTTGTTAGAAATAATGGGGGAAAAATGAAAGGGAAAATCCTATGTATAATTTGGGCAGCTTGTCACTCTTGAGCATGAAACTTATTTGTAACTCGTGTTGGGTTGGGGACATCCTACATTCGTCAATTTTCCTCCATGGGTTTGGGAAATCCGTTTTCCTCTCATTTGATTACCAAATTTTGTCAACATGACCTCTGATCCTATTTGAGTCAAACGTTTCCACCCTCCAAGTCGTGTCACCAATATGTTTAAGAAAAGTCCCTTTTGTCAAACATCCTCTGCTTATCTGACCTCCTCTGTTACACTCCCGAATCATTCCTATCATCTTCAAATATCTTTTGTTTCATGTCTTTGATGTAGGAAAAATTATGGCCCTCCTTCAATAAATCACTTCACGTTGACTTCATCTCATTATCGAGGAAGGTGATTTAGAAACTTCTTTTTAGTACCTTGGAGCTTGCATGCCTCAATGGCAAGTTCTTCGTGTTCGAAGACAGGTTCCCATCATTGGCCTTCTATCAAATGATTATGCAAGTGTTCAACTTCAACACATTTATTCACACTTGTAGATTGTGTTGTTGTACCTTGAGGTCCATCTTCATTATTGGTGGTCTCTCTTGTGCCCGTTAACGATTCTCATCATTTACCAGTAATTAGGTGGTTTCTACCATGTGCGATACTAATAGTTTTATTCGCATGGATAGATTCATACTTTGGGTTGATTGAGATCGCGGTGAAGACCCTGGGTCACATCTTATTTTTGATCCAGGATGGGAGGATTTATTGAGTATTCATGACTGCATACATGATCCTATCTATACGGATGGTTGCGTCCATACTGTGGATCCATTTCTATGATCTCTTTTAGATGGATGGCTGCGACCATATTGTGGGTTCATGTGTAATTTGATTTATTGAGTATTCATGATTGTATACATGATCCTATCTATATGGATGGTTGCGTCCATACTGTGGATCCATTTCTATGATCTCTTTTAGACGGATGGCTGCGACCATATTGTGGGTTCATGTGTCATTTGATTCCTAGTGCAACATTATGTGGTTAGGCATATTCATACCAGAGATTTCATATTGTAATATGTTTTATTTGGCAGGTTTTCTGAAGGTGGTCTACATTCCTTGCCTTGGTTCATAAAGCATTTCAGCCATCACTCCATGTTCTGCCTTCATGCTTTAGGGGGAATCTGTTACACAGTAATTTTTCACCATGTTCTTTTTCCCGTCCCTAATCTTGAAATTCCCTGTGAAAGATCCCATGAAATTTTTCTATCATCAAGAAGTATGTTAACATATCCCCTTGAATATCCAAAGAAGACTTCCTTGAAATATTACTAAAGAAACTTGGCCAAAATTCCTAGTTTCCCGGGCTAGCGCTCTTCCTGGTGCCATGACCGCGCTAATTTCCTTTTCACAGTTTTGGCCCAGCGTTGTTAGTGCCCTAATTTCTTGGAAAGCCAAGTTGATCTCCTTTCTAGAAGTGATTCCTCAAATGGAGGAGAAGCTTTGACCTCTAGAAGCTCAAGGGCGGTGAGTTGGTTGTTGAACAAAGATGATAAGGTCTAGCTCTCTCATTTTAGACCCTTGATCTCATCCATGGGGTGCGATACCTTAGAAAGTGGGCCTTCCTCCTCATTTCATGGGCTCCCAACCTCTTCTCCCTTGCTATAAATTCACATCCCTCATTCCCCCAAGTTTATATCTTGGTTGATCATTGTCAGACTCGTCTGAAATCTCATCCCTTTACATGCTAGTATCATGATTAAGCCTAATTGCTTGGGAGAAGGAATGATTTTTAGCTAGGTGAAGGACTCATATTTTCACCTAAGGTCGCCTCCAACATCAAGGTCTGGTTGTAAGATCTCCTTTTTTAATTTATCAATAATAGCACTTGATGTTTGATTTCTATATTTGTCTACATGTTTATGCAAATATTTTGGGACTCATTGATCTGCTAGATAGCTAGTGTTTACATTTATTATGTATCGTATCACATTTATTGTTGTCTCTTGATCATCCGCAGGTATTCAAGTGCCATTAGTAGCAGGAAGCAAGCCTACAAGGATCGTGGATCGAGGTCACCATCGACATATCCAAGTATAACGTTTGGAAAACGGTATTTATGTCTCTTTCCTCATTGCATTGTAAACATTAGTTAAGGAATTTTTGTGTTAGAAAGAATATCGTGTTGCTAGACCGAATCTAGGGCTAGAGAGATCACCTTTGTCCACAGAGGAGATTTATCTTGACAACAAATGTAGACAATTTTATTTCAATTAAATTGTAATTATTATAGAAATTATGGTACTATTCCTTCATATTCGAATATGAATTGCGTTAAATTTCTCACTGTCACTTCCCTTGCCTATACACTGTAAATATTGCATCAAAGGAATTGGGGTGATTAAAAATATAGATAGCAGTGTATCTAGATAATGATTAGGACGATTAAAAGTATAGATAACAGTCTATCTAGGGACGTGCCATAAATCTGTCATTCTTTTGCTTTTCCTACTAACATATCAAATTTTTTTTTTCATTATCGACACTTTGTTTATATTTTTTTCTTATGGTAGATTGTGCAAATGAAAAAATCAAATGCATTGTGTCAGATTGCTTACTATCGCTTCTACAACATTTTTTATAGGCATCGACATGAAAACAAGTATTTTTTATAAATTTTGTGATTAAAAACTTGTTTATCAGTACAAGTGTGCATGCATTGTGTGAAAGGTTTGTGATTGTACAGAATGTAGAGGTGGAGTTCAAAGTTCTGCATAATAAAATATTGAAAGCTTTCTCCGCATAATGGATTTCCTCTGCAGTTCCACACATATGCCTATTTACATAAGGATAATAACAAACAAAAATTTCATTGTGCTTGAAGCAAAAACTTTAATAAATTGATCAAGAAATTCTTTAGTGCAGAAGAAGTGTATTCTTATGGAGTGTGGAGACTGCATTCGATTTGCAAGAGGTGTTCATTGAAATTTGTGTTGAGGTGGAAATTTTGCTGTAGATAGATTTAAATGTGCAGAGAGGCTTCGTTGGGGATACAAAAATCCTAATAAACATTAAATAACATAGAAACTATTAATCATTAATAAGGTTCAATTTCATAAAACTTCCATTATGTGTTGATGGATCATTGATCAAAATGTTCATTTTGTCAATACTAATGTTATGTGTTGAGAATATGGGCATATGATATCACCATTAATAACATGCAATGAATCAATTGCCCATATTGCCAACACATAACATTATGATTGAGTAGGCCCTCGTGGTAATCATATGGATTCTCTTCAAAGCATCCTAGTGCGATTGGATCATAACACATTAGTAAAAAATACAAGCTCCTATTCATTGTAGCCATTCCTTTTAACTTTTATCTGAATTAACAACATGGATTTATCTATTCCTGGTGTATTTTTTGTGCTACTTTCCTTGTTGCAATTGCAGAATATTTTATTATGGTGATTTTATATAAGGAAACAGAGACTCAAAAAATACTCTAAGCTCTTAAATACAATTTGCAAAGAGAAAATGCTACATAATCCATAAAAAAATGCCTTTTTCTGGTGTTGTTAGCATGTGATTCTGGAATAACAATGACTGTTTTCTTTCAATTCAATTATGATTATTATAGAAATTATGGTAATTATTTCATATTTGGATACAAATAATGTCATATTGCTTATTGTCACTTCTGTTGGCCGTGCCCCATCAATATTGCATCGAAGGTGTTGCAACGATTAAAGATCTAGAATAGATAACAATGTATCAAGATAACGATGAGGACGATTAAATTTTGATTCAAGAATAACATCAGCAACATTGGATACTTATATGTGGCTACTTGTTTCAACATCATTCACACCATTTTTTTCAAGTAAATTTATTTATTTTTATTTATTTTTAATTTATTTATTATTATTATTTTTTATACTGTCAATATTTTATCAAAGGCATTGGAGCGATCAAAAATCTAGATAACAATGTATCTCGATAATAATGTATCTAGGGACGTGATGTAAATCTGTCATTCTGTTGCTTTTCCTACTAATGCATCGGTTTCTTGTTCTGCATTCTCGACACTTTGGTTACCTTTTTTGCTTATTCCAGACTATGCAAATGAAAAAATAAGAGTGTTGCGTTAGATTTCTTACTGTCGCTTCTGCATCTTCGTTATCCCGAATATATAACTCCATCTTTGGCACATTCTTCATTGTGAATAATGATTTTTTTTTTCTTATCTCCATATTAGCTCAGAACTTAATCTTTCATATATTAGTATGGAAGTCAAGGGTTTTAGTCTCTTTCGATGAAATTACTTCCCCGATTATTTATTCCCTAGGATAGAATATAGCTTTACACCTCGTGTTGACAATTTCTTAGGTCTATGAAACTATTATTCCATATAGCTATATTTGCAAAAGTTATATATGAGAATGAGTTTAAAAATTAACCAAATAAATGCTTTTCATACAACATAAAGGAGTTGTATCTCCATACGTCTATTGCCAAATGTCTGTGCGAAGAACTTTCACTTTGCGAAGAGAAAAACACATGGTCATTTGAGCGATAACTATTTTCTAGATTTATGATATATTTCAAAATACATATTCAATTTTCAATTGAGCCTGAACGACATCTCTAGCCTGTAATAACTTTCATTTCTTTATGTTTAATACTTGGTGCTTTTCATATGATATTTATAGATTCCATTCAGACACAATTGAAAACCGAAAAATGTATCATTTATGCCTCAACTTCCTACACAAATCCTCTATTTTGCACAGATTTAGAGCTCTATGTAGTTTCTTTTCTGAATATGTGTTGTAAGGCTACTCCACTGCTAAATAAAGAAACCATGGCTCAACAAGGCCTTAGACAAATATTTATATATATTTTTAATCGCCCCAATCCTTTCCATGCAATATTGACAATGTATAACCAAGGGAAGTGAAAATATGAAATTTGATGCAATCTCTATCTGAATACAAAATAATTATCATAATTGCTATAGTAATGACAATTGAATTGAAGGAAAACAATCGACATTATTCCCGAATCACAATTTAATCATCCTCATCGTTATCTAGATACATTGTTATCTAGCTTGGATTTTTAATCGTTGTAACACCTTCAATGAAATATTGACGATGCGCAACCAAACGAAGTAGTAGTAAGCAATTTGACACAATCTGTATCCAAATACGAAATAATTCTTTTTGTTTTCAGTGTTTTTCTCCTTTTCAGGAGTGTGATTGGGTGCTGAAGTTGTTTCTGAATCAACTTCTAGAGGTTCATCTACATTTCCTTTGGGAGGAAGAGTATTGGAAAGTTGTTTGTTATTCAGTTGAGTTTCAGATACATCTTCAATTATTGGATGAGCAGGATTGTGATCTGATCTAGTGAGAATATTTACAGGGGTAGTACTGATCTTACCTTTGAGAGGTTGCTTTGTGGTTTTCTGTTTACTTGCTTCCGGAACATCAACTCGTCTACTTCTCAAATTGTATTACTTATGAACTTCATAGATGGCTGTGTCATATCCTTCCTTAAAATCAAATTATTCTCCTGAATAGGTTTGAAACTGTTTAATAATGTGAGCTTCTTGATCATCTTGGGTCAAGAAAATTTCTGGTTCATTTTCATCTTCAGTAAATTTTTTTATTTGAACATCATCAGTAGGTTCCTCAGAAGTTGAGCCTTCGACATAATTTTCCTGGAATGGGGGCCTAACATTTTGGTCAGGACCAGTTTTTCCAGTATTTTGATTTTGGTTTCTTTTTAAGTTTGGATTTCTCACAGTATTACTAGGTTGACCATCCCAAGGAGCTTTATTCTTTTCAATAGTTTCTACTCTGTCTCCTACTCTTTCCATTCCTTTGATTATAGCATCTAGTTTCTTCTCAAAAGATGAGGGTTATTTTTTTACAGGCATTCTTCTTTCAGCTCTAGCTCTAGCTCGTTTTTCTATCAGGTTAGCTTCAACACTAACAACTATGCTTTGCATTTCTTCTAGAGTTTGAGGAGCTCTTTCTCTAAGATGATATGCTATATCAGAATCAAATCCATCAGGGAATTTGATTAGTACTGAGTCTGGAGGAGGTCTAAGATTTTGGGGAACAGCGTTATAAGCTTCATTGAATCTAGTAACATAATCTTGCACAGTCTCGTTTGGTCCTCTTTTTAGTTTTCCAAAGTCTGATAGGATTTGAAGAGGATCTTTCTTCTTCTCCCATCTATTTAAAAATGTTCTATAAAGGGCTGGTAAGTCAGCGACACTGTTTGCAGGAAGAGCCCTGAACCAGGTTCTGACTTCTCCAGTAAGACTTTGGACAAAAATTCTCATCCTAACATCATCAGGATCTATTTAATAAAATTCAAAATAATCGGTCATTCTTTTTGTATGTTGTTGAGCAGTATAAGTACCAGAACCATCAAAGGGAGTGATTTTAGATTGGTAATCTTGAGGCATAGCCCCTGGATTAGCTGGTAACCTTAAGGGAGCATATATGTTTGCCATTGGAAGAGGTAGTGGGATAACAGGTGAGGTTGGTCTATGAGGGGCAGTTTGAGGTTGAGAGGTTTGGGGAAAATTTGATGAAATGGGAGAAGCAGAAGTAATCACAGAAATGTTTGAAGTTTCTTCAAAGGTAAACTCAAATTGTATAGAATCTCGCAAATTTTTTCAAGGTGTGAAGTCACAAATTCAAATTGCAAATCTTCAAGAAATAATGGGTCTGAAACCAAATTGGACAATTCAGATTCAGAAAAATTCACAAATAAAGATGTTTCAAACTTCTCGTCAAAAGGTTCGTCCTCAAGATAGATCCACTTCACTGGACAGTAAATTGATCTATAGAGAGGTCGAGAACTTCCAGAGCTTTCTTGACTATCTTGTCTTCTAAGAATTCTGGGAATCAGATTCGGATTTTCGAATACAGGCGGAGGATTTGGATTGGGATTAGCCCTAGTATAACGAGTCCTTTCTGAAGCCAGCTTTCTTAAGTGATATTTTTGGTTTTTTGGTTTTAAATGAAATGAATAATACAACTTCAATAATCTCTTTAAGAAGTTTCAGATAATGGATTTAAATTTTCTTAAAGATTTTATTTAACTAGAGGAACTAATCAGATGTTTGAAACCAAGGTTCAGTCCATAAACTTGACCAGAGATAGACTGAAGTAGCATTTATTTACTATGCAATTTCAGAGCAAAATCAGTTCAAAGGCTACCTGGCTAACTTCAGGCTCCGTCTGTAGTTTATAAAGTAAACACAATAACAATAAAATATTCAGGTCCCCAGTGGAGTTGCCACTATGTTATCACTCAGATTTTCCTTGAAGTTGTTGGAAGAGGAAAGGGGTCCGAGGTAACCACAAACCAATCTTTTAGGTACAGAATCTAGCCAATCTGTACCCATAGAGGGCTCTCTCTGTATAATTTAGTTTTGTTTTAGAAGATATCAGGCTAGTTATAAAGTCCAGGGGTTTTGTTTGAATTTGGGTGGTGGAATTCAATAGCTGAGGGCAAGATTGAGTAGTTCAATCTATTAGGCTATGAAGTCAAAAATATGGCTTCACTGGATTAAGTTTCTAGACAAAAGATGGTTTTACAGGGCAAGATAATCAAACAGAGAACAATTTTAGATTTAAAGTGAATGGAATGGATTTAAAATGGATGAAAGGCAATTAAGAATCTTTCAACACATTCAATAAGAGGGAAAATTGAGTGATTATTAACAAAGATCAATTAAGAATTCTTTATTAAATAACCAAAATGTTTAAACTAGAAAAACAGGAGCAATTAAGAATTCACTGTTTAAAACTAGTTTAGAAGAAAACATTTAGAATAACAATGATTGAAATCAGATTACACTTAAGTACCTTCTGATTTATTCCTTTTCATTAGTCATTCAGAAATGAAACACAATGATATAATAAACAGATATAAAGACTTTAAAACACAAGGGAAAGATGACTTATTGATCCGTAGTCTGACACCTGAATCCTGTAAAAAGTCTTTCGCTTCAATTCATCATCCAGCTTGGCCACAAAAATTTCTCCAATAGCACTTTATTCCAAATAGTCAATGTTACAGCAGAGTCTAAAAAATCCACCCTCAATACTCCGATTAAGGGAGTATTTATACAAAAAGTTACAAAAAATATCTCATAACAACTTGAGATATTATCTAGATGACTCATAAGTAAATTACAATAAAATAGAGACAGATGGTCTCGTAGATAAGAAAGAATGAAAACTGATGTTGTGATGTTTCCTTCTTTTGAGAATGTGCTGGAGGCAGGCCCTATGCTTTGGCTCATTGCTGTCCTTTTCAGTAACTTTGTGCTGGCTGGTCCGTTTAACTGATACTCTTTGACTGCTCTGCTACACTTTGACCTTTATTCATCTTTTATCCTTTTTTATCCTGACTAACTGTAGTATATGATCAAAAATTTAGGTAAGGATAATTTTTACAAAAGTTGTAACAGTTCTTCCCACCATTTATCTTCCGGAATCCTGGTTCTTTGCAGCTTTCTGAGAGTTTCATCAGTCTCTGTATACCTAAAGAAAGTAGGTTGAGCAGGGAACAGATGCTTTACTTCATGCTCAAGATAAAACAAATTTTCCAGTCTATTATGAAGATCTTTTCCTGTAGTCAATGCTGCTGTTGATGAACTAGTTGAGGCATTGGCCTGAGTGTCAGCATAATTGTCCAATTTTTTAACATAACTTTCCAGGTCCATCAATTTATCCTCTGAAATGAAAGGACTGGGCAATCCTTTATTCAATAAAATGTCAAATCTTGTTCTGAAGGCAGTGATTTCTTCTTGCATGTCTGAGCATCTTCGTTCTAAATTATGCATCAGAGTTATTTTGGTAAAAACTCTCTTTATTTCCAAAATTGTGCATGTCCTGTCTTGAATGCCAAATTCTTCAAGTTGCTGCTTGGTCTGAGTATTTAGAAAATGTATGAGTTCATTGGCTTCATCAGGCCTGTTCCCCAATTCTTCCCTTGCTGATAGGACTTCTTCTATAGCCAATTTGACTAAATCATTTTGTTCCTGCATTATTTGAATTGAGGGCTAGACATCTTTTAATGATTGGATGATATTGTCCCAAAGAATTTCATTTATTTCCCTTAAAGGCTTCTCCAATGTGAGATCCTTTTCCAATGCTTTGACTGTTTTTTCTAATTTGTTCACTTCTCTTGTTTTATCAGCAACACTCATTTTTGAAAGATCATATTTGTGTTCTAGAGTGGCCAATTGTTCCTTTGTTCTGTGGAGCTCTATGACCTAAAGTTTCATTTCTTCCATTGACTTTGTTAATTCATCAGTGTTCAAATTTGCAGTGTTGCCCTGTGACAATTCTGCTGGCTGACCTGTTGTTGCTGTACCTGTCACTACTCCTGTTATAGATACTGGAATATTTGTCTGCTTGTCTTTCAATGCATTCTCAAGCTCTTTTTCAGTTGCATTAAGTTTCTCATTAAATTTTAAGAGAAAATCCATTAGTTCTTCCTCATAATTTTTCTTGATGATTTCTGCACTCTGTGGATGTCTTGAGGCTGGTAACTTCAGTTGTTTTCTCAGAGCTGCAATATCATCATCTTTTCTCTTGATCAAAGCTTCAATACCTTTCACATCTTTAGGATTATGACCCAAACCAATGATTATTTCCTCCAAAGTTTTGATTCTATTATCCTTAGCCTGGGAGGAGGCTTTTTCAAGCTGCAACTGTGTATTAGTGTTATCCAAAGAATCCTGCAACTTATGAGCCATCATTGATTTATCCGTCAGAGTAGAATAAATCATCTCACCTGTTTGCTCGTGTAGCTCAATTTGGTCTAAAGGATGGATATCCTTTGCTAAGACTTCAAAATTAGTCCTAATGTAATCTGTAGCTGTCTGAGGCTGCTGCATCTTGGGCTTGAAGTGGCTCATTAACATTTTACCTTGTTGGATGTCATAAGCTGACATCAATCTTTCTTGATTTTTCGGAGCCATCTTCAAATATTGGTTGTACACTTGAAGTCTAAGTAGATCGTTCCTAGTCTTTATATTGATGAATGTTCTTTTGATGTCCCAGGCATCTTTTACTAGAGGTTTGAAAGAAGATATCTCTGCACTTTGTTGCCTCTGTAGTTCCTTTCTTTAAAAATTAGTAAATGTCCCACGACCTGTACCTGTTTGCTAACTGTCTTCTCTTCCCTGGCTATCAGGGATTTCCTGAACTGATTCAACTTCTGGAAGAGGAGTTAATTTCTGCCTTTTAACACCTTGTTGTTCAGAGGAGCCACCAATAGGAGTAGCTGATTCAACCTCTCTCTTTTTTCCTTTTTCTACATTCAGAGGAGTTTGTAAAATTGAAATTTCTAGCTCATTGATCTGAGTAGGAGGAATCTGTACTTGCTCCTGTCCTTTAGAAGTCTGAGGATATTCTTTCATTGTGAATTTTTCAATTACTTGTATATCAGGCTCCTTTTCTTTTCCTTTAGATTCTACTGCTACTGTACTAATCTCCTACAAATTTCGTTGTGAAGTCCCGACAGAAGAAGGACCAATACCTGGTATTTGCACCTGTCCAAAAGAGTCTAGGTCAAGTATCTTTTCAAGATCTTTCATCACATTTTCAACATTGACCTGCTCACTATCTTTTTCAATCAATGTCCCTTCCACCCATTCATCCGTATTGGCATATTGTTCTATTTCTGGGATTCTTTGATGGATGTATGGTGATAGTTTATTTTTCATTCTTCTATCACAAATAGAGTTGTTTGGATCATAAGGTGCCCAGTAGAAACTCTTTTGTAGTCTGAGATAGTCTTCTAAAATTCTTTCGGCTTCCTTTCCAGCTTCCCTAGAGTTACAAATAAAGGGACCTAATTGGCTTTTGATCCTGAGTTGAGCCTTTTTCTTTGCATTGCAGAAATGAACTATATCTGAATTAATCATCTGCCTAAAATACTCTAATGCAAAGAGTCTCATTGGGACATATTTTGGCAATTTGAATGGGCATAACTCACATCCATATATTCTGATCTCTGTGTGGTTTTGATATAGGTACCAATCACCTATCTTGTACTGCTTTGAGAGCTGAAGGATTTTCTTGATGTCATTATTTACCCTAGGAGGAGAGACTCTTGCCAACAAGGTGGTTGCAGGATGTACAAAAAGGTCAACAAACTCATTATATGAATAAGGAGAATCAGGAGAATTGTGAGCAATGGCAGACCAAAAGATGTCTGACCTAAGATTCCCTTTGGCATCAAGTTTCTTAACATAAAAAGGGAAACTCTCTGATTGAAAGTAAATCATGAGGTGATATATGATAGAAGAATACTTGAACACTCTCTCATTCCCTAATCTCATGAACTGATCATGGATTTTGTCAGCAATATAAGATGCAAAATCGTACTTGACAGCAGGAGGTTGTCCAGGGGTAAAAATAGATAACAATACTAGGGTTAATTGATCAACATACTCACTAGTATTGAAGCCCATTATAGAAGATATCATGTTCAGAATAATTATGCCCACATCAATAAAAAAAGTATAACCATAAGGGGGAGGGCTTTTAGTCTAATGTTTTGGTAACATGAAGGTTTGGCATAAGCGGTTTAACTCTTCATGGGATAAATTGGTATATTTCTCAAGTAATTCAGCCATGGACAGGGGACTGAGGGCTTGACCGGGTTGGAATTGTAGCATCTCATTTATGGACCGAGAAGTTATTGGGAAAAGGACATTTTGACTTGGGGATAAAACTGCTCGTTGGTCAGGATCATAGTTTGCATGGCATTAATGGATTAACTCAGGAAAAATGCGGACTGAGGGGAGAAGGTACATGGGAAGATTGGATTCCCAAAGTCAAAATATATCAGAACCATTCAAATAATTGTCTCTGCAGCGGCAAAATATTCGAAGAGGATTCTCACTGAGAAGCAGGTCTTTAATTTGAAAATCCATATCGGCTAAAGGAAAATAATCCAAGTCCTTATGAGGGGCATTGAGGGGCACGACATTCAGAGCTACAGGAGCTTCCATTTCTAGTTCTTGTGGATTCAGAAATGGAAATTTAGGGTTTTTTTGGAAAAGGGGTACAATTACAGGTTTTGGGGATGCAATTTTAGTTTTAGGAATTAAAACAGATCAAATTGAAGTTCTTTTCAGACCTTAGTGTGAAATTAAAATCAGACTCAGGACTTTTTTCAGAGTTTAACGTGAAATTAGAGTAAATACCTGTTTACAGGAAATGAATAGTGATTAAACAGGTACACACTATGGATACTAAACTTTGAATTACTTGTCAGCAATTGTTTTCAGCAAGGTAACGGTTGGTAGCTTCGACAGTCCATTTTTTGAAATTTGTTGCATGGGAGATTGGTTAGCACACGAAATAATGAAAATGACGCGAGCGTATTTGTTTTATTTACAAAGTCAAAAGGGTGGCGGGTTTTGATTGATGACGTCAGTAGGTACGGAGGCCTCGTCACAGAGGATAGGTGGTAAGCAGTTTTCATCGCACCGCTTTTGGGGAAAGGTGGTTTTGGGTGGAATGGCAGCGATTCCATACGATGAACGACGCGTGGCTCTGTATGGTTTGGAAAACCACTTGGCCATCGCGCATTATCGTTCGGACGTAGATGGCTAGTGATATGGATAATAACCGTTGATCTTGGATCAGTCGATCGGACGGTTGTTGGGGCGATAAGGTGACGGGAATTTAACAGGCGGACTCGACGCAATTATTTATTAATTAATCTCATCGGGAGCGATTTGATTGGCGGAGTTAGGCTATTAATTAATTGTGAGGATTAATTAATTCCTTTTTTTAAAACGCGGACTAGTGATCGGGAGGGAGTCAGGCAAGGGGAAAATGTATATGGAGATAGGTTATTTCGAAGTTTGGTTTAAATTAAACTTCGGTTTTATTTTTTCGTTTTAAACACATATGACATATGTTTAAAGGGTTTTTTCATATATTTTTTATTATATAGTAATTAAATCAAAATGATTTAGTTACCATAGGGGGCAGGAATAATATAAAGATATATTTTAGTCAAAGGGAGCATAATGAGGGTAATTTATTTAAACATGTGGGGATTAAAATACTTTGACTAAAATTATAATAAATGGGATTTTGGGTATCTTATAAAGAAGGAGTTATATATAATAGGAGAAGGTTATTCTGATAGGGATTTAAATAATAAATTAGAAATTAATATGGCAAATGAGCTAAAGCGCTAAGTGTAAAACATTAGGATAATGTATTTAACTTATGCTTGCATGAAATGGGTTTTTATGGAATATTGCATGAGTTTCCTAAGTAAAATGGGATTTTACTTAGGAAAAGATTTTTTAGAAATGAATGAGTGTGATAATGAATGTTTTTAAGCACTTAGGTTTTTCCAATCATTGGGCCGAGGGTCCGGTCCCTCCAAAAGTCAAGGAAATGCCTTGAGCCCCTTTAATTGTCAAATACCTTCATACTTAAGGGAAATTAGTGAAATGTTTAGGGAAAAATGATAAGGGAAGTTAATAATTTTACTTTGCCTTGCTTGCAATGCTTCCAATGTATTGTCTACCTTTGCACTTGTGATGAAAGTTAAAATTTTAACCATCTAAAACCATCATTCATCACATGTAATTCAACAACATCATCTACCTACCGTACCTACTTTACCCTACCATTTTTTATTCTTTATTAGGGTGCACTTAGACTGGAAAAACCTCATCAAACTTTTTCTTTTACATATGAAAATCTATCTAGTTCTAACCTTATTACATCCAAGGGCTCAGATTAAACTGTTGAGCTCCTTTTATTTACTCTACCTATCTACTTATCTGCCAAGATTAAACAGTTTGGTTAGATATTTATTCTCTATTCTACAACATGAAATTGAAAAATGAATGAGTCAAGTTTAAATAGTTTGACTCTTCATAAATTGTGGCAAAAGTTTAACAAGCTGCACACAATTGCTTATTACAAAAAATGAAATAGTAGTGGCATTTAGATTTGCACACTTTCCTTGGCCCTTCTTTTGGTGAGGTTCATTTTATTTCACTTTTTTGGCCATTTTATTCTTTTCACCCTTTGATTTTTCTTTTAGGGTATACCCTCTTTACATTTTTAAAATTTTTTGATTTTTTGATTTTTTTTTTTTTTTTTTTGGGAATATGGAAAACCTTTGCAACAAGAAAAGGTATGAACATATTACATAGTTCATCAAGTCAATCATGAAATATGACACCTATTGGTATAGGATTCTAACAACACCTATGGTATCTAAAAGTAAAACAAACAAATGAACATGCGCTATCAAATATAGGAGTCAAACCACACACAAATAGTAGATTCCCGCACTAAAAAACACTAGTTGGTGATGAAATCCAACATCGTAGAATTTTAATGCAGAAATGGCAGTTGGAATAGTTACCCCGACAATTTTCTTAATGAAACATACCGGTGCAATTTTCTCCACTATGCCATCTCGAGTGAAGAGAACCCTCTGGAGAGTCCAAGTGAGTCTAGTCGACATCTGCTCCAGGTACAGTGGGATCTTCCCTCCACCGTCACCTTGGGAAAGAATCCTAAAGTTTATGGCCACTAAGGTCACCAAAATGAACAAATATACCTGGGGGAACAGTCTATGATCCGATACACATGCAAGGGTAGAGTAACAAAGCTCAATCCCCTTGAAGGCTCCTTGACATAATCCAAAGTTTACCGACAAGTGACACCAGGCTCCTCGACAATGGTCAATATGAGGTTTACTGTTGTTAATACGTTTATATCTTCTATCATTCCCAATGAGGAAGGATTGATTACCTCACTGGTTCGGATATGATCTCGTGCTTGAATCCTTTAGGAGGAGCTTCCCAGAGCATACATGCTACTATTGGAATTTTCCTACCGCAAGATCGAATATTGTTTATTTTAGTTGCTTTGGAAAGTTAACTAAAACCTATTCCAAAGCACTAATCCTGAGCTAGATTGGTGGAAGGAGCCCTAAAAATGTAAAAAATACTAGATGAATTTTATGAAGCGCTGTGTTATTTAGGCTATTATTACTCAAAGGGTAAACGGATACGAAACCAATGGTGTTATGACCCGACCCAAAACTGAATGCAATCGAATATGATAATGTAATATTTTCAATTCGATGAATCCTAACAAAAGTAAGGAGAGAGTTTCCATTCACTTCCAAGAATGCAAAAAATTGATCAATAAGAGAAATATAAAAAATTCTTTAATGCACCAATTTCATCAAGAAAAACTAATGCTAATCAATTCCAAATTTTATTTTTATGTTTTTAAAACAATCATAAAAAACATGTAATTTCAAATCAAAGAAACTTATCTAAATCTACGATTGATTTTTCCAGAATGTAAACTATGCAGTTGTAATCTATGCACAATTCACATGAAAACTATGCAAATGTAATCTATGCACATTTTTCATTCATATTCTGAAAATGAGAATTCTAATTATGCAAATGTAATCTATGCAAGAGAATTCTCAAACACAAGATGATTCTAATGTAATCTAAGAATCAGTCAAGTGTAAGTAAAGAAAAATGGGTGAGAGTTCCAAAGATCAAAAAATAAAAATACTCAAAGGCGATTAACACTTAGACACAATTCTTTTGCAAAAACAAAAGAAAAAAGATGAAAAATTGTTAAGAGACTGAGACAAACCTCGAAGTAATGACCAAAGGAAATCAAATTAAGAATTTCTCCACAAAAGAAACTCAAAACACCAAATTAACTTAACAGAGACTGATGAGATTGTAAAATTGCTGAAAAGAAATTCACACAAGGCTTTTGATAGTCAAGATAAGTTTGGGAAAATACAAAGAATCATGTAAGCTGGTTCTAGAAAAGAGAGAGAATCTTAAATTTTCAAAAATTTTCTCAGGGTCCAAAGGTTTTAGTGTAAACAGGTGCGGTGCCACACTATGTATACTGGAAAACAGCGGAGATGACCGCACTGTTCCTAAAGACAAAGTGCGGAGAGCAGAAAAATTAAAGAAAAAATAAAAAATTCTGAAGAACTTTTCATGGATTCTGTAGGAATAAATTACCCAAGCCAGTATCAATCAATCAAAATCATAAAAATAGTTTCACAAGTCAAAAATAAAAGAAAACTATGTTCAAGATCCATTCCCCAATGGAGTCACCATTTTGTTAGACAGATAAATCGTTCTTGCGGACAAGAAATATCTCCCTAGTATCCTACGAATAAGTAGAAACAAACAGACAAATGTAAACTACTTTCTCTAGATTATATTTGATCTGGAATTATCTATAATGAAGGATATAGAACTTACCTGTAGTCTAGCGCTGTTTGTAGTCTTCTTTCTTGACGCTTTTAATACGTCTCCTTTCGGGATCTGCAATAAAAAACATGAAAGAATCAGAAGCACCTGCATAATATAGATTAATTCATAAACCAAAAATCTATCTTGATTATCAAGGAATTCAAGAAATAAGCCATTTAAATAAACAAATCATTGAGAAAACAGGATCCATTTGTATTATCTTTAATGAAAAAAGGAGCTTTACAACCGTGTTCGCCTTGATGTCGTACAGGTCCTTCTGGGGTCCAAAACAAGCGTTTCCTCTACTTTGAAAATCCTTTGCACTCTCTCGACTAACATGTACATGAGTGTGTAATCATTCCCATATGATAATTAGTTAAGAGATTCTGATTTTCTCCAACAATTCTCCTAAAAAAATCTCAAAACCTAACTCCCCTTTGAGGCTGAACTATGGCCTCAATTTATAGCAAAAGAGAAGAGGTTGTAGCTCCAAATAAGAGGGGATAGAATCCTCTTTCAAAGGGATTAAGTTCCACATAACAAGGGGTAGGCTCCTTTAATGGAGGGATGAATGTACATGAAAGGAGCGAACTTTCCACCGGATAATTACTTCCAAAAGCTTTCAGATTCAACTAGCTGGGCTTCTAAATTTTACTTTTGCCTTCACTTTACCTTTTACAGGAATCTGCACCTTTAATGAAGAAAAAGTGTGGCTGGTTTCGCATGTTCTAGAACAAACAGATGCGGCACTGTAGGTAATACTAGGAAAAAATGCGGTACAAGTATTTTTATGAATTTTATAAGCTTTTCTCTAAATTTCAAGGCTTGTTTTTAGGAACTTGATGTTGTAGACTTCTAAGGGAGTATTGTATGAGTAATGATGAACCCATACAAACAGTAAAACATCATGGTGACAATTTTTAGTGTAACAATGGTGGTCCATCTGTTCCTTCAGGATACCCGTCGATTTCTGGTACTTTCTCAAGAGCATCTCCCTCTCCCAAAAAACTTATGCAATCACCTGGTCCAAATGAATCTCATACCGAAAATTTGAACGCGGAATAAGTATCCATGATGTCTGGAAAAATTCCTAACCTTGACCCTCAAAGTAGTAATTTATCACCTGGGGGGCAACCTCAATGTAGTAATTCTCCACCCGGGGGGCAACCTCAAGGGTAGTATATACCGCAAGGGCAGTACATACCTCAAGGACAATATCAACCTCAAGGGCAGTACTCTATTCAGGGTCCACAACCTCTTCAAGGACAATACCCTATGCTAGGGTAATAGTCTTTCCAAGGACAAAAACCTTTTTTGGGGTCGTATTTTTATCAGGAACAACAATTGTTTTAGGGAGGTCAATATTTTAGTGGAAATTATCTAGTAAACTATCAAACTTACATTACAAATTATCAACTTGGTTATGGCCATATTACGCATCACAACCTTCAATGGGAGCTCCATATCCTGGAGTAAACATGGTGTGGAATCCATCATTGAATCAACATAATTTGCAACCTAACATGCAAGTAACTTATAATCAACCTGGTCAGCTGATTTCTTACAATCAAATCCAACAACCTGTCCAACCTATGCTTCAAGTCATACCTAAGGAATCTGCACCTAGTAATATTCAACAACCTGGTCTGAGTACACCTAGAACTCCACCTCAAGTTGCTGCACCAACTTCTATTCAACAACCTACCACACCTATCCCTGGAATTTCTGCAACCCCTCAAGTATGACAACTGATCCCTCAAGTCATTTCTCATCAACCTGGACCCATAGTTCAGACTACTATTCAAATATCTGCAGGTACAAGTACAATTATAACAAGCCAACCTTGTATAGGCCAATTTTTTTATTAACCATATCAAGGGAAGTATCAATATGGTCCTGTAGCACAAAATCCAGTATACCAACATCAACCGTACCCTGGTTACACATATCATATACTAGCTCAACCTTAGTATGGTACGACTAACCCTGGTTATTCAGGAGGTATTCCAATCCCAACTGCACAGGCTATTCCAGGTTATCCTGGATATCCTCCTCTTGGTACTGGTATAGTTCCTCAAGGTTATCAATTTTCTCAACATGACCCTAACCATTGGTTACCATTCATAGCAAATTTGGATTTACCAGATTTGTTGCGCCTTACGAACGATCCGATTTATTATCTTCCTTTTTGGCCGCCAATGTCGATTAAGTTGCCCAGTGATATTCCTAAGTTTGAAGGTAAATAAGAAGAAGACCCCTCAAACCATGTCATGACTTACTACCTCTGGTGTGCATCCAAATCTTTAATCGATTATTCCATGCGATTAAGACTGTTTCAGAGAACACATACAGGTTTAGTTGCAAAGTGGTATATTGAACTACCACATGTCTTATTCAACAATTTCAACACGTCAGCAATAGCTTTCTTAACACACTTTCAGTTTCAAGTCCGGTATGATGATGGCACGAAACTCTTAAATTCATTAAAACAATCTACATCTACATACATTTCAGATCACATACATGAATGGAGGTGAAGACGACGTTTAGTGAAAGTTTTTATTCTAGATAAGATCTTGGCAGAATGGTTTATAAAATCAATGCTTCCAAAGATCATTGAAGATGTGGCTAAGGGAGGTGTTGTTAAGGAAGAACAGGTCATAGCTCAAGCACAATACTTAGACCTTGTATATACACAGTCTGGCACTTTATACGAAAAAATTCCTGACTTATCGCATCCAGGTCAAATAACTGCAACTCCTTCAGGTTCTCATGTTGCAGACAGTGCAATTGGTTTAGTTAGCGCTAATAAGAGTAAGAAGAAGTCCTCCAAAACTACTTCTCCTATTATAACTTTACCAGATTCACCGAAAGGAGATTCTTCCATTGAAACTTCTGCCGACATTCATGTTGTAGATTCATCTACAGCTAAATATAAAACTGGTAATAAGAAGAAAAAAAAGAATAAAAACAAACAAACTACATATCCCAAAGAAAAAACCGAAAAGAATAAACTAGCTGATGAAAAATGGAAACCTCATTATCCTTGTCTTATCTATGACGAGGATAACTATACCAAAGAGTGCCCACATCGGTCCGAGGTCTCCAATTTTGTCTAAGTTTCACCCACACTGGCCGTCTTGAAGGATCCTTTTCCCACTCAAGATAGAAAAATGATAGGATCTTCTTCAAATTCATCGGAAAATATTTTAATGATGTCTAAGGTTATGGTTGTGACATCGCAAGACTATGAAACTAAAAATCCTATAACTGGTAAAGAGATAGAAAATCCTAGTCAAACACCAGATATATCTCCTTCGATTTTCAATCCACTTCACATCGAGAAACCTAATCCCGATCTAGTGATTAAACCGCCCACTAAAGGTCTACTTTGAAAGTCAACTTTCAATCCACATGCGAGAGCTGCTCAAAATTACAACATTGTTGAAGATTTGGCAATATACCCTTCAACAATGTCGGCCTTATAAGTGCTACAATCATGTCCAGCACAAAGGAAATTACTATTATCAGCTATTGGAGCTATTGATCCTCAGGATTCTAATCTCATGGTCTTTGATCTAGAAAATTTTACACCGATACTCCCTCATCGGATGGCTTTTCAGATACCAGTATTAGTCAAATCCAGACGAGTTTTTCGTATTGTAATCGATGAGGATGCATCCACGTGCATAATGTCCTTAAAATTTTGGAAAACTCTCGGTTCTCTAACACTCAACCAATCACCGAGAATCCTTAAAGCCTTTGACGGAAGAGGATTTAATCCATACGGAATACTCTAGGATCTAACAATAGAAGTAGAAGGTAAAACTGTTAATCTAGATGTGGAAGTTGTTGATGCCCCTCTGTATTACAACCTTCTTTTGGCTCATAGTTGGTCTTATGCCATGAATGCTATTGTTTCATCTGTCTTTCAACTAATCATGTTTCCTCATAAAGGAAAGATTGTGAAAATATATCAGTTGCCATATTATTCGTCCAACCCTGCTTCTACAGGCAGTATTCAACACGTTGGAAACACGAATATCCCATACGAAGATGTTGGTGTAGGTTTAGTAAAATATTCCGCTCTCATGGGAAATTTCTTTATGCCTCCACCCAACATACCGCATACCATTTCCAACATCAATATGATCTCATCAAGCACTATACCATTCAATGACACTTGGGTAGTGCCTTCAGAATAAGAACTAGACTCCTTCAATGACGAGATGCCTTTGAG
>CM076571.1:189510906-189566535 GCA_034641835.2 Pinus albicaulis | reverse complement strand
AATTACCATAATTACTATAATAATGAAAAATGAATTGAAAGAAAACAACTAACATTATTTCCAAATCACAGTTTAATCATCCTCATCATTATCTAGATACACTTTTATCTATTCTAGATTAATGCAGAGGTGGTTGTATGAAGTTGTACAGAGGAAGCTTGTGCAGAAATAACATTGTGGAGGAAGTTGTGCATAGGTTGTTGTGTAGGGGAAGTTGTGAAGAGGAAGCATTTGTAGAGACAAAAATGCAGACCCTACTTAATTAGCAGTATAGGTAGGTACTATGTTGGATTACAACTATTCCTATTTCATATTTTAATCATTGAAGATTTGGTTGTCTTTCATATCTATGATGTGTTGCAAAATACATACTCGATTTCCAATAGGGCTTAAATAATATTTCAATATTCAATAAGAATTATACAATATTGCTTTATGTTCAAGATTTCTCTTTGGAGATTATACTTGCATTTTCGAAATGCATTGTGCAAAAATAAAATTTCTAGCGATTTATGTTATGTACTTAAAATTATTTGCTTAATCAATGATGTTCTCAAATTCTATATTTCTCATTGTTGGGCCACTAATTTTTCATTATTATTATCTCTTTTTAACATATATTTCATCCATTTCTACCATTATTTATCCCGCCATTTATCGTATAATTCCATTTCATAATTATTTATGCTCTTGTGGATACGTAATACTTGTTCTCCTTTATTTTTAATAAATTGAAAATTATTATGCATTATTTTTCCAATGATGGTTTATTAATGAATTTTTTTATAACAACACTCATGATTTTAGCCTCCAAGATCTCTTCCAGATTGAAAATTTTATCTTCTCAAATATTGAAACTCAGAAATTCGCTAGGATAAAAAGTGACAGTTTTGCTTTGGACATTTCAGGAAAATGAAGATGATTCTTGAAAATCTGAGACACGGGTTTTGTGCAGAAGATACCACATTAGTTTTCTAATGAGAATATTTCTAAATTTGCTCCGGATTGAGAGAAAAACGAGGTTCTTTGAAGGCTATTTTCTTAGATTTTCTGTTGTGGTCATTTTCCAAATTCTCTCAATCGTAATACCAGATTTGACTTGTTCCCGCTGAATCACGATGGAGAGATCTTTCATATCTGATATTGTTTATTGAGATTATGTAATCAATCCAAAATTTTAATGGAAGTGATAGGTCCCTATAATACTAGTATATCCCCTTATTTTTATGGTTAGTATAGCCCCCTTATTGTTATTTTTTTTCCCATGCAGTCCCCATATTGTTATTATTGTGCCCCATAGAAGCCCACTATTGTTATTGTTGTGCCCATACATTGTTATTTTTATGTCAGCTAAGATTATATTATGACCCATTGGACTCCTATATATAGAAAGGAGGTTTTGTCATTTATATCATCTAAGAATTGTTCATTTATGTAATGTAAAGGAGGTTTCCCCCTCGAATAGGTTGATTTATAAGTTTTTGATCTCTCTTTTCTTTAATTTTGTGAGTTGGTTCCATAACATTAGGTATCAGAGCTTTGGATTATAGGGTTTTCACTGCTGCAAATAGGTCATCTTGAAATTTTCACTATAACTATTTTAATATGAATGCTAAAAAGATTTAAAAAAAAACCCATTTGAGCTGAAATCCTGAGGAACGTCATGTAAAATTTTCAAATATTGGTTCACTATATTTTTGGAGATATGATCTGAGGTAATTAGAGATTTTGCAGGCTCCAAAATTTCATCTCAAACAAGTAGTCGAGGGAAAATCATCATAACTTTGTTTCATACATTGGATTGGAATAATGTAAAAAGTGAACAAAAGTGCATGGACCGTAGTTTCACGTGTATCGATTTCAGAGCTGAAGGTAAAAACAATAACACGTGACATGTCATACAAGTTCGCTTTCGCTTTGTTGAACTAGACCATAATTAGTACATTGTGGGAAAATGGGCATAAATTTATCGTGAAGAATCCAAATTAGGTATGACTTATGGCATTGGAAATAAGACTCATAGGGCTATGATAGGACTAAATTTCAGATCTTGGAGATCCGAAATTACATAGTTACAAGTGTTATAAGATTGAGCTCCTAAAAGCAAGAAAAATATGTGTATTTAAAAAAATAATAATTGCATATTTTTTTTTTGAAAAATCAGTTTGAAGTGATTCTAAAGGCATATTGAAGCATATATATCAGTATCGAGTTCTATAATGTCTCCCAAAAATAATTCCACACCCAATAAGCCCTAAAAAATCTCTCCTGTGACACATGAAGAGGAAGAAGTGAAACATGATATATCAAAATTACGAGACCAAGTGCAACAAATTTCTCTCTCCGAAAAAGTAACCAAAAATGAAATGGAAGCTAAGATGGATGCTTCAAGAAAGGCGTGGAATATAATATGAATGGTTTGAAGAATTGAATGGAATCTAAGATGGATGTCATGGAAGCTAAGAATGATGGTATAGAATAAAAATTGAAAGGCAACATGGAAGACATGAAGAATGATCTAAAAGCAGGCATGGAAGGTTTGAAGGAAGGTTTGACAAAGTTGCAACAAGAAATGATTCATAATGGCGAAAAGGGAGTAGAGGAAACTCATGATGAGAAGAAAATAAATGTTAATCGTGATTTCATAGACTCTAATGTTGGCTTGAATACCCACCATATTCCAAATATTGGTATGAGTATGTTTGATGGCAAGGATCTCGTAACATGAATACTACAGATGGAGCAATAATTTGATCACCATAATGTGCAAAACATGAAAAAGTATGCATTGCAACTTTATATTTAGAACCCAATACATTTGTATGGTATCGATGGATTTTCTCTCATAAAAAAATTGTCAGTTGGTCAATTTTTACGGAGGAAATGATAACACATTTTGAGGATACAAAGGGAAGCACCTTCTTTAGCCAATCGATAAATCTAAAACAAAAAGGTTAAATGGTGGAGAACATTAAGGACTTCCAAAAATTGAATATAAGGGTAAAGTATATTCCAGAGGATCACATGATTGATGTATTCATAGGGAATTTAAAGGATAACATCCAACATGAAATTCGCCTTTGGGAACCCGATTCATTGGAGAAGGCATTCAGGTTGGCAATAAAAATTGAAAGCAAAATTATGGCGACAAGGAAGCCTACCAATCACAACTATAAATATTGAAGTGTTGCTACTCCTATAATTCCACAACCTACAAGGTTTACACCACAAAAATTGGAAGAAAAAATAGCAAAAGGGATTTGCTATAGTTGTGATAGAAAATACACTAAAGGTCATAAGTGTGTTGAGAAGAAATTATTTTACATAGATTGTGAAGAGGAGGAAGAAAAGGAACAAGAAACTTCAAAAGAAGAGGATATACACCAGGAACCAACCCTAGAGGAAGATTAAATGAATCCAACCATATATTGTAATGCATTGGTAGGAATTACCACTCCTCAAACTCTCAATATAGAAGGACATATCAAGAAGAAAAATTTAATAGTGTTGATTGATTCGAGTAGTACATTGATCTGAATTTGAATGTTACTTATTGTTGTGCTAATTTCATTTTCATATATAAAACTTATTCATTGATATTATGCTTGATGTACAAGTTCCCTTGTTGCTTATGTGTGTTAAAGAGGTAATTAAAACTGAATTTTATGAGTGTTTTTGAAAGCATAAAGAATGAATTTAAATGGCTGAATAGAATCAACATAAATAATAGAAAATCATCACATACTGGTCCATTAAAACATAGTTTTGATGAAGGAGTTCACCCCTCTTGGGCTAAATCTCCTTGGTCCACCTTCATAGCTTGGGCCTTTGTATTAGATGAATTATGCTCAAAATGTTTTTTACATGCATCAAATTCTCTTGGAACCTGTTCCAATGAGTTTAAAATGTCGAAATATATCATAAATGACTATTTTTTTACTCAATTTGGTTACGAGATTCTTTGGGCATGGCCTTCCCTCTTGGTGGCCCTAGGCTTCAAAAATATTCAAGGCAACAAAAACCTCTATAGATGACCTCTTCTGCCTCTGCAACCTATTACAATGGCTCCAAAACATCAAAATATGCTAAGAATGACTCTTCCTGCACCCAATTTGGTCGAAAATTGCCTCAGTTATGGAAAAACCATTTTTCCCCACAATTTTGCCTCCAAATCTGGAGAACTGGAGTTAACTCCGACTAAATCTAGAGTTTTCCACTAAAAATGGCACTCCGCAAAATCGGTCGCCAAGTGAACAGTATCATTAATTAAGGAGAAGCTCTAGTTAATTATGGTCTTAGCACTAAGCACGCTTAGGATCTCTGCCCTCCGAACGGTCATGGAGATTGGTCACATGGTGAGGGGATGACCCCTCCGTCCCCGCCATTGGAGAAAATACCCGAATTAAAATAACATTTCTGAGCATTGTTTTACAATGAATGGCCTATGGCCCAATGGTGGAGGCACTTTGTAGTGTGGGGGAGGTCACGGGTTCAAAGCCGGACCTCGACCCCGTTACTTGTTTTTGTCACCATACACTATATCATGAAACCTTTGAAATATTACTCCACGGGCTTTGGTTAACAACCATGCCAACATATATTTATATGGTTAACAGACTTTGGATAGTTTAATATCACATGGCCACCATAGTATTACTTAATCGAACCCTAATGTAATTAAAATATGCCACCATTGTATTCGATTCAGACCATTGTAATGTTTGATGCCAATATTTAAAATGATTTCGAATTTGGATTATGATAATATATATTAAGTTTGAAAATATAATAATAATATATATAAATATAAATTAATATAATATATGACATTAAAAATCATATAAATATATATATTAAATATATATATATATATATATATAATAATAATATATATAAATATAAATTAATATAATATATGACATTAAAAATCATATAAATATATATATTAAATTCAACCTTAATACATAAAAATAATAATTTCTAGCACATAATATTATGAACCCAAAATTCAACCTTCGGAGGTCATTGGGCAATTTTCTCCTTCACAAACCAAACTGGTGAATCCCGGAGTGACACTTTTCATAGTCCCATTGGACTAAAACTGAAGAAGATTCCGTGAATTCTGATTGAGCTGCCATGTCGTCAGCCTGTACTTGTTCTGCAATTTTTTACTAAAAATTTGCTTGTTTTGAATGACAACCAGCATACCATAAATCCTTCATCCGAACTCGGTTTTCAACAAAACTAGTTGCGTTGGATTCCTTGCATCGGTCTGATCGTTTTTGTTCTAGTTTCATTCAATTTTCAGAATTTTAAGTTTTGAGCTAAAATAATGAGCCTCTGATCATTCATCCCCACTAGAAGCCTTTTGGACCCCAAAATCTCTTTGATTATTGATTATGTGGATGAGGGTATTGTTCCCTTGCCCTTCCAGTCTCTATCCATTGAAATTTTCCCAATTTCATCATTTGGAGCTTTTCACAAAAAAGTCAAAAATTTCCTTGATTCTTGGGACCTTCTCTTGTTGTCATTGTCACCGTCATGCTGCAATATTTCCGAATTTGTAGAACAAAAATCTATTCTTGTAGAAACCATATTGTTCCTAATTTGGTCAACAATTAAAGGAAACTTAAAAACTTTCTCACCTTGCACTCTGTCACCATGGAGATTTTTAGCTGCTTTTGCCTTGTACTTGCATCGACTCTTGACGAAGTGTCTTCGCCATTGCCATGTACCTTTTGGAAACCATAAACCAAAATTTGTGGAACCCATGCCTTCCTTGCCAAGGTGCTTTGCCATTTTCTCTTTGACCTTTGCACTCTCTTACATCGACATCTTGTTTCCAACACTGCTCAACACTACTATTGACTGCTGCAAATGTTTTTCACCTTCTTTCAAAGGAAACTTGTAAACATCTTGAAACAACTCATTATAAGCATAAGCATATTTTTGAAAAGTGTGATTCAATACATCTCTTTGTTTGATCATCAACAATGTCAAGTTTTGACTTGCATTCACTATCCTCTACATTTCACTTGCATGTACAAGAGACAAACATGTATTCTTATTATGTGCTCTAATTATCTATTGAATTCCATCCTTAAACAAGTGATACTTGTTCTCATGGCAATGAAATATTGCTTTCCTATCATACAGATAAGTATTTGCTAATACAATATTTGATATCTCATGCGGCACCACATCAAGCTCAACTTCATCTAGAAAGTTTGAGTTAATGGTGAATCTTAGTAAGCACTTCCTTCTAACCTACAAGTTTGCATTCTTGCAAATCCAACCCAAAGGATATGGTCTTGGATGTCTAATAGTTTCAAGGCCTATTTTCTTAACCAAATCTTTGGAAATCAAGTTAGCTTGTGACCCACTATCAAAAAGTGTATCAATCTTGGTATGCATAGAGACAACTCTAATATAGAAAAGCTATATTTTTGTATCTTCATCACGAGTATCATTTGAACAATTTTAAGAACTAGTGATTACAACATGTTTAACTTTAAAACCCATGGCTATAATATTTGTCTCATCTCTTGAATCTGACCCTAAGTCATGTTCAGCTATGGCAACAATTTTACCCTTCTCTTTGGCTTTCAGTCTATTTGGTTTCAATTTTGGATGAAGTTGCCAACAATGGTCTTCATCATGACTAGTCTTTGAACAATTTTTTCATGTGATTTTTTCATTCTCTCTTTTTAGAGAGCTATTTATTTTTCCTCTTCCATAAAATTTTCCTTTCCCTTTACCCTCACTTTCACCTTTCTCATCTATGCCTTGTTTCCCCTTGCCTCTAAGTGTGTGGCTTGTACACAAACTTCATCTAAATTTCTTGGGTTAAACATAAGAATAGTATGATTCAAATAGGAATGTAAACCCCCATTGTGTTTCAAGAGTGTATATTGGGAATTCAAATTTACTCATAACAACGAAACTCTCTTTCTAAACTCCTGGGTATATTCTTGAATTGTTTGACCCTTGAGTTGCTTAAAATTTTTCCAAATCATAATATATTTTTGCATGTAGGCTAATGGATAAAATTATCTTTTAATGGAAAAAATAAACTCAACCCAAGAAATGGATATCATACCATGGATTCACATTTCCTCTTGAGTCTTTGCTTCCCACCAAACTAGTGAAGCTCCTTCTAGCCTTAATGAAGCCAACTAGATCTTTATGTCATCTTCATGAAGGTTTTGAATTCTACAATACACCTCCAATTGACGTATCCAATTTTCAAGCCTATCTACATTTACCTTGCCATTGTACATAGGTAGTTCAAAGTTAATGTCCAATTTGAGTAATGGAGTTTTTCCTTTTATGGATTTTGAGTGAGTGTGAGTGGTCTTTGTGGTGGAAGTGGAAGATGATGCAGATGGAGATGATGAGGATGATGAATATGTTTGAGATGGAGGTGGCTTTCCTTCGCTTCCCTTTGAACTCTTCTCTTCATCCTTCTTACCATTCGAAGTTACTTCTCCATGTGGAGGCTTAGAACCTTTTCCTACTCTTTCTGCAGTGAATGCATCAAACATGATTTTAACCATTCTCTGAATGTCCTTGAAGTATCTCTTGACATCCTCCTCTTATTAATGTCCATGAGTCTCTCCAACACTTGACATAATGGCTAACGATTCAAGCTCAACTTCTGATGCTTGTACCTTTTCAATCACCTCAGCTTCTTGTACAAAACTTGAGGTTCTTCAAGTGAAGCTATGAGTGGAATTTTGGGTGAGGATGATGCTCTTTTAGCTCTCCTTCTTCTAGTCCTAATCTCAGGACTTGGAACTGACAATTTCCCTTCACCTTTCTGCAACTTTAACCTTGTCAACATCACAAATTGCAACCATTAAACTTGCACAAAACTTGAAGAAACTATCAAGAAAATAAACTTTAGAAACCTTGTGCTCTGATACCAACTTGATCTAAATTGTAATGTTAGTTATTGTTGTGCTAATTTAATTTTCATATACAGAACTTATTCACTAATATTATGTTTGATGTACAAGTTCCCTTATTGCTTATGTGTGTCAAAGAGGTAATTAAAACTAAATTTTATGAGTTTTTTTGAAAGCATAAAGCATGAATTTAAATAGCTGAATAGTAGAAACATAAATAACAACAAATCATCACAAAATGATCCATTAAAACAGAGTTTTGATGAAAGATTTCACCACTCCTAGGCTACATCTCCTTGGTCCAACTTCATATATTGTGCCTCTTTATTAGCTCAATTGTGCTCAAAATGTTGTTTACATGCATAAAATGCTCTTGGAACATGTTCCAATGAGTTTAAAATGTCGAAATCTATCAGAAATGACTATTTTTTAACTCAATTTGATTACTAGGTGCTCTGGGCATGGCCTTCCCTCCTGGTGGCCCTGGGCTTCAAAAATATTCAAGGCAACAAAAACCTCTATAGATGACTTATTCTAATGGCTCCAAAACATAAAAATATGCTAAGAATGACTCTTCCTACACCCAATTTGGTCGAAAATTGCCTTAGTTATGAAAAAACCAATATTCTTGATCCAGGTGGATATTGGTGCCCACCTTCCTATTCCACTTTGGGGCCCCACCATTGTCCCTTTCAGTTTTTTAGTTTTCTTAATTATAGCACATTTGACGATTTTTAGCAATTTTTCAGGTCTTGAACTTCTTGAGTCGTTTTGAGGCCCTAAACGATGTTTTTTGGAAAACTTGGGAGCACCATGAGTCCATGGACCAATGTTTCCCACTTGAAAGTTGTAGTCCTCGGATGGATATTTCTAACGAGGTATGGTGCATGTCAAACGGAGATCGTATGCCAAAGTTACGCCCTTGGGAAGTTGATGTACTAATTTACCCAAATGGGGCCCATATTTTTGGCGCTTCATCTCATAGGGTTAGGCTTTTGGATGTTTAAGGTTTTCCATTGTTTCTCAATAATAAATAGGTATTCGAGCCTTATTGTAACACAGTTCAGAGGCTTGTAGTCACCACATATCTTCTTAGAGATAAGCTACCATCACCCTAGCTAGTTTTTTCCATTTTGTCTGTAAGCAAATTTCAGTTCTTTGATATTAATGAAATGAAGTGTTGTTTCTGCTGCATCTTTGTATTTATGGTTATATGTGTATTCTTTTGCATTCCTTTATAAATCTAGATCAGTGGTATCAAAACAATCTTCTTTTTCTCAATCCTTCTTTTCATGTCCCCAACGAGGTCGGGGTATAAGGAGTTAGGGCTCGATCAGGTTGAACCTTTGCAAGATCAGCCTCACAAACCAGGACAGGTACCCATAGGGGATGAAAAGAAAGATGTCGAAGCAGGAGATCCTATCAAAATATTGCTCGAGGAGGCCCTTGAAAAACATAGGAACACGATGATGGATAACTTTTCCCATATCCTTCAATGACTGCCCACCGGTGGTGCATATGCATCCAACAACCACTCTAGAGGTGCGACTCCCTTTAAGGTACAAGTAAACTTTGAAATTCCCATATTTGAGGGCCAAATAGATGCAAATTTCATATAGATATATGGTTGCATCTATTAGAAGGATATTTCTCGGTTCATGACTTTTCCGACCCGGAGAAGATTTTTTTTTCACTCCTCAAAGCTACCCCCCATGTCAAGGACTAGTTGGAAACCTACTGTGAGAAAAAGGACGAGACGAAACCCTCTCTGTTCTCGGTCGTACCCACTTGGAATTATTTCCAAGATGCCTTCAAGGAACAATACTATCCCGTGGGGAGCTATGAGGACAAGTCCATACAATGGACCATGTTGCGGTAGCAAAGGGATCAAGATGTGCATGAGCTGACGAATTTGTTCCATACCCTACGCACAATGTTTGGTATCAAAGATTGAAAGAAACATTTGGTGCTAAAGTATCATAGTTGTCTGCACAGATACATTCAGGAGGAAATGGAGTTCTTCGACATCTCCTCGCTTGGTACAACATACTGATATACTGCCAAGATTGAGCAGAATTTCAAATAGAAGAGGTAAGACTTTGGATCTGTGAATCAAAAGTAAGGGAAAGGTGCCCCCAAACCACAGAACAAAGGAAAAAGCAAAGGCATGGTGGCCCAAGGCAACCTCCCAAAGCCGCAAGAAAATAACAACACCGCAAATCAAAAGAAGGACATGGGAAAGTTGTGTGAGTTCCATAAGAGCTCCACTCACAACACAAGTGAGTATCAGGCCAAGCAGTCGTTGGTGGCCGAGATGAGGGCTTCTGAATCATATGCATGCTAATGAATCTAAATTAGAACCCAAAAAGGGGAATGAAAAATGGAAGCATATTATTGATGCGGAGCCCAACGCCACCGTTTCCACTGCGAAGATCCAGAAGGAGGAACCAGAAGATCCATAGGAGGAGAAGTGTCTCTTCCACTCCCGGATGTGGGTAAAGCATTCCCTACTATAGTTCATTGTCGACAGTGGGAGCCAAAAGGACCTCATTTCAGCAGAGCTCATGAAGCGGTTGGGATTTCCAACCACAACACACCCACAAACATACACCATCGGGTGGTTTACCCAAGGACGGGATCTCTGCATCATCCAATAGTGCCACCTTCCCTACAGCATCAATCCCTTCACGGATGAGGTATTATGTGACATTTCTCCTCTTGATGTTTGTGATGTATTATTAGGCCAACCATACTTGTGGAATTGACATGATGTGTATGAGTCCCAGCCTCGCACTATTATTGTTACTTTGGGGAATAAGTTGTACAGGATACCAGAGGTACCACTGCCTACCACTAAGCTCATTTCCAAAACCGGGAAATTTGTTTTCCTGATGATCTGCCAATAGGGAAAGAAGAATATTGTGGCCATGGCCTCCACATTGGGCTCCTCTGCATGACAGCAACAAATGGAAAAGGTCATGGAGGATTACGGGGACATATTCACCTCACCCACAAGGGTGCCTCTGTGCTGTTAGGTCAAGCACCCCATTGATCTGACCCCAGGTACGTCGCTACCCAATGGACTGATCTATCGACGCTCTGTTATGGAGAACAATGAAATCAAGAGGCAGATTCAGGATCTTCTGCTGAAAGGTCACATCTAGCCGAGTTCATCGCCCTATGGGAGCTCGATCATGTTGGAATAGAAGAAGGATGGGACTTGGAGACTCTGTATTGACTATCGGACGCTGAACAAGATCATTGTCCAGAATAGGTACCCAATCCCATGGATTGATGACCTTCTGGACCAACTCAAAGGGGAAAAATATTTCAGCAAGATTGACTTGAAGTTTAGGTATCACCATGTACCAATTGAACCCTCCGATGTGTGGAATACTGCCTTCAAAGCTAAGGAGGGGATTTTTGAATGGCTAGTCATGCCTTTCGGGTTGACGAATGCTCCTGCAACCTTCATGAGGTTGATGGACGATGTCTTGCGGTCATTCACCATCTCATTTTTAGTGGTGTACTTGAATGAAATTTTTATCTTCAACTAGACTTAGGAATATGACCTCCACCACATGCGACAGGTCCTCCAAACACTGCAGCAACACAAGTTATGTGCCAATTTGGAGAAGTGCACTTTTGGCATGACCTAGGTTTAGTATATGGGATACATTATTGATGAAAGGGGGGTGCATTTGGATCCAAACAAGATCCAATTCATTCAGGATTGACCAGCCCCAACCACTCTAATAGAGCTTCGCAACTTTCTGGGTCTTGCTAATTTCTACCAGAGGTTCGTGTTGGGATTCTCTCATATCACTTGGCCCTTGAGTCAAGTCACGAAGGGAGGAGCGAAAGCAAAATTCTTTTGGTCAGAATCTCAACAAAAGGCGTTCGTAGAATTGAAATGCCTCAGTGCTCACATTACCAGACTTGCAACAACCATTTGAGATCGAGATAGATGCCTTTGACTATGTTATTAGGTAGTTCTTACTCAACAGGGGCATCTAGTTGCATATCACATTGAGACATTGTCTGACACAGTTCGCAAGTATCCCACTTATGACAAAGAAATGTATTCCATTGTGCATGCTTGTCGACAATGGAAACATTACATTTTGGGGAAGGAAACAATCATCCACATAGATCACTGACTCCTGCAGTTCATATAGACACAAGGGAAGTTGCATAACGTTCTCCATCAAAAGTGGTCCACATATCTGCAACAATTTCATTTGAACATCAAGTACAAGAAGGGTAGCACCAATAATGTTGTAGACTGCCTTAGCTGACCACTAATCATGGCGCTAACCACCGTTCTCAACTTGCGTGGGCATGAGAATTTTGATTGACCACTTCTCTGCAAGAGCAATAAAAAATTTGGCCACACATACAAGACACTCTTAGAGGGTACGTAAGTTCCAAATTTTCACCTCCAAGATGAACTGCTATGTCACCTGGGAAAACTTTGTGTTCCTTCAAGCGAGCGTGCCAAGATGATTTTGGAAGCACACTACAGTCAAGTCGCTGGGAATTTTGGGGTCAAGAAAACAGTGGCAATACTATAGAAGTATTTCTATTGGCAAACCTTCGACAGGATGTTGGGAAGTACATCAGATCCTGCACTGCTTGCGCCATTTCCAAACTGACCATCAAGAAGTAAGGCCTCTATACTCCGCTACCTACCCCTAGTCAACCTTGGGAATCCATCTCCATGGATTACATGTCAGGCCTTCCTTATACTAAGCATGGAAACAACTGTGTTTTCGTGGTCATCAACAGATTCTCGAAGATGGCCATTATGGTGGCTTGCAAGAAGAATATCACAACAGAAGCCACTGCTAAACTCTTCTTTGAATGAGTGTGGCTGTTGTTTGGGATCCAACAGTATATCATCTCAAATCAGGACAACAGGTTCCTCAAGAAATTTTGGTCCAACCTCTGGTCAATGCTGGACACTAAGCTCACCAAGTCCACAACTTTCCATCCCCAAAATGATGGCCAGGCAGAGGTCATCAACATGATTATTGTACGCATTCTGCGCATGTACAATTGAAATCATCCAAGCACACGAGATGAGAGCCTCCCCTATTTACAACACAGCTATAACCGGGCTCTCCACAACTCAACCGGCCACAGCCCCTTTCAGTTGGGCTTGGGATTCCAGCCACTACGTCCCATTGACGTAGCCATGCCATTTGCGGCTACTCAGGCCGATTCGACTCATGTCCAATCTGAAGCTGACAAAGCGAACAACTTCATCGAGCACATTCAACACATCTTCCAACAGGTTCATGACATATTGGATAGAGCCAATGTTAAGTACAAGCAACGACATGATCAACATTGGGTGCCACACAACTTCCATGTGGGTGAAAAAGTGTGGCTACATTTGTATAAGGAACGCCTCGCTGGACCCCACCGCAAGCTTTGCCTGCTCCGATATGGGTCGTAAACCATCACCAAGTCTGTAGGGAACAATGCCTTTGAGCTCAGTATTCCACCATTCCTTGGTCTGCACCCATTATTCAATGTGGACCACTTTCATCCCTACTTCCCACCTCTACTTGACACCTCTGACATTGTATAACAACTCACACCAACAATGTTAAACCCAGGCTGCATGGAACATGCCACCACAGATTGTATCATGGAAATGAAAATCAAGAACACTCGCCAGTAGAAGATCCAAATGTATTGGGTTGTCAAAGCTAGCCAACTCCTGAACCAAGGCAAGTGGTTCACCAGGGACCAAGTTCAACAGAAGTTTCCTCATCTCATGGAGGAACTCAATGCAATGGGGACCATTTCTTCCGAAGGGGTGAGGAATTATTTAGGTGGATATTGGTGGCCACCCACCTATTACACTTGGGGCCCCATCATTGTCTCTTTCTATTTTTCAATTTCCTTGATTATAGCACAGTTTACTATTTTTAGTAGTTTTTCAAGTGCTAAACTTTCAGAGCCATTTTGAGGCCCTAAACGAAATTTTTTGGAAACACCCAAGAGAAACATGGGTCCATAGACCATTTTTCCCACTCAAAATTTGCAGTCCTCAGATAGATATTTCTAATAAGGTATGGTCCGTGTCAAACGAAGATCGTATGACAAAGTTACGCCCCTGGGAAGTTGATGTATTAATTTACCCAAACGGGGCCCATAGTTTTGGCACTTCATCTCCTAGGGTTAGGTTTTTGGATTTTTAGGGTTTTCCATTGTCTCTCAATAATAAATAGGCCCTCGAGCCTCATTGTAACACAGTTCAGAGTCCTGTAACCACCACATCTCTTCTCAGAGATAAGCTACCAGCGCCCTAGCTAGTTTATTTCCATTCTGTCTATAAGCAAATTTCAATTCTTTGATATTAATGAAATGAAGTATTATTTCCATTGAATATTTGTATTTATGGTTATATGTGTATTCTGTTGTTTTTATGCATAAATCCGGATCAATTCCCTACAATTTTTCCTCCAAATTTGGAGAACTGGAGTTAACTCTGACTAAATCTGGAGTTGTCCGCCAAAAATGGCGCTCTGCCAAATCTGTCGCCAAGTTAACTTTGTCATTAATTAAGGATAAGCTCGGGTTAATTTTGGTATTAGCACTAAGCGTGCTTAGGATCTTTTCCCTCTCGCATGGTCATGCGGATTAGTCACATGGTGAGGGGCCGATCCCTCCGTTCCCGCCATTGGAGCAAATACACGCATTCAAATAATGTTTCTTAGAATTTTTTTACAAGGACCGGCCCATGGCCCAGCAATGGAGGCACTTTGTAGTGTGGTGGAGGTCACGGGTTCAAACTCGAACCTCAACCCCATTCCTTGTTTTTGTCACCATACACTATATCATGAAACCTTTGAAATATTACTCCACGGGCTTTGGTTAACAACCATGCCAATGTATATTTATATGGTTAATAGACTTTGGATAGTTTATTATCACATGGCCACCATAGTATTACTTAATCGAACTTAATGTAATTAAAATGTGCCACCGTTGCATTCGATTCAGACCATTGCAATGTTTTATGCCAATGTTTAAAATGATTTCGAATTTGGATTATGATGATATATATGTGGAATATTAATAAATATTAAGTTTTGAAAATATAATAATATAATAATATATATATCGATATAATATATGACATTGAAAATCATAGTAATATTAAAGCATAAGTATATATATATATATATATATATATATATATTAAATTCAACCTTAATGCATGAAAATAATAATTTCCAACACATAATATTATGAACCCAAAATTCAACCTTACAAGGTCAGTGGGAAATTTTATCCTTCACAAACCAAACTGACGAATATCGGAATGACACTTCTCACGGTCTCATTGGAATAAAACTGAAAAATATTCCCTGAATGCTGACTGGGCTGCCATGTCATCAGCTTGTACCTATTCTGTAATTTTTTAATAAAAATTTGTGTGTTCTGGACGTGGATCAACAAACCATAACTCCTTCATCCGAACTCGGTTTTCAACGAAACGATTTGCATTGGATTCCTTGAGATGGGCCAGTCTCTATCATTTTGGTTTCATTCCATTCTAAGCACTTTCAATTTTGAGCTAAAATACTAAGCCTCTGACCATACCCATAGTTTTATTCAATGTAAGGTAGCCAAGGAATTGAATTGCTTCCTATACCCAGCACCATAATGTCAAGTGATGGTTGCAAATGGAGGAACTATAAATTTCTCTGGAAAGTGCCATAATATCAATCTAACCATGGGGGAATATGCATTGAATAGTCCAATGTTATCCATTCCAATGGGTGGTGGTGATGCTGTACTAGGAGTACAATGGTTACAATATTTGGGGACAATAGCTTTTAATTTTCAAGATCTTTTCTTGAATTTTTTTTGGAAGGAAAGGAATTTGAATTATGGGGTATCATAGGGAAGTTGGGAAAGATAATCAGCTCTAATGTCATGAAAAATATTTCGGAGAAAGAGCAACGAGGCGTAATTTCACAATTATGCTCACTAGAGGTTCAAACATCAAAATCATCTATTTCTCAAGATCTCCAAAAAGTATTGGACAATCATTCCAAGGTGTTTGAAAATCCCAAAGGAATCCCACCTATTCTTGATCATGATCATGCTATTCATTTGATTCCAGGAAGTGTTCCTCCAAACATCAGGCCTTACAAATATCCTTATGCACAAAAGAGTGAGATTGAACGTATGGTTGCAGAAAAGCTAGAGGTTGGTATAATTCAACCTATTCAAAAAGCTCACTATTAAAGATAAATTTCCCATCCCCGTCATTGATGAATTATTGGATGAATTACATGGAGCAATTTACTTCACCAAGTTGGATCTTCATTCTGGATATCGTCAAATTAGAATGAAGACTGAAGACATTTTGAAAATAACATTCAGAACTCATGAGGGTCATTATGAATTTTTGGTCATGCTTTTTGGCCTTACTAATGCACCTTCCACATTTCAAGCTTTGATGAATTACATCTTCAAACCCTTAGAAAATTTGTGTTAGTATTTTTGGATGATATACTAATCTACACCAAGTCTTGGAAGGATCATGTTCAACATGTTGACATGGTGCTCAAACTATTATAGGAGAAACAATTATATGCAAAAACCTCCAAATGTTTCTTTGGAGTACAGGAGGTGGAATATTTGGGTCATATTGTATCTCATGAGGGTGTTAAGATATGCCCTAACAAAATTAAATCCATTAAGGAATAGAAAATACCCACAACCATAAATCATCTTTGAGGATTTATGGTGTTAACAGGGTATTATCGCAAGTTTGTTAAGAATTATGGGAGAATATCAACACCTATAACATCATTACTGAATAAAGATGTATTTTCTTGGACTGTAGAAGCAACTAAGTCCTTTTAACATCATAAAGAGGCAATGTGCAAGCACTGGTCTTAGCTATGCCATACTTCACAATTTTTTTTATTGTGGAATGCGATGCCTCACGAAACAGAATTGGTGTGGTTTTAAAGCAAGAAGGAAGACCCATTTCTTTTGAAAGTCGTCCAATAAAAGGAAAGTATTTACAGAAACCTATTTATGAGAAGGAAATGTTGGAAATACTACATGCACTAAAACAATGGCGACCATACCTAATGGGAAGACACTTCAAGGTAAAATAAGATAATGATAGTCTTAAATACTTTTTGGAACAAATATTGTCTTCAGAAGAGAAACAAAAATGGGTCACAAAGATGTTGGGTTATGACTTTGAAATCATCTACAAAAAAAAGAACTAAAATGTTATTGTAGATGCACTCTCAAGAAAGGATGATGATGTGGAAGCATTGCTTTGTGCCATTTCTGTCATCCAACCTGAGTGGATAACTGAAGTAAGGGATGAATAGAAGAATGATGAAGAGGTGTGGACACTCATTCAAAATTTGCAGAAATTTCCTAGTACATTTGAAACATTTAGCTGGAAAAATGATTCATTATGGTACAAATATCACTTATATCTTTGTAAGAATTTCCAACTTAAACAAAATATTCTTTTGGAATTGCACTCCTCTCCCCTAGGAGGGCACTCGGGATTTTGAAAAACTTACCACAGGTTCAAGAAGGAATTTTTTTGGGATGATCTTAAATTTGATATTCAAAACTTTGTGGCATAATGTTTGGTTTTCCAACAAAATAAAGTTGAGACAATTAAGACCCCAGGTCTGTTACAAAATTTATCCATTCCTAGTCAATGTTGGGAGGAAGTTTCAATGGATTTATCAGAGGTTTACCCAAGTCTGAAGGAAATACTGTCATCATGGTGGTAATTGAGAGACTTACCAAGTATGCACACTTTTGTGCATTATCTCATCCATTTATAGCTAGTATTGTTGCCACTACATTTATGGAAATGATTCAAAAGCTACATGGAAACCCAAATATCATTATAAGGGACAAAGATCCCATTTTTACAGGAAAATTTTGGGCGAAAATATTTTCTTGTTTGGGTACTCAATTAGCTCATAGCTCATCATGTCATCCTCAATATGATGGGAAAACTAAGATAGTGAAAAAATGTTTGGAAGGATATCTTCATTGCTTTGTATCTGATAAATAGACTATTATGTGGAATTATGAATTACGGATAAAAAATTCTTCCCTAAATGTGGTGCTATGCATTTAGAACAACAGGTTAAAGGCTTTGCAGATACTTTTCCTAACAGTAAATAGAAATACAGAATAGATCAAGAAACCTACTTTGGGTCCAAGTGCTTCCTATTCTCCTTATGTCGGTCTTCCTGTAGCTTCAAATCCAAGCTAGATCGCCAAAATATTTCTTGCAAGAATGAACACTATACAACAAAGAGATTTCAATATACAGATGGTTATTCAAGTTATTCAGTTAAATCAATGAAACATGAACCATATACATCAGATAAGAATTCATAATATGAAAGATAGAAGCTTATACAGATACATATGTGGGAAAATAAGCAGCAATATTTATTAATGTATGGAAGGGGAGGTTATAAACAACGATTGATTTGATGTCACCATCTCCAACATCATCCCAGCCTCATCACAATGAACATCTCTCCAACAACATATCACTCAAATCAAATCCTCAATTGAAATTCCACCAGCATTTCTCTACTTAATTTTTTCCTTCGCAAGCACTAGGATCTGTGCTCAATTTATAGATGAGTGGAAGGTAGTTTCACAATTCTCTAAGCTTGGGAACATGTCTTTCCTATTATTATAAAGTCATTGGCTGGTAATCAAACGATGCACTCTTCTAGAAGGCACTAGCAATGTGGAGATTCCGGAACAATGAGAATTTCGCTCCCAATTGATCAACGCACCCTTGAGTATTGGGAAGTGCTTTGCAGAGCACCCTTGAGTGGAGTTGTCTGCATATGCAATGCACTTAGCCCCTTGAGAGACTGCGTTGATGAACTCATAGGTGATATAACATGTACTTCAAATCTTGGAAACCTTGCAATAGAAGTCATGGATGATTTTTTCTTGTTCTTTGTCTCAGGTCATGTAGCAACTAAAATGATAGGGGATGATAGAACCTATTAATTGGTTCTGGGGATGATGTCCAGTTTAACCAGGTCATTGGGAATGATTCCAAAATTGACCTATACCAGATTGCCCCCGAAAGAATGAAGTCAGAACAATAATAACAATATTTTTTTGAATGAGATGCTTTAGACTGTGATGGGATGGAACTGAAGAGAGTGGCGACTTGCATCAATCTTAAAATACATTACATCATGATATATCCTCTTGATCACAAATTGCTGAGGGAAGGCATTCCCATGCTCAGCACATAAACTATCTAATAACATGTACATAGTGCAGAAATTTGTCTACATTGGAATGTTGCCCAATATAGACATGTCTACAGATATAGGCCCATGTTCATATGACGATCTGTATGTAAGGTCATCGTATAGATGATGTGTACAACAATCTTGAAATTGCAGCCCAAATGGCTGAAACTAGAACCGGGGTCTTCTTATCTCGTTCACTCGATCGTTCGGGTACAAGTCTGGCCATGCAAATATATGATTTGTAGTTGAACATGGTAAGACATCATTTGATTACCAGCCAATGATGTGAGCTGTTGACAAATGCGAGAGAACCATCATTTATTTCAATGGCCCTCAAGGTACTGCAATACATTTCGTAAGGCGTGAATAGATGATTTGATGTCAAACGCTAAACAAAATCTTTCGGTCAAAAATATGGAAGCGAGGATCTTGTCGATGCTGTAACAAGCCTCATGGTACTGGAATATGATGTTTCTAAGTGAACTTCCTGGATGATGATTTGCTGTCGACAGGAAGGAAATTTATTGCGAAACGGGAGTTACTAATTTCAGAGACAAAGGATGACTTGATATAGCAATGACTAGGGATGACTTTCATGAGAATGAAGGTTTATGAGTATTGCAGAAGGATGAGTATTCACTGGATGACTTCTCTTGAACATATCGGTGACACTGAGATGAGTTGGCAGCATTGACCCAAAGTTGAAGTGAAGGTATGATGAACCATAGGTATGAATGAATCATCAAGATATTACCTAACCCAAACAGTCACAGTGATGGAGTGAAGTGTCATGTTCAAGAGCGGCCTGCTACCGTAAAAATTTCTGTTCAATTTCCTAAATTTTCCCCGCTCATTTGTCGACCAGTACCTATTTATTTTTTAACAAGCTTGAGGAGGATAAAATATGCTTGATCTATAATTCAACCCTTCAGGAGAACAATGTATCACTATTTAATAATTTAACGAGTCTAGCGATGAATGAAACTCGATTCTTGCCATGATCGACAATCTTGTCACTATTTTATGTTTTAACAAGCCTAACGACAGTGATAGCCCGATCCTTTTTCATATTTAGAGAGTTTGAAAAAGAGGACGAAAGAAAACTCCATAAGTACTTTTTCGTAAAGTTGTCACTTAGATCCAAAAAAGTGTAAAATAATATTTGAGAGAACCTCTTTAGTCATGTTTGACTAAGGTATTCCTTTTTCGTAAATAATCTATCTCAGTCCGGAAAAGAGTTAAACTTATACTGAGTAGATATAAATTCATTTAATTTTATGAGCTCGAAAAGATAAGTGCTCGGTAATCTTTTCACATTATCGGAGTCTAAAAAGAGCTAAAAGAAGACTCCAGGGGTTCCTTTTTCGTTGTTATAGAAGCTCGAAAAAGTGATAAAAGTGCGCTTCAAGTCCTTTTTCATTTTTAACAAAGCTTGAAAAATAGGGATAAAAGTATGCTTTGTGGTCAAATCATTCTTGAATAAATCTGCACGACTAATCTGTTCATCAGTTGTAAAACCTATTTCAAAACAACATCAAATGGATTAAAAATACCTGTTTCATGATAAAAATATAATAAAACCATAGTCACAGCAATAAATATTCATTGCAAATAATAAATTACTAATAAAAAGAGTTTTACCATTCATTTTTACCATTCAATAGTTACCATTTGCATTTTGGAGCTATGAACCTGTTTTTTCCCCCGAAATTCAGCTGCTGATTGTGTTCAATTCTGTGGAAGGTTTTCATCTCCGTTTGATCCAGGTTAGTGTCATGAACCCTCTCTTTCTTTCAGTAATTAATTCATTTCCTTTCATTGCAAATTTTTAGGGTTTTGAGCCCTCTAGGGTAAATTTTGCTTCCAAAGAGGGAAACACACCCTTGAGCATCGAAAAATGCATTTTAGAGCACCTAAACTGAAGTCTAGTTGCATATGCAACACACTGTCCCTTGTTCAATACTGCGTTGGGCGCAATCTCCATTTTTATTTCTTGCACTATGCCCAAAATTTGTCTAATTTTTTGCATTTAAACGAGTCTAATGAGTCTTATGGTTATATTTCAGGATTTCATCAGACTATAATGACGATTGCATGGAGAGAAAGAGAGCATGAAGAAAATAATATGGTTGCCCTAAATGATCTGGGTACAGTAAGAGCCCTAAGAGATTGTGGGTTGTTAAAGTACTTCTGCTTATCAGGGACGAGGCAACAAATAGAACCCTTGGAGTTCCTAGTTCGAGCATGGGATCTGGCTATCGAGGCATTTCATATTAGGAACAAAGTGGTTCCCATTAGAGTGGAGGATGTATACTTTCTCACAGGTTTGTCGAGGAGAGGCTTGCCCATTTCTCTCTCAAGGTCTGCTCTTGGAGGAGAGACAGTGAGAGACTATGTTTTGCAGTATTTCTATCTAAGGGTAGAGCCAAACAAAGATAGGAAGATAAAAATCCATGATGTTTGAGATTTTCCTTTTAGAACCATTCTTTTCACGATCAAAAAACTTGCTGGCACCATTACACTACATGTAGCGAATAGATCATATATGCAGTATGCGCTAAAGTGCATGGAGCCAATAGTTTTCAATTGGACTGAAGCTGTACTTTCCCAAATAAAGGAACAACTGAAAAAAAACAAAGGGAGGAAGGAAGAAGAACTTCAGTTATGGTTTGATCCTCATTTCATTTTCCTTAGAGCAGATTCCACTGATGCAGCCTCAGCATGTGACGATGGGTGTGTCTAATCCTAGAGATTTGAGGATGCAGAGATGGGTAGAACTAATGGGTAAGCATGTAGGCCAATCGACCATTGTGTTCTCTACTGCGTTCTTCACCTAGTTCAGGTGATAGGTTGTCGCCATTGATGAGTATGCATACGCAGACATTGATTTCTGAGGAGATCCAGACTTAGCCTTACCAGAAGGCGCTCAGTGGGGTGCAATAGCTAAGAATGTTTTGACCATGTTTTTGATTTTAAGGTTTATACAATGTTTTTGTATTTTTGATGTTTTCCCAAGACTAAACTAAAGTTTTGATGTAATTTAAATGTTGGTCGAGTTCAAACAGTGGAGGAACTAGAGCATGGAGTACATGAGCCAGCAGAGAGGGTTGTCGGGAGAGCAGTTCTTTAGGATCTAGACATGGTTGAGACTCTGTCTGAGCTTCGACAACACATAAAGGGGTTGAACTTTGGGATTCTATATTGTCGGATTGAAGAGTTACCCATGCGACTGCAGCACCATACTATAGGCATTCCTGACCGCTGGATGTGGTTACTACGTAGGATAGCTAGATCTATAACATGTTATCATGAGCATCACTAGTTTACTTTCGATATTTTGCATACATTTTGAGGTCAGATGACCAATGTGTCTTGGGCACAAATTTTTGTAAAAACCTATAACTATCTATCTATTTTATTTCAATGTTTTCCTATGTTTATTGCGTAATATTGTTCAATTATGTGAATGTACCTTTACATGTGTTGCAAATGTCTGTCTAAAACTTGATTAGCTAAAGAATCAGTCAATGTGTTCAAATTTCTGGAAATGTGTTGATATTGAATAAAATCAAAGTGTCTTTCCAAAAGTCGAACTCTTAGGAACAAACGATCCAGTGTTAGATTTCTAATAGTATAAATACTAGTAAGTTGTACTACCACAAGTTGTGAGTCTAACCTTATAATGATGCAGTTAATACCAAATGAAATGGAATTAGAGAGAATTTCGATCAGCGCACTATACTCAACAATATTGTTTGTCGATATACCAATACAAATCCCTCGAAAACTCAATAACTCGCCGTTCGGAGCGAAAATGACCCACGCTGCAGAGGATATATTCTGCATACTACGACTAGCACCATCAGCATATCCAAAAAATGGTTCCAAATATTCATACATCTGCGATGAAATATAAAGTGGATTACTAATGTCAAGAAAAATCTAAAAAAAACTAAGACAATGAATGCAAATTAGAAACATATATATACAATATAATACAAAAAATTACTACCCTCATGATTAAGCATAGTAACATCTTAGATACAACCCGTTTCTGGGCTACACCAATGGAATTCCATCGTAATCCACCAACTCATAGGAACCCTTAGCAAGAACTCTTTTGACAATATAGGGGCCATGCCATAATGGCTCAAATTTCCCTGTACCTATTACATCAGCTTCTTGATCATAAAGAAGGATCGAGTCACCCTTTGAGAAAATGTAAGGTTGGACATTTTTGTCATATTGTGCCTTTATACTTCTCTTATGCACCTCTTTGGCCAATTGGGCTTCACGACACGTTTCATTTAGATGGATGAGGTTAAAAATATGCGCTTCTTCTTCTGAGGTGTCAGGTAACAAGTCGATTGCGAGTTTTAACAATGGTATTTAACATTGGATTGGCAAGCTAAATTCCATACCATACACCAATTGAAAAGGAGTAAAACCGGTTGCGTTTCTCACTGAGGTTCGATACGCCCACAAGGCCGAGTACAGGATCAAATTCCAGTTTCTTTTACGAACTCCTATCATTCGTTGAAGCATACGTTTAAGAATCTTGTTGATAGCTTCAAATTTTCCATTTGATTTTGGATAATGAGTAGAATTATCATGTGACAATCCTAACTTGGCAGTCAATTCATTCATCATGTGGTTGCGAAAATGCTTCCCATGATCTGTAACTATAGCCTATGGGACCCCAAGCAGTGCAATAACATGATTAAAGAAAAACAATGCAACTGTTTATCCTGTGTTGTTGAATGTAGGCATCGCTTCGACCCATTTGGTAAAGTAGTCTACTAAGAAAATAATATAACCATTCCCCCCGGATGAACGAGGGTTACAGATCATGAAGTCGATACCCCATTTTGAAAATGGTGCCATAGAGACAACATGATGCATTGGCATTGGCGGTTTGCAAATTTTACGATAAAAAATCTGGCACGCATGACAACTTCTGACCATGAGGATGCAGTCGTGAAATATGGTAGGCCAAAAGTAACCGGCACAGAGTATCTTCTGCGCGGTAGCGTATCTAGATAAATTTCCACCACAAGCCCCATCATGAAAATCATTTAAAACCTTTTCGGCCTCCTCATGAGTGAGACACCTTCTTAAAATAGTATCGACACCATGACGATAAAGTGTATCACCAATGATCAGATAATATTTGGCTTGGTATCGAATACGTCGATGTTCAAAGTGAGAGGTATTAGGTTGAAAAGTTTGGGTTTGGATATAAATGATAAAATATTCATACCAAGGATCAGATGATCTCATCAGAAATAGACACTCGTCCGGAATTGATGGTTCCGACGTAGTAGCAGTACTATTAGAGGGAAGGTCACAAAGAAGCTTTGCCAAAACTAAAGACTTCTTTGACTTGGATTTGATGAATTCCAAATCAAATTCTTGTAAAATGACAATCCATTTTGAATATTTTCCCCCCAAAAATTGACGTGATAAGATATAAGTCATGGGGTTGCAATCCAAAATGACAATGGTCTTTCGGAACAGGATATAGTGGTGAAATCTTTGGACATCTTAAACAACTGCCAAGGCAAGATTTTCTATGTATGAATACTTGACTTCCGTATCATTGAGATTACGACTCAAATAATAGATCAGATGTTTTATCCATTTTCTACTTGGACCAATACCATAGCAATGGTCGTATCAGTTGCGATGATATATAAGAAATAATTGTTCTCATAATTTGGGGGATACATTAATGACGCTCGGACAGGAGTATCCTTGACGCCTAGACATGAGTATCCATTATTATTGGCTCCTCTCATCATCATTAGCCTTCACTATTTATACCTTGACCTCTTGTGACCTTCTTTCATTCTTCATTCATTTCTCGTCTTGAAGATGGATCCCCGTTGGGATTCGAAACGTCGACAATTGTTTTATGATACTGTGGATAATCCGTTTCTGTAAATAGCATCAAAAGAAGTTTGTGTAGCTTGGTCCTAATGGAAGGGAACCCCCTTTTTCAAGAGTCAATTAAATCCTTTAGTCATTTCGGCGTAGTTGGGTATGAACCTCCTTAGGAAGTTAGCTTTTCCTTAAAGTTTATGTATCTGAAGTAAATTTGATGGCACAGGCAAATCAAGAATGGCCTGGACCTTCAATGGGTCTATTCGAATTCCTTATTTTGAGACTACGAATTCAAAAAAATGACCAGACCCAACACAAAACACACATTTATGTGGATTGAAGCGTATTTTGTAGTGTCGGCATCGTAAAAATATGGCTCTCAAATGCATCGGGTGATCATTCCTATTTCATGAATGTGCGGGTAAATCATCTAGATAGGGTAGAACAATATGTTTTATGTCGTTGAAAGCATAATCCATTGGTCTTTGAAAAGTAACCACGTCGTTCTTTAAACCAAAAGGTAATTTCCTATAAGCGAATGTGCCCCAGGGACAAATGAATGATGTCTTATGTTGATTTTCTAGGCGTATATTGATTTGATTGTAGCCAGAAAATCCATCCATGAACGAAAAAGTTTCACATCTAGCACAATCTTCAATAATCTGGTCGATAAAGGGAGTAGGATATTTGTCTTTTGGACATGCAAGATTAACATCCCGATAATCGACGCACACTCTGATGGTTCCTTGTTTTTTCATGACAGGAACAATGATGGAAACCCACTCAATTAACTGAATAGGGTATATGAAACCAACAAGAAAAATATTTTCAACTTCTGCTTTAATGACAACGACCTTCTTCAGATGAATAGGACGAAGGCGTTGATGCATTGGCTTGACATCAGGGTACATATTCATAGTGTGTTCAACAATACTAGTGTCAATACCTGGCATCTCCTCACAAGACTAAGAAAAGATATCCCGAAATTCACGAAATAGAGAGCGATATGTTTGAAGTTCTGATGGAGAACAAGACATGCCAACATGAATATTTTCTACCACGCCAGGTTTGGTCGAAATATCAATAGAAATAGTTTCTTCAATATTTGACAAATTTCTCTCTGAATCGATTGCATTAATAGGTAAATAATTCGAAAAGAAATTTTTGATTTATGGGTGATATAGTTCACTAATATTATCTTCATAATCAGGAATATGGGAACGATGATGATCATCTTCCCAAGGTTCTCCCTCTGACATCATGGTTTCCAAAATATTCTCATCTGTCAAGAAAGTTGAGGAAAAAGGATCAGATGGAGTACCAAAATCTAAGGAATGATCAACCCAAACAATCAGCGACACTGATTTCAGATTCGCCGCCCAAGCCAGATAGATTGATCACTATGCCAGCTTAATAGGGTTGGGCGGAAAAAACTCATCCAATGTAACAATTTCAGAATCACCTGTACTCTTCCTTAATCCAAATGGAGTGGAAGAAATCATGTAGTAGGTCTCTATACTTACAATTTCTGCCGACGTCGCAGGCGGTAGTAATGCAAAGGTTCCCATGAGAGTGGAATCATTTAAGAGTCCTACACCAATGTTCTGTAGTGCTAGTTGGGGTGTGTGAACGAACGTAACACTTCCAGTTACCTGCGAAGCAGAGGAAAATAAGGATATATTATTAATGACTGTGATGGTACCTTTATATGGAAAGGCGATCATTCTAAAATATGTAGAAACAATTGCAGTCATAGGATATACCCATGGCCTTCCAAGTAGAATATTATAGTCAAGGGGTCCGTGAACAACCTTGACATCAACATTCATTGTTTTCCCCCCTAGTTCAACATGTAGGTTATTGATAATACCACAAGGCTTATATGTACATCCATCAAAAGCCTTCAACGTTTTTGATGATTGAGATAGGCTTGGCGAGCCAAGTGACTTCCAAAATTTTAGAGACAAAATGCACGTAGATGCTCCCTCATTAATAATAGTACGATGGACAAGGTGATTGAGAAAATTTACTTGTATCGAGAATTCCAATTCTGCTGGTAATTGTGGCACATATCCTATATGATTAAAGACGACGAAATTAGAATTAGTCGGATCAATTCCACCTATAGCCAACAATAAAACCTGTTTCTGGGAGGGAAAGTTTTGTAATACCTCTAGAGCTGACATAGTTGAAGGGGATTGAGCCAAATCTTCAACTATATTATAATTTTGAGTAGATCTTGCTCGAGGATTATATGTCGATTTATGAACGATTCCCTTCGGTGGCTTGATTGTCAATTCCGGAATGGCAGTAGGGGGTACTGATTCCGTAGACGGATTTGTAGTTGAGCTAGTAGGTTGATCAGTGGCCTGACTACCATAATATTTATTACGTGTTGACACCAAAATATATGTTGAAGGTTTTGTGATAAGATAACATAAGCACTTGGGAACTAGAAGTTGGATCCGTAGCAACCAAATTTGTGTCCGAATTTGGAAACTGATTTGTCAACACAACTGACACATGTGAATTTTTAACCATTTTTGAAACTTCAATGCGGTGAAGACAATCTCGAACAAAGTGTTCCTCATTACAAATTATGCATGGATAATGAGGTTTCCTAGTTCCAGACGATTGATCATATGATCTTTCCTGCAAGTTAGAAGTTTGATTTTTCTTTGATTTCCCTTTTTTCTTACTTCCGAGTTGCTTTTCACTTTTGCATTTGTCAAATGACACGGCAGTAATTTCGAAAGAAGGTGCAGGATCAGATGCAGTAGTACGATGTGTGCTTACAGTACCAATCATACAATCTCCGGCATGAGAGTCCTTTAATTGAGGAGGAACAATAAAATTAGATTGCAGTGCATTTGGAATTTTTTCATAGAGCATGCTAGACTGAGTATAAATCAATTCTAAATATTTTGCACGAGAAATGAATTGATATTCAGTGACGAAGCCACCCTTAGCCACATCCTAAGTTATAGATGGTAACAGGGACTTAATGAACCACTCAACAAAGAGCTGATCAGGAACAAATGTCTTAACCATTCTACGACAATGATGCCACTCATGAATATGATCAGAAATGTGAGTAGCATTATTCTGTTTAAAATTAGTCAAGAGTTTTATTCCAGTTTCATATCGTATGGGTAACTGGAAGTGAGTAAAAAATACAGTAGCTAGGGTAGTGAAATTATCAAAAGAAGCTCTAGGTAAATCAATGTACCATTTTGTAGCCGGACCTGTGAGTGTACGATGGAAAAGACGTAGTCGAACAGAGTCATCATTCAGAGAGTTTGATGAACACCACAAATGGTAAGTCATAACATGAGTTGACGGGTCTTCCCTAGGGTTTCCATTGAAATTATAAATATCCGAGGGTAATTTGTGAGGTATCACCGGCCACCAAGGAGCATAATTTATTGGATCATTAGTTAGCCTATTTAAATCTGGTAACTCTAAAGTTGCAATAAAAGGCAAATGTCGATTAAGGTTAGGTTGAGCATAGCCAGGGTATGATGGAATTTCTTGGGCAATAGGTCTTTGAGCACTAGCATAAGGAATCTGCTACTGGTAACCCAGATAGGGTTTGTTTTGATAAGCAAACGCTTGAGGATTCTGTTGACCAAAACCTGGATATGATACTTGTTGAAATGAAGGTTGAGGCATTTGTGCCTGAGGCTGCCAAGGGGTCTGTCCACCAATGTTATAACCAAAATTAGGATAACTTGGATTTGGTTGAGGATGAGTATAACCTAGTTGTGGCCGTGACATCCCATAATATGGTAAACCAACTTGTGAATAAATGATTCCAGGTATAGGTTATTGTTGAAAATTAACTGGACGATTTGGAGTCCGTGGGCCCAATACTTGAGGGTATTGAGTTGAAGGACCCACCTGAAACTGTTGTTGTACAACAGTTTGATTCTGTAACAGGGGTAAAGATGTATTAACAAGTGGTATTGATGTGGGTGTAGCAGGTTGAATCGGTTGATACGAGTGTACAACCGTTTGTGGTTGAATAGTCAGAGTGGGTTGCCATTGACAAATATTCAGTTCGACATTAGGTTGACCAAAAAATGGTGGAGTACTGTCGAAGTGGGTGACCAAAGGTTGTCCCCCAACATGAGGAGGATAATAAGATGGAAAATATTGTTCTCCAAATGCAGGGAGTTCAGTTGATATGGTACTAGATGGAATAGACCGAGAAGGACTAACTTGAAATTGCCCTGATGATGTGTATAAAGGATCAAGTTGTTCAGTGCTCACTATAGGTTTACCAGTTAGAATACTAGAAAATGACATTGGTGAAGTCCATGGGTTTGAATATGCCTGATGGATAAAGATAAAGATTTATAGCCTGATGGAAGCAAAGGGCCTCCATGTGAATATGACTCTGGTGAAGTTTTAAACATCGACGGGGTAGCGAGAGCAGGTGCTGACGTAATTGGAACAGATGGACCAACTAAAGATGTTGGTTCAGGCATGGCTACTAGAAAAAATGTGTACCCTTTTGAAACGACGAGATTTTTAATAGGCACAGGATCAACAAAAGCAGAGGATGATGATTGAGGAAAATATTCGTACAAGAAAAGATCCTCCCCAAAATGGGTTGGAGTTAATGGTGTTTCGTCTTGTGGGATTTATTCAATCGAAATCAAACCATGTGGAAGTATTTCACCGTTAGGCCCAAATTATATTTCAGGAGGTTGACTGTGTGACATGGGAGACTCAATGGCTATAGAAAATTATGGGATGACCAATGGAGGAACAACTTCTTATCGTTCAACTTCGGGATTCAGATTTTTTGGTAAAGAAGAGACAGGATCTGGATCAACTTTTGGTTGAACAACGTCGGGTTTAGGAGGTATGGTCTCACTGATTGGATGGATCATGACCACGAGTAGCTGTGAGGAATCTGTCTCAATAACAGTAGATGGACCAGGATGTGTAGAAAAAACTTATGTCGACTCTGGTATATGGAAAGATGATGCTTCACCAGAGGTACTGATAATACTGGTTTCGGTAGAGTGATGTCGCCTTCGCCAACTAGGAGTAATTTCTGGTGGTAAAGGTGGTTTCAATGCTAATATATGTGAACAACGGGGAAAAGGATTTTTTTCTTCCATGATGACTGATTTATTTTAACCAAAAAACAAATAAACAAAATAAAAGGGTAATGCTAGGCAAAAGGTTTACCAAGAAACCGTGAATTGTAGAATACCTTAGCGAACCAAGAAGTATGAGCAGGCAATATTCCCGAATGCTGTGTTTGGTGTATCACAATTCACAAGGCGGAAAACTCAGTTCACTATGGATTGATAGCAACCTAAAGTTGTCCTCCCAAATATACCCCAAGGTACGTGGAGGCCTAAGTCTGTATTAGCGCTGTCTAATGCGAAACCGCACCGTGAGAGCACCCCTTTATACTTTTCGTACTGTAACACCGCCCTATATACCCGAAAGTACATGGACGAGCTATGATATACTTACATATGTGGAGTGAGGTATCACACTCAGAATGTATCACATACAATTAACGACCGCTGCTATGCTTTACGACGTCGGAACACGTCTCTAGCCTAGACCTTCTAAATGTTATCGTTATGGTTCCAATTCTTTGTTAGGTAAATTGATGTAAAGTTTAAGTTGATCTTGTTTATAAATTTTCCTTTCAAGGTTCACCGCGATGATGTGATGGAAATTCCTAAAATGCAAACTAAAATGATATGAAAACTTTCAATTTTAGTTTTTTCAATGAAAATCCTAGCTACTAGAGGGAAAGAGCAATCAATTTGAGAGCAAACAACAAAGAGCACAAAATAATATGCAGCTTTCCTAATTTGTTCCTATGCAACACACAATCTACTACATGCAAATGTAGGTTTTTATATCCAGTCCCTTTAATGTGAATGCAAAAAAGGAAACTAAATGCATCAAATCAATAAACAAATGCCTTTTACTTTGAGAAATGAGGAATTGGACAACAATTTCTCTTTTTAGGAAAAAAGAAGATTTGAACTAGAATTTATCCTATAGGAAATGAATAATATAAATAAAATTTCCTTTTCAAAAAGAAAATGAATCTAATGTAGGAATGAAAATACTTCGAAATTAATTTTTCAATGATAAAGAAAAACACTTTAAATAAACATTGAACAAAATTTTCTTTCAAAGGAGGAAGATGCAGGTAAAGTCACTGGTCTCTATGAGGCATCAGGCTCTTGAAAATACATCAAACAAAAGGCTGAAAGAAAATGCAATGACAAATATAATGGGAATTTGGTTGGCCCTAGGGGGCAACACAGTCTCTAAGGGGAGACAGTGCGTTGCAATGCACCCTTGAATGGGAGACAGTGCTATGCACAACATTGTGTCTTGTTCAACAGTGCGTTGGGCGCAAAAGAGAACAAAAACTTAGGCTGTTTAACACACTTCTAATGAAAATTTGATTTCAAAAAGCCTAATACTTAAGAGTAAATGCTATTGGGTAGATAAACAAAGGAAAACTCACCAAGGATGAAGGGTAAACTCCCCAGCGGAGTCGCCAATTTGTTATGCGAAATTATGAATTACAGATAAAACATTCTTCCCTAAATGTGGTGCCATGCATTTAGAAGAATAGGTTAAAGACTTTGCAGATAATTTTCCTAACAGTAAATAGAAATACATAATAGATCAAGAAACCTACTTTGGGTCCAAGCGCTTCCTATTCTCTTTCTGTCTCTCTTCCTGTAGCTTCAAATCCAAGCTAGATCGCCAAAATATTTCTTGCAAGAATGAACACTATACAACAAAGAGATTGCAATATATAGATGGTTATTCAAGTTATTCAATTAAATCAATGAAACATGAACCATATAAATCAAATAAGAATTCATAATATGAAAGATAGAAGCTTATACGGATACATATGTGGGAAAGTAATCAGCAATATTTATTAATGGATAGAAGGGGAGGTTACAACCAACGATTGATTTGATGTCACCATCTCAAACATCATCCCAGCCTCATCACAATGAACATCTCTCCAACAACATATCACTCAAATCAAATCCTCAATTGAAATTCCACCAACATTTCTCTACTTAATTTCTTCCTTTGCAAGCACTAGGATCTGTGCTCAATTTATAGATGAGCGGAAGGTAGTTTCACAATCAATGACTTTCTAATAATAGGAAAGACATGTTCCCAAGCTTAGAGATGTCAAATGGACACATGGATTCGAAGTTTGACACATATGCACTCTTCTAGAAGGCACTAGCAATGTGGAGATTCCGGAACAATGAGAATTTCGCTCCCAATTGACCAACACACCCTTGAGTATTGGGAAGTGCTTTGCAGAGCACCCTTGAGTGGAGTTGTCTGCATATGCAACACACTTAGCCCCTTGAGAGATAGTGTTGGTGAGCTCATAGGTGATATAACATGTACTTCAAATCTTGGAAACCTTGCAATAGAAGTCATGGATGATTTTTTCTTGTTCTTTGTCTTAGGGCATGTAGCAACTGAAATGATGGGGGATGATAAACCCTATTCATTGGTTCTGGAGATGATGTCTAGTTTAACTAGGTCATTGGGAATGATGCCCAAATTGACCTGTAACACAGAAACACAATGGGTCAAGTGGTTACCTCTAGCTGAATGGTGGTATAACACTTCCTTCCATACTGCAGCAAAAATAACCCCATTTATGGCACTTTATGGATATCATCCACCATCCATCACATCATCTTTAAGAGAAAATTCGAAGGTTCAAGCAGTGGAAGATCACATCGAGCATCAACAAGAAGTTCTCCAACTCTTAAAGGATAACCTCATGTTAGTATGATTCTTTCGTTCTAAAAGATCACTTTAGCTATGCATATCAAGTAGCCCTAACATCAAGTATGGCTGCAAAATATCTTTAAGTTTGCTGCATAAAATTAGATCTAAGCATAAAAGACATTAAGCAGATAAAATGTAAAATGGCTCCATGCATCCAATTAACAAGACAAGAACAATGTATAAAAAGAATCTTATATTATATTAAAGAATGGGGCACCTGAGAGGAAAACAAGAAAGGTGTTTTCTAGTTCTCCTCAGTGGGATGGGTTCTTGGAAGTCCTCAGTGTTTCAGATCTAAAATTTCTCTCTTTGGTTAATGTGGAAAACCCTAACAAACATGGAACTCAATGGGAGTTCAAAATGCAAACAAATGAAATTGGTGACCAAGAGTAGATCTAGTGTGATCTAATGCAATGGAGGTGACTAATGAATGGGGAAAACCCTCCTATTTATAACAAAATGTTGGGGTGTTCTAGAACTCGGTGCATGAATAAAATATTATTAATCAAATTCTAGAATCACCCTTTAGGAGTATTTTATTATATTTGTTGGAGGGAAAAGGGCTTTTGACTTGGGTCAATTCCTTTATTTATAAATAACAAATAAATAAATGATTTATTTATTATTTTAAGGGAGATGAGGCGAATATAATTAAATAAATAATGGTTTATTTAATTATTTATATGTGATTTAGTCAAATTTAACTAAGAATATTATTTAAATAATGATTTAAATAACTTATTCTTAGGAAGTAATTAAATAAATAATGATTTATTTAATTGATTACCTTGTTTTGGGTTAAATATGACCAAGAAACGTAAACAAATGTGGTGAAAGCAATTTTACTTGGGGTAAAATTGGTCTTACATGGTGTACTTGGGTTCATCTAACGATATTGGGTTAGATGAACAAAAAATGGTGTAACACCTCACTTTAGGTCAGAATCGAATGAAACAATGGGCATATCAACATTGCAGTGAAAGAAGCTTTGATGTAGGAGACTGGGTATTTCTATGGCTACAACCACACAAACAAATGTCCCTCAAGAAAGATAAGAAGGATAATAAATTATCACAGAAGTATTATTTTCCTTATAAGGTTTTGCAAAATATTGGTACTATGGAATTCAAATTAGAGCTTCCTGCATCTTCCCGAGTGCACCCAGTTTTCCATGTTTCATGCATAAAGAAGGTTATACGTGACAAGCTCCTAGTTCAAACAATATTGCCAAAACTTGATGAAGAAGGAAAAATCATATTAGAATCTAAAGCAGTCACAGAAATAGGAACTCGACAGCCACAAAAGTTATCAATTTCATAGTATCTCATCAAGTGGAAGAACTTAATTGCTGAAAATTCGACATGGGAGGATGAGAATTTTATACAGAAGCATCCAGAACTACTCAAGGTTGAGGACAACACTTTTTAGAAGAAGAGGGGCATGCTAGGTCCCAATAATACTAGTATATCCCCTTATTTTTATTGTTAGTATAACCCTCTTATTATTATTTTTGTGCCTATGTAGTCCCCATATTGTTATTATTGTGCCCCAAAAAAACCCACTATTGTTATAGTTGTGCCCTTAAAATGTTATTGTTATGTAGGCTAGGATTATATTATGACCCATTGGAATCTTATATATAGAAACAATACAAAGAAAAGACCCTCTAGCAGATTTTTTTGAGGAACCCCTTATAAAAATAGCCGAGATATTCGTTTCTAGAGGAGGTCTCTAGAGGAGGTTGGTGAGTGGAGGTTTTTGCGGATGTTGTTTTTTGCGGTTCGTTTCTCACCATAAACCGCACTGGTGCATTTTAATCAAAACTCACTAGTGCGTACTAATAATTGGCACACCGAGACACTGTGCTCTTTGTATGAACCCACTCGGTGCATCTAAGTACTATAGCGCACTGGTGCTCTACCTATAAACAGGCCCAATGTGTCTCCGTAATCAAGTGCACTAGAATGATGTGCAGTGCGCCATAAATAATATCGCTCGGTGCGTTTGAAAAACCCCGTGCACCGAAACAGGGTTAAATAATAAAAAATTATCGGACGTAAAAACATATTTTTACTTCTTCAGTGCTCCACACCTCTCAAGCAATTGGTGTGAGTTTGTCTTGTGTGAGGCACTCTTCCATCGGTGCTCCCATTGCACGCATTGTTGTGATCCATTGCCGAGCTTGTGGAGTTCGAATTTTCAAAAACGGTGGGCAAATTTGGTTTCTTCAACTCCTCAGCAAATATGCCTCCTCGATGTGCAAATGTAGATGTATTCTACTTGTTTCTCAATAAATAAACATTTTAGCGGATTATATTTTGAAAAAAATTTAAAATTAACTGTTTTTAAATTTATTTATTTATTTTTTTCCTGCGCGGTGCACTCGAGCCATTCATCTCGCACTGCTCGTTGTGTTGCTTGTAAATTTACAGGCCACACCGTGAACGGTGTTAACGGAAACCACACCAGGTTCCAACACGGTACCAAAAAAAGAGCACCGTGACTAATTTAAAAAATAACATGATGGTGTTGTCATTTAAATGACCGCACCATTGACTATGTACTAGTGTCGAGAGGGCGGTGCATTGACCAAACTAACCGCCTCGGGGCAGATAGTTAGGTCAGCGCACCACCCGTCTGATAACATTACATAGTCAATGGTGCGGTTGTTTACATGATCGCACCGTTGACCATGTACTGCTGTTGGGCGGTGCGTTGACCAAACTGTCCGCCTCGGGGCGGATAGTTAGGTCAGCACACCGCCCGCCCAACAACAGTACATGGTCAATGGTGTGGTCATTTACAGGACCACATTGTTGACCATGTATTATTGTTGGGCGATGCATTGACCAAAATATTTTCCTTGGGGCAGATAGTTTTGTCAACGCACTGCAGAAAAATATTTCCATCTTTTGTGGTGTGCGATAAAATTACAATAATTAGTAAACTTGGGTATGTGACTTTGTTAATTATTAGGCATTACCTAAATCCAAATTTTCAAAAAAAATTATCTATATATATATACATTTCTCATTTAATAAAAAAATTCATTTAATGTGTGAATCATTCAACGAATTCAATGAAGAGAACAAAGGGAACAACAAGAACATATGGAGGACCGATATAATGTGATTTAGTTGTGGGAGGCACAAGAGAGGGAGATAATTTTGTACCCTTGCCCTATTACGACAGCCACCCAGTTGCTCCTAAGGGAGGTAGGCCTCCTCAAATTCTTTGACAAGGCTACATCCCTGAAGGGCCATAGTGGGTTATTGGGACAACAGATCTTCATGTGGGATGCCCATCGACAGGCTTTCTGGGTCAGCCCTGGCCAGTGGTTCGTGCCCAATGAGGAGGACATATATTTTATTATTGGCCTATCTAGGAGAGGGAAGGATTTGCCCTAGTTCCTATATTTCCCCATTGGCTATGCAACAGGGAGTTAGTCAACATACTTCCAGAGATACATTAGGGATGATATAGTTTCTCCTGCAGATTTTCAGGTGTCCGGTGGTGAGCTATGTATTGCTTCGTTTGGTAGAGGAGGTGAGGTTCCTCTCACTACTAATGATGACGATTTCACACTATACCAGTGACGGAAAATTCATTAGTTTCCCCCTTTTATTTTATGTTGATGTTTTATTCCATACGCCACGACTTGTGAGATGGTCTACGATTTTTTTGTGGTAGTTAGTACAAAATTAGATAGATGTCGTTCTCAAGCACGTGGGAGGTTGACCTTCCCTTTTGCTTTAGAGTTATTTTGTTTATTTTTTGAGAGGTTTCCATAGACGAGGCTCACTTTTGTTCGGTAGCCTCGTAGGCCAATGCTACATGTATGGATGCAGATGTGGGGCCAGATGATGCCCAAGAGGGGCCAGTCTGAATTTTCCACCAGGATATCTCCTGATGCACTAGAGTTTCTATCCAGTGTTGATGATCACTCGTTCTTTCTGGTGTCATGTGCGTACACCGGTTTGGATTGGCGAGGCTGTACCAACATCCTCTTCACACATGATGAGCCGCTGGATGTGAAAGATAATATTAGAGTTTTATTTAAATTAATATAGTTTCATTTTATTGTCTTAATTAATTAATTAGAATTATAAAATTTATTCTAACAGGTTCTTTAACTTATTTTATTAAATTTTTTAATGAAAATGTCTAATTATTGTTGTGTAATATATATTTTGTAGATATTGGGACATTTTTTGGGGACACGATTCCACCCCCATCGAATGATCCAGGTGTAGATTTCGACGAGGAGATGGGAGAGGAGGAGGATCAGGATGACATACCTGATCCTGATCGGGTGCAAATACCCACGGGGGTGAGATGTAGGTCGGACACCCGATTTAAGATGGAGTTTGGCAACCAACTCTGTCGACTACTAGTTGATGAGGGAGTCCACCCGGCTACGACCAGAGAGATCTAGGCTGATCGTAGGCTCACACAACTCTAGAGAGGCATGCCCCATGATATGATGACCCTCATACATCATATAGTTAGAGCTTCCAAAGCATTGGCTTGGACTAGGAGGGGTAGGTGTCGTGGAGATGCACAACATAGCAACACCTCATCTGATGATCATGATCATGAGGGGAGTGATCATCATTCTAGTAATCCACCTCCTCCTGCTTCACCTCATGCTAGAGATCATGATGAGCAGCCAACATCCAATCCTGATCAGTAGGCATCGTTTGAGCAGTCTACACCATCTCAGCAGACACCTAGTCCTGAGCAGGCACCTGATCTTGAGTAGGCAGGTCCATCTGAGTAGGCCGCACCATGCACTGAGCAGGCTGCACCATCAATGAGTCATTAGCAGGCATTTCCTGAGAAGACTACACCATTGACTGATTAGCAGGCATGTCATCTATCTGAGCATGCAGTTACACCATCGACTGAGCAAGCCTCGACTAGTACTAGTATTGGTGTACCACCATATATTTGACATTTATATGCAATTATATTACAATTGTATATTTTTGACATTATATATATATACAAATATATGTTCCATGTATTTTATGTTCATGTTGATGTACTTAATTTACATGTTGGTGTTCATTATGATGTGTATATTGTTAGGTCATGTTAGATATGTTCATTTAATGTGCTTGCAGATTGATGTGTATGTGATAGCAGTTATTTGACATGAGATGTATATTTGATGTTTGTGTTCTGATGATGTTATACAATTCTTGTGTTTTGTTAGATGATCATGATCATGATGATTAGATGGCGTTAGCGATTTTGAATGTGTATTTTAGTCGAATATGATATTTGTACGATGGTTATCATGATCGTGATGTTTATTTTTAATATTAAATCATTATATTTATTAAATATTATGTCGTGATTGTAATTGAAATTTTAATTTTAATTGTATGTAAAATTGTAATTTTAATTTTAATTGTAATTGTATGTAAAATATTTGTAAAATTGTAATTGTAATTGTACGTAATTATATTTTAAAATTGTAAAATTGTAATTGTAATTGTATGTATTCATGTCATGATTCAATTTTATTAAAATTGTAAAATTTGTAAAATTCTAAAAATGTAATTGTAATTGTATGCATCGTGATTGTAATTGTATTTAAAATTGTAAAACTGTAAAATTGTAATTGTATGTAAAATATTTGTAAAATTGTAATTGTAATTGTATTGTGAAATGATTGTAATTGTATGTAAATTTCTAAAATTGTAATTGTATTGTAAAATTGTAAAATTGTAATTGTAATTGTATGTATTGTCATTCAATTTTATTAAAATTTGTAAAATTGTAAATTAATTGTCAATTTTGAACCATAACTACCGTAAGTAAAATGTATATCGTAAATATTGTTAAATTACCATAATTGTAAAATTGTAAAATTTTATGAATATAAATAAGAGTAAAATAATAAATCTAGAATAATATGAAATTTTTTAACATAATAAAGTTTAGAAAATAATGAAAATAAATTCATGTTTAGAATTATCATTATTTTATTATGATCTTACATACCAAAAATAACAGTATACATTTTGAAGATATCATTCACACACATTTAAAGCAATCAAGTAGTTGTATTATTTTAGGAATTGACATTAAAAAAAAAGAACTTGATACAACGCACCATTGTTTTCGAGATCAACATAATTGCAAATTATCAAGTGAAATTATTTTAACACTAACACAATGCAAACCAATTAATTAAAAATACATATTATAATGTTTCGAAAAAAGACAGTCTTAGTTATAAAAACCCATCTTAAAAAGTACAAATGATGAAATAACACATGTACCATATCACTCTCAGTTCTCATGATAACCCTCATTATCTTCCATCTCGCTTGGCATGATAACACTATTGTTCTCAAAAATATGTTTTTATCTAGGGTCATGTCTCAATACGAACCACCAATCCCTATCCAACACATCGAGGTAAAAAAACACCTGGTTGCAATGTTTGGGGAAAGCATAGGGCTCCTCAGCTTCATCCCACATCTTTCTAGAGTTGATACATATTAGCCTACTATTGCGATATTCCTTTACATTATTCCGGACAAAGGTGTCTCACCACTTTCACCTAAAAATAGCACATTGGAAAGAAGAGAAATCAAGTTCAATGATCTATTGTATCTTTCTGACGTAAGCTAACGTCCCTCGTAATATGTTTTGATCACGGTGGCTAGCTCGACTAGATTGATCGAACTCGACGTCCACTCGATAGTCTTGTGTCATGTGTCCATCATCGTCATTTTTTGTGCGAAAATGGTGTCCATATGCCCACATAGATGGGAACAAATTCACCTATAAAAAGTTAAAAAATCATAGTGTCACGTGTTTTATAATAACCAACTATCAAAATATGAAATATAGATGTTATATTTCAAAGGTGCATTATTAAGTTTAAAATGTACATAAATAGATTATTTCCGAATGGGTGCACCCAATCCCTATGTTTAGCACATCCTCTTCAGCATGCGGGTAACGACCGGTTGCACCGTATTTCTCTCTGACTTGCTCAGCAACCTAGCCATTGGGGCATATAATTGGCATATTTTATTTTAAATGATTGGGATAGGGCACACTTATACCATTCAACCGTCTGAATTCTTTCCTGTCACTATCCCATTTCATCCTATTTTGTTCGTACAATGCGACCCACGGTTGTGTCACTTCGGAATTGTAAAGAACGAATTTATTGATTCCTTCAATTTCTGCATTCACTGATGAAACCAAACCGACATATAGTACATATGCGATAAAAATATACATTATATCAAAGTTCAACATGAATATTTACTTTGTGTAAATTTGAAAAATTATAAATTGCTTACTCTTTATCAAGCACATTTTCCCATTCGTTTGGAGAAGCTCCCCTTCTCTTTTCTCTTGATCCCTTTCATCGTCCCCAATCACCGCACCTAGTCTTTTGTCGATCTACTTGATGTACTCACTGGCATAATAGAAAGACTCATATGATATGTACCCCTCTGCCATATACCCCTAAGGTTTTTCCCTTTGTCGAACAAAACCTTTCAATTTCTTCATGTACCTCTCTAAGAAGAACATCCAACGACAATAAACCACCCCAACTGATTCAACCTCATCTACTAAGTGGATTAGAAGATGAACATGCAAGTCCATGAAACTCGTCGGCAGTTCCTTCTCAAACGTATAAACAATCTCAACTATCTCTTCACACCATCGTGGAATGCTAGCCACATGAATCTCCTTTGACATGATCCAACGTACAAATGCAGATAATTTAGATATGGCATGTCCTAGGTCTTGGGGGAAGTCATGTTTCACACACCCATGCACGAACAAAGGATAATGACACTGAAAAGTTATAAACACATGCAGTAATATAAAAAATTAGTTATGTTTTATGATCCTTGCATGGGATAGAAATTATTAATATAACAAATAATAAAATCATGCTTTGGACATTATACATACTCTTAGAAGATTAAAATGGTCATGTGATTTCAACCTCGACAAATGGTTATCCACGGTGAAGCAGAACCATAGTGAAGACCCATACGAAGATGGCACCCTCACACCCATTATAACTTCCGTTGCCAAAGAAATATCATCTTTTTTTAAAATCCATGGGACATCACCTTCTTTGAAATACCAATTACAAGGACCATCTACCTTTAATCTTGTACTTTCTAATGGTCTTGGCCAATGTTTATTTTTAGTTTTTGAAGTAATAAAATCTTTCCTAACAGGAAATGTGTCCCTTTGTTTCAATGATATGTGCCTCCATAAAGAAGATGAAACATTTTTAAATATATGCACAAGATCTAATAAGTGGGTAGCTTATTAGGGGAATTTTGAGGTCTAAAATGGGCCTCCTAAGGAAAATGTACAATCAAAATTCACTTTATGAAAACCAATCACATTTTATGGGACGACATCATCCCTAATGGTTGAGGTGGCATTGTTTGAGTTAAAGGTACTTACTTGTCACATTCTCAATGGTGAATAAAAACTCATGGTTAACCATGGCAGTGCTCTAAGTAATTTTAAAGTAAAAAATTAAAGTACTCATAATAAATGTCATTTCACACTTTTTGAATAAAACATTATTATTTTCATTTCATATTTTTTGAAAGAAACAATGCATATCCCTACACAATCTTCATGTCTTTACACACTTTTCAATAAATATTATATTTGTATATTTTCATATATTTATTTTTAAATTATATACTCATCTCATTTTATTTAATATTACAAATTCAAATTAATTATAAGTTAATATCTATAAGTAAAAAGGACAAATGCATTAGTTGTTCAATGATAATGACTTTTTCTTGAAAAGTTCATTCTTATTTATAGTCACATCAATACAAGTTTTTTAGTAATTTTATTTTGGTACAACTTTTGAATTGAATTTAACTATGGTTACATGGATTGTGGTGCAAAAAGTGAATTGGAAATTCATTAATATTATTTTATTGGTTTAACTATTATTTTATTATTTCCTTAGGAGGCCCATTTTAGACCTCAAAATTCCCCTCTTAAGATGCTCCTAATATGGGAGGTTATAAAAGATATATTTTATTTTCATCCCAATGGGAAATTTCTCAACATAGGTGTCAAAGAATTCTGGATAATTGAACATAGGCTCCCCATTTGAATCAAACATTTCTATGAACTCCTTCTCCTTCTCTCTCTCATATGCTCTAATCCATTCAACTGTTGTCGTTATTGGAGGCCTTTGGGTTCTCTCTCGTTTACCATTGAAAATGGATGTTTCTCTTTTGTAAGGGTGTTCTTGTGGGAGTAATACCCTCGAGCAGTCATACATTGGATTTCGTAGGTTGTTGGACCATCTAGCTTTCAGAGAAGGTCCACAACATTTACATCAAAAATACCCTTTTGTTACAAGACCTTGGAAATTATTGTATACAATATGTATGGCACGTTAAAGAATATCATGAAGATCAGATCAATTACAATGAATTAAATAACTAATATGAGAAAGAATATTTTTACATGTATAAACAAATCAATAAACATGTAATTTACCATAGCAAACTCCTAAGCCTGGATAATCATGTGTCGTGTAAGCACATATGCCATACAACGTAAAACCCCTCTCTGTTGCGATGGGTCTTGATACATCGTATACATTTATCCCATCCCATAATTCCTTCAATTCATCTACCAGTGGTTGTACTTAGACATCCATATTCTTCACTTATCTTCTACTAGGGACTATGAGAGCCAACATAAGATGTTCATTCTTCACGGATAACCATGGGGGGATATTGTTATTGATCACTACTACATGCCAAACATAATAGTTGGTGTTTTGAAGGGAATATGGGTTGACGCCATCCATGGCTATGCTGAGTCGTAGACTTCGTACTTCATCATTGAAATTTTCAGGTCATGTATCCTCTATATGCTTCATGGCTATTGAATCTGTTGGGATTCACATAACTCCCAACTCACTTCTGTGTGAGGCATGCCATCCTTGCAACATAGCTAATTATTTGCAAAAAAGAGCCTTTGAATCCTTCGTATTATAGGCATATGCGTCAATCTCTTAAAAGGAGGACCACATGATTTACCCTTATTTTTTGATTTATCATACATGTCATGCCCACATTTTGGACATATATCTTTATCCACATATTCTCATCTATATAGAATACAATCATTTGGACATGCATGATATGATATGTACTCAACACCCAACATTTTCAACAATTTATTTGCCTCTTCACAGCTACCACACAAGACAGTATCCCTTGGAAGAACCTTATCTTTGAATAACTAGTAGTTGGTCATGGACAATATTAAATGTACATTAATGCCGATATAATTATTGACATTCATAAAATTGGCCATTTGTAATGTTCATTGTATAATTATATTTCTCAAAATATAATGGAGGAATTGATGGTCAATTACCTCAAAATTTCCAAGAAACATGAATTCGACAAGCCAAAATTTGCTTTAAAGTTTTACATTAATATCGTTGTCCCTAACTGGGTAGAATTTGACTGACCGCCTGGTCCAAAGAGAGGGGTGGTGGAAGAAAATTTAAGGCTTTCGACATGAGCATCATCCCCTAGCCGATCATTGTTCTGGAATGCATCTAACTGATCTAGATTTATGTAGGAACGCAACAGAATACACATAAAACCATAAATACAAAGATGCAACAGAAATAATGCTTCATTTTATTAATAAAACAAATGACTGAAATAAACAACTAGGGCGCTGGTAGGCATATCTCTGAGAAGAGATGTGGCGGCTATAGGCCTCTGAATTGTGTTACAATGAGAAATAATGGAAATGAGCGGCAAGGGCACCAGTAGCGTATCCCTAAGAAGAGATTTGATGGATGTAGACCCCTCCACTATGTTACAGAACTAAAATGATGGGAACAAGCGAGCTAGGGCACTGGTAGCGCTTATCTATGAGAAGAGATGTGTCGGCTACCAGCCCCTGAACTGCGTTACAATGAGTCTTGAAGGCCTATTTATTGTTTAGAAATAATGTAAAACCCAAAAATTCCAAAAACCTAACCCTAGGAGATGAAGCGCCAAAACTGTGGGCCCCATTTGGGTAAGTTGGTGTTTCAACTTCCTAGGGACGTAACTTTGGCATCTGATTTCCGTTTGACGCGCTCAATAGCTTGTTAGAAAGATATATCCGACGAGTACAAATTTTGGTGTGAGAAACATTGGTCCATGGACCCATTTTTCTCCCAGTTTTCCCAAAAAAATGTCATTTATGGCCTCAAAACAGCTCCGGAAGTTCAGGACCCAAAAAAATCCTAAAAATAATAAGTTGTGTTGAAGCTGAAAAATTGAAAGAATTGATGTTGCAGGTCTAAATGGAATAGGTGGGTGGCCACTGATATCCACCCGGACCACTAACAACAGTGTCTCCATGGCAGTCGTATCCCTTACATAATCATCCATACCAACCTCTATTTGATTACCTCCATTGCCAACTTGTGAAGAACTACTATTGTTGTAGTCATTCCTAATTAGTGAATCTGGACATGGTGGGAATTGAATAGGTGGTTGATTCAACCATTCGTAGTATCGTTCCTCTCCGAGTTTTTCTCTTAATTCAACCTTCTCTTTATTTGACATTGTCATGGGGTGCAATGGAAGATGGTATGTAGGTCTCTCATCATCACTAGAATCCTAATAATTTAAAAAAAATATATTTGAACATGATTAGTACAAAATCGATGATATCAATTAGTAAGCATGTCACCAATGTATGATTAATTGGTTTGACGTTGAAATAATTACGTTAATATACCAAACAATTATTATTACCATCATTGTCCCAGGATTATGGCTAGAAGATGCAATGTTACAATTGGCAGGGTGAAGCGGCTCTCCATTTTCATCTACCAAATGCGCCTTGCGGTATGCTGCTCCTGATAAGAGCTTCCGATGTTTTGGAGTTGTTTGAATATTTTGGGCATCTGAACTTGATTCTGAATCTGCATGAACCTGCAAATTTGTATACATTAATTTTATTCGGCTGATTGACATGGATAAAATAAATAAATTCAATTAGATAATGAAAATATAAATTAAATTTAAAGTAATTACGTTTGGAGATAGATAGGGAGAACTTCACGATGGACATTGAGAAATATTATGGAACGAGTTGGATTTTGAAGAATTGTCCATCTGATATAATTATGAGATTTTCTCTCTGCATTTGAGAAAAATCAACAATAAATTTTGGTGTACATACCTAAAAGCAATTTTGGTGCCTTAAAGATGGACTTATTATTATCGGTGCTAATGTACAGTTAACCATGCCGGTGCGTTTTAGTTACTACACAATAGTGTGGTGTTATTAACTGACACACTAGTGCAGTTAGTTAACAAACGCACCAAATATCCAAAAAAAAAAAAGCAATTTTTTTTTTTTTTAAATTGAAAAAAAAGTGGTAAATTGAAAAATGGGCGGCAAATTATCTTCGGAAATCTAATTTCATAAAAAAGTTCGTTAATTAGAAAAAACTATTCATTATTTAATTATTTTTGCAAAAAGTTTCAGGGAGGGATTTGCACGAGAGACATACCTGGAGCAAGAGAGCACGAGAGCATCATGGTGCAACAAAATACTTTTGAACAACCACACTATTCAATGAGTCATAATTTGAAACATCTGGTGATTCGCACAAAAACACTGTAGTAAAGTAAAATTGTTAAATTTAACTGTAATAATTGTTTTTTTTTACAATTTCTGTTGGATTTAATACATGCATAGTAAAAATTTTAAATTTTACTGTGCATTTAAAAACAAAAAACAAAAAAAAAATCATTTCTTACGTTAAACCTTTTCTTCTTCTTGTTTATGTGACTTCACAATTAGGGCTTTTCATTTTAGATTTATAGGGTTTATATATATATATATAGGCGTATGACATCTTGACCCGAGAGACCAGTTGCAGAGTTAGATCCCAATCCATGTCGGCCCTTGCATGATTTTTAAAAAACATATTTTTTTAATCGGTGCACCTTGTTTAAAATAGCGCACCAGTGCACTATTGTAGTATAGTGTAAAGAGTGCATATTAACAAAAAAACACTGATTGATAAAAACAATTTTTTAATTAATTTATGTATATGTTAATCGGTGCACCGGTTAACGTATAACACATGAGGTGTCCTTGTTGACAAAGAGCACCGTATGGTGTTTCTATTGTTTTGGCGTTGCATTTATAAGAACCTACCACACCGCCTTCGGTGCGTACATTTTGAAAGGCGCACAATTTTCTTGATTTTTTTTTTTTTTTTTTACCTGAAAAGCATGTGATTTATTTATAAAATATATTAATGAATGGTATGGTGCAGGTTTCATATTGATAAAGAAATGGCTAATAAGAGATCAAGTAACAAAAATACTGATAGGACATCGAGAAAAGAAAAAAAGGCAAGTTCTTAGTAAATTATTTACAAAAATGTAATATGTAATCATTGAATTTTTTTATTAGGTACAATAAATAAAAATTTTAGCATTAAATATTAATTTTCAAGTATTTTCTTGCAGAAAAAAAAAAGAAAATGGAACCCATCTAGCACATAAAATAAGAAGACAAAGAAGAAAAGGGTTGATATCTATGTTTGTGAGTAATTGTTACTTCCTTATAACAACTTAACTAGATTTCATTTTTGTATATTTTAAGTTGTTTTACAACAATCATCATTGAATGTCTTCAAACAGGTGCTAACATATAAAGAAGAACCATTAGAAGAATTGATTGACATTGGTTTAAATATGGGTTGTGAGTATATGTTGGCATATCAGAAATTAATTGTTGAATTTGTAAGCATCTATCTTGTTTTACTTAGCTTCGTCTATAATTAATAGAACAATTTTTTATATATATTAAATATATGGTTTGTTATGGGGTATAAACCTTGCAGGAAACAAAGTATGGAACTGCGCCAACAAATGAATTGTTGAAAGATGGCATTAAATTTGGGTTTGAAAGAATGTGTATAGTTCATGAGTCAATTCTTGTTATGGTACATTTATTTTCGATTTACATTGATGTATATTATTTAATATTTAATTTTTCATTATCCTCACCAATGTATTTTATGTTTGTAGATGGAACTTGAAGAAGCATAAAACAATCAACATAGTAAATAAAACATTGCTAAAAATAACCCAATTCATGGAAGTAGCTCGAGCAGTGACAACAGTTCTAGTGAAGAATGCTGATCAATATGTTCGGATATCAAGTAAGGCGTTGTATTTTTTGAAATATTTGTCTGTGAAATCAGAAATTTTGTTTAATGTAATGGACATAGTGTCCCAATTGAAAGACAGAGGGATACCAATAACTATCCCATTTTGTATGACAAAGAGTTCCTTATTAATATATAATAAAATCTGTTTTAATTTATTCTATTGCGTTCTCCATTGTCACTATGAAATGTTACATCACTGATTAAATATTATAATGAAGAGATGTGAAATCTGATGATAAGATATAACAAATTAATCCAAACATCACATTCAAGTGCACTAATAAAAATTTAATTGATATGAATATTGTTATAAGATATGTGTCGAATTTTGATGAATAATGAATTTAAAAAAATCACAATAATTGCTCTCTCACAGGTCGATGTTTCTAAAAAAATACAAAATGAACACTGGTGTGTGTTAGTTACTATGCACCGGTACGTTTGTATGATAATGTGTACCGATGCTTTTCTACAACCTATGGGCACCGCACAAATACCATTACCAATTATAAAGCCCAGTGCGCTCTATCGATGACTAACACTTGGGCGGTCTGATAGGAGTTGCATGCATCAGTGCGGTTTGCCTTTAACGCGCCGGTGAATTTTTATAAATTAACAACCCGGTGTGTTTTAACACATAGAAAATTCGGTGCGGTTTACACCTTAATGGCCCGATGCATGCACCTTCCATCGGCCTAGTGTGTCTTGTTGGTTGACATGCACCGGGACATTGCTAAACGCCTCGGGGCATCCAAAATTTGTTTTCCATCACGGTGCTTGGTATGTTTACAGTATCGGTGCATTCACGATAAAATGCACCAGTGCGTTCACACCTGATAAGCGCACCGATGAGAAATTTTTTTATAACAACCTCCAAATGCCCATTTTTTTAATTGTGTTGAAATTCTATTAGAAGCTCTGCCAAAACCTCTGTTACCAAAAACAGATGTTGTAGGAAATGTTTTTATGAAAATTTTGGCCAATTTTATAACAATTAAAACCTCCTTTATAACCTCCTCTAGAGGGTCTTTTCCTTGTAGTGAAAGGAGGTTTTTTCATTTGTATCATCCACAAAATTTTCATTTATGTAATGTAAAGGAGGTTTCCCCCTCGAAGACGCTGATTTCTAAGTCGTTGATCTCTCTTTTCTTCTATTTTGTGAGCTGGTTCCATAACTGGAAATCATTTTTTTAATCAATTTATTTGTAATATCTCTTTTCTCTCTATTTATTTAAATGAAAATAGAGATCAAAGAGGGAAGGATGAACAATTTTTAAATTTGAGGTAAACCTAAGAACTTCATTTTGGTGTAATTATTTATCTCATATTTTAATGAAGGAAGTTATCCATTGAGTTCTACAATTGTTGTTTGTAATCTGATCTGAATTATTTTTCAAGGTAGAACTAAGTCTTGGGTAGTTGGGCTCACTACCTTGGACAAGGTGCTGCTTGAACATCTAAAGTAGTTTAGTTGTGTGTTTGTTTATTTGAATTTCAATTCTTGTTCCTTAAAGTAAATTTCCTTTTGAATCAAGTATTTTGTTTGTTTGTTGCATTTTCCAAATTTGTTGTTTCCTGCAATTTCTAAATTTCATTTAATTTACTGCTCTAGATTAGCATTTGAACTATGTTAAGTGAAATAGGTTAAATTTCCAATTCAACAAGGTGTGGTTTAATTTAGTATCGATTCAAATCGTGTGATTAGCATAATTATTTTCCTATCATTTACTTTGTTCTTTTTAAATTTAATATTGTTATTCAAGTCTTACATTTTATTTCTTATTGAATGAGCTTGGTAGTGTAAAACATAATCATGTAGAACTCATGTTAGCTTTTGGTATTTGCTTGCATATATTTTGCAGATTGCATTGAAACAAAAAAATGTTCCTCGGTTTGATAATTAATGTCCAGGTGATTATAATTTTTTTTATTAAGCTATTAATTTCCCCAACATTTTGGCATCGTGTTTGGAGAGGCAGTCAAATGGAACTACCACACTAATATATGGTCGTAGATTCATTCTTGACTCTAAGAGGGTTGGGTATGAAAGACAGAAGGCAAGAACCTACACACACACCCTAGCTAACTTGTGGTAAGGTCTACCTTCTATAAGCAGTTTCAAGTCATATAACATGCATGGATAATAGTAGGAATCTTAGAGGTAGAAATTTGAATAAATCTTATCATTTCACTTAAGTGGTGATACCATCCATTCCATTAACTAATTGGAAGGAACATTTGAAGGAGGAATATTCAAGGCTAGTAAGAGTTCTAAGGAAATTTCCTTTCAATTTTTGAAATTTGTTGTAAGAACAAGAGTTGTAGGAGCCAAAATTAGTAGTTTTGTAAAATTAATATCATTAGCTATATAAAATCGTAATTGAAAATTTTGCAGGGTAAAGAAAATAAGGAAGAATTTGAAGAACTATTTTTCCATTGGTGCCAAAAGAATAATTTCTCAAGAGGATGGAAGCAACATATGAAAGAGATCGAGAAGCTGCTACATGCTCATAGACATGTTAACCTTGGCCAACATGTATTGATCAAAATTCTATCCTTTCATTTTTTTAGTTACGTGGATATTTCTTTCATCTTGCAGCACAAACTAATTATTTTTCTTACCTATCAAGGTTAGTCTTACAACTCAATAAGCTACATCAAAATACACCATGCCCTATACAATTTCCTCCTCAATCCTTCCCACACCTCCACAATAACAAATAAGTACAACATGCTTACAATGGTGAACTATGAAATTTACCCACCTTTCCCACCCATTAGGTCTCGGAAGGCTTAAAATCCAATAATTGCAGAAGTCATGGAAGAAATTTATGATGTGAAAACCATGTTAAATCAAGAGAGTCAAGGCTATATTGAACATTTGTTTCACTCCATCATTTGTTTTCAACATCACTTCATACTTCGTCAATTTTTGGCACCATCTTTTCAAGGGAATTTGGTCTCTCTTACCATGATATTTATTAACGTGCATTTTTCTAATTTGGGTATGTACATACTTGAGACCTGATTTCAAAAGTGGTTCCATTGAAATTAATCTTATACATGGTGATATTTCATATTTTTCAAATGTAGTAGGTTAGTGTAGAAAATAAAAAAAGTAAGTACATGAATAAATAAATGTATCTATATGTAAAAATATTGTGTTTGTTGCAATATGATGTGTGAATCAATATCAGTGATATATTTTGAATTTATTTATGTATGTAGACATATTATATTGAAAATCATATTTCTACAAACACTCATCACCATTTTGGAAAAATTGATTGTTTATCATATTTTATGGCTTGTGGGCTTGAGAAAAATACTAAAAACACAGTCGGGATAGACATGTTTTGAGGGAAAAAATTGACATATTTTAAAAACATGTTTCTATCGTAAGTATCCATTTATTTATAATTTATAACTAAATTTGAATCACTCAATTTGGATTTGAAATGAAAATGTTATGACCAAAACATTGTTAGGGTGTCTAGTAGGTAGCTCCTCGACAAAGTTCAGACAAACAATTTTTAGAGGCCTAAAGGACTAAATTTTACAAATATGTTTCCATGTTATATTTACCTATGAATATAGTTTACAAAGAAATTTTAATCACTTAATTTTGATATCGTATGACAAAAATATGACCAAAATATTGTTTGTCTATCGTAAATCCACACTCTTAAAAATTTGTTTTCCCAATTGTTCCTTAGCAAATTTCACCCATAAATGCTTTCTTTATTCAAAACATGTTTCTATTGGAGATATATAAATGAATATACTTTAATATCCAATTTAAATCAGTTCAATAAGTTGGGAAATAGAAAACAACTCTCTTATGCAGGTTATTTTGAGCATGCTTGACATATCATTACATGGAATTTTTAAAATCTATTTATATCGGATATATATCTCTATATTTACTTTCATTTTTTTTTGGAATCACTCAAATCAGATAAAAAATGAATAGGTTATGATGAAAACATTGTTGGTTAGAATGGTTAGCCACCGCACTCCCGCAGATAACAAATGCATTTTATTTATCTTTCTATGGATTTGTTTAGCATAGTAACTACTTGTTATTTTTCATATGTCTTGGATTAGGAGACCCTGATCACCTTTCTTCTTCCATGATTTCATGATTTATTGCAGGTAGATGCTCGTTTTTTTGCAGGTCCCAAGAGAATAAAGAAGGTCAATTTATGAACGAGTGATTCTTGGAGGCAATGTTAATGAAATAAAGGAGTTTCATCCAAGAATCTATTAATAAATTTAATATCGTATCATGTTGTCTTTCTAGGTGCTATGATATAAATTTTTTTTTGGATCATAAGAACTTACTACAAAATTTTTCTCGCTATTTCCCACCAACGCAAAGAAAACAATGTGAATACTTTTTCATTACTTAATGGATACATAATAGGAGAAATGAAGAATTGATCTCCATTTGAAGATCCAAGTCATTGCTTCCAAAATTTTTTTCCAAAAGATATTTTGTTTACATTCATTCACCATTGAAAAATTGTTGTTCCCCGAAACAAACTATTATTCCCTTAGGAAACAACATTGCTGCACTCGAAATAACAATTGTTGTAACTTAGGTTATTTACTTATTTATTATTTTTCAATAAAGTGTTATTTCTTTTCTGATTTCTCTTATGTTTTTATGTTTCAGGCGTTGTTTCCTTCAAAGTCACAGTTGTTGTTCCCTCATCAAAATATAAGAAGGAAGTTCTTGAGTTTTATGTTGTTGCTCCACATCTATCCATTTATTCCCCAAGTCTTATCAAGTATATGGTTGCCTCATATCTAATATTAAAACACTCTTATAGTAAGTATTGTCAGGAATGATTTAATTTTTTTTCCTCATTATTTTGTAAAGTGACTATGACTGTTGGATGAATAATCCTTCTCCATTTCACCTTGCTAGGATCGCCCATTGAGTAGTTTTTGGGAGGGATTTCCACAGTCATACTGGATACTTCATGTCTACAAGCTTAAAATGGTATAGGCAGTTTCGAGGTTGTAACATGGAACAAGAGTACTATTGGATAAATCAATCTTGAATCATAATTTTTTCTACCTTAGTTACAGTTTCTATTTATTAAGTCACAACTGTTGTTTCTCGACTCACAGTTTTTGTTCCCTTAGTCACAACTACTATTTCCTGACTCACGGTTGTTTTTCCCTCAGTAATAGATGTTGTTTCCTGACCGACAATTGTTTTTACCAAAGTCACATATATTGTTTCATGACTCACAATTGTTGTTCCCTTAGTCATAATTGTAGTTTCCTAACTCACATTTGTTACCTCAGTCACAACTGTTGTTTCCTAAATCACGGTTTTTGTTCCCTCAGTTACAATTGTTGTTTCCTAGGTCACAACTATTGTTTCTTTAATTACAATTGTTGTTACATCTATCACAACTGTTATTACCTAATTCATGGTTGTTGTTACCAAAGTCGCGATCATTGTTACCTCAGTCATAACTATTGTTATTAACTGATTTTCACCTTTGATTCAACACATGTAGGTCTTTGCGATCTTTTTTCTGCTTGGTGAGTGGGAAATACTCTTAATGCTCTAGGTCCTATTTGACATAATGATTGGGTAGTAAATTTTTCTTTTTTATCTATAAAAATAATATTATTTTCAAGGAATAATTATGAAAATATGATTTCATCATGCCAACTTTCAACATTCCTAATTTGTCAAGTCCCTGATCTTGTAAAATTTATAATGATGACCAAAAAATAGTACTTAAATATTTTCGTCACTGTCTAATGAATTGTTCCTCAACCCCAACCTTAACAAAGAAAAAAATATTTATCAACAGTCATTTGAAGGTCATTATTTTTTGAGAAACAAGACTACCCATGATGAAAATAGTTACTGCAAAGCATTTTACGCCATCCCTAGCTCTTAAGGTGATGGCTTGCCACCCCATCTATTAAGTAATATTTTTTTGATTAAAAATAACCATAGTTTAATTTTAAATAGTCAACTGGAGGACATGATTTCTCATCACGAGCCAACCTACCATGATCATAGGTCCTAATAAAGTGACATTATCACTACTGGTCACCAAGCTAGGGTAATTACCTTAAGTCGTAAATTTGAAGGACAAGAGGTCTCATCACGAGGCAACTTGTTCGCCTTTTTTAGCTACCATGAATGCTATTTTTATTAATTGGTTACCAATCCAAAACAATGATCTTCAATAGAAATCTAAGTAAATTGAGATTCTCTTGTAACTATGTATTTATTTCTAACATATGAGACACTAGCTTCTCAATGGGTTAAAAATGCATCCTTGTCGAGGCTATGTACACCTCCTGGAAATAGTGGCCATGTCTATGGTGTAGAATTTAATTTAATACTATGATCTACTTGGTTACCTTGTTTTCTCAGAACTAATTGTCGAAATATACTATTGTTTCATATATAAGCTTTGCTAGAACTCATGGTTCATGGGGTAATATTTAATCAGTTCTTAGGTGATGATGATTATGGTTTATATCTATTAATGAGTTCTAAATATTCACTTTACATGTCAATGATGAAACTTTTAAGATATTTGATATTTGACATTTTGTATCATATAATCTATCATTCCTTTATTCTACAAGTTTCGTATCTTTAACCAAAGATTGTTGTTTTTCCCAATCATTCACTATTTATTTGTAGCTTAACAACACTACTATTATTTTGGGGTAGAATAAAGAGGCCTAATTCTGATTGTGAATCCGAGGCAATTGGTTAGACCTTGAGAAGCAAAGACTAATATAACTAATTCTCACCATTTTTGTGATTACCCTATTTTATTCCCTTTTTATCCATTATTATCCCATGGCATTCACAACATGCTTATGTTACTTTTATATATAATGAGGTAACTAAGCTGATGAATTATTGATTGAGACTAATCTGAGATGTATTTTAGAAATCTTGATGACAGGGTAAGTAATCAATTTGGGCGAAGGAAACATTCCTACACTTTACAATTACTTTCTTTCAACTTGCAAGGCTTCCACCTTTCGCATCACTTTCCGCATAAGCTAAACCTACATCAACTTCAAAAAATATCAGTCCATAGATGTCATTCCACACTTTCACAGAGGTAAAATTTGAGGTAAAATAACATAAGTTTTTGATTTATTAAAATTTTAGGAGAATGTCATTAAAAACCACCGAGAATTATTTACTCATATTTTCAAATCATTAGTTCCACTTCTTCACCACTTCCCATCTCTTTTAAAAGATACAAAAGATTTAAATTTGGGGGAGTATAAATTTCATTAATTTATTTATCATGGCCATGCCATTAATACTCTTTATTATTCATCAATCTCCTTATTCATTCTCAAAACCTCCCTTATTCCATGGTGAGATACACCAAGCCAAGATTTCAATAATGATTGTAGATGTTGGGTGTGTGTTATATTATTTCCATGATTAGAAGCAGGTGCGAAGCTGTAGAGATCAATCCTATGATTTATTAGATGAGTGCTAGGCTTTATGTTTTTTTTTTAAATAAAATAAAATAAAACACAGTAACTAGGAATTTAAATCATAATCATACAAGTTTGAAACTCGGTAAAATTAAATCAAGTATACCAAGTACATAAATTTAACTTCCTAACACATACATATATTTAACTTGATTATAGACACCATGAAATCATCATAATTAAAAACAATATAACTAAAACATGTACTGTTCACCCTTAGACGAGAACCAAACTTGACTTGCCGTTGCTTGAGCTCCTTTGTTGTCGTCTACCTCCAAGCCTAAATGTTGTCGTGCTTAGTCTGAATGTAATGACCCACCTTTTGACCTCCCAGCCTACTCCTTGGGTACTCTCCTTCCCCGCGGACCCCCGAGCTGCAATGGGGTTGTACAAAGAAGGAATGTGCTAGCTGATAGAGGTGAGCCCCTCTTGGCTCAAGAGTCCCCTCTCTATAATACTCTATCCCACCAAACTCACTATAGCTCGTAACCACTCAAAATGACATAATCTCCTCCATCCAACAATAGGGTAAACAAAAGGTCCTTTTCCATTCCATTTCCCTTTCTTTTATAGAAGGCTTCATAGGTGACACTTGGAATTTCATGCATAAATAGTTAATTTTTATTAACTCAAAATTTGATTATTCACCCACCCATGTGTCACCCTCTCATCAAAACTCTCCAAAAATTATTTACTTAATTATTCATTTAAAATAGTATTTTTTTTCAACCCAACAAGACTTCCTATTTCTTCTCCTAGTTGTCTCTTGATTCCCCCTTTTCTACTCCTTAATTTGTGTTTATTACTGAAGTTAATTGATCAGTCTAAGATTTTGTCCCCCATCCTACCTCAATTTTCCTTTATGATGAATATTCTTATGTTGGCTCTTGCCACATGGAAGTTCTCTAAATTTCTCAAATTTTGA